>BFEA01000671.1:691964-703087 GCA_003427395.1 Chara braunii | reverse complement strand
AAAAAAAAAAAAAACGAACCACCCCTCTGGACGTTGTCGAGTGCATCGGTCCCACATGGGGACCCTCCCGGCCGCGTCACGCAGGATTTGGCAGGACTTGTCGTGGAGAGCGTGTGCCGCTCCGGCCGAGTGCGTCAGCCGTACCTCTCACGAGCCTCTACGACAGGACAGGGTCACGCAAGACACCGCTTACCTCCACCTGCGGGAGCTGTCACCATCCCTTAGATGGGCATATCCCCGCCGAGCTATTGAACCACATGCGAAGGCTTTTCATATGCAATTGCTGAGGTGGCCCAACCGAGGGCGTTCCTCGCTCGCTGTAGCAAAAGGGGTATGCGTGGTCGAACGCCCAAAATCGGACCCGTACGTGAATCGACGCACTGGGGGGCTGAAGTCCCAAACACGATCCGACGTCGGTCGACTAGGACGCGCCACACACACCACGCGTTACGCCACAATACTCACCCTTACCACACGAAGACACACAAAACAACCACTGCAAACTACACCACAACACAACAATACTTCTAGTCCCTTCAACATTCTACCCATAACTCTATGCAGCAAGAATCTGATAGGCATCGCGCGCTGGACTTCCCTATAAGACCCGAGCGAGCGCATGGCCTCCTCATATCTACTGACCATGCAGACATTCGCAAACATTTGCGCTGATGGGGTACTATGTGGTACTCGTAGCCTCGCGACCCTTGATAATCTCGAGGGTCGCTTTCGACACTTAAGTGTCGGCTGACAGACGCTTCGAAGGGTAATCTCTCGACGCCAGACAACCGCCATGTGCGGTTGAAGACCACACCCTCTTCTGCACCCTGTGCAGAGGGGTTGAGTAGACAACTTTGGGGTTGTCGTGGTAGCCAAAATCAAGGGGTTTGACTTCGATGGCTGCCACGGACTACAACGTTCAACAAAAAACTAAAAAAAGAAAAATAACCGCCGATAGAGAGAGACTCCGCTTGACCCATGACTTTTTGCAGCGGAAGTCGGTAACTGCCGTGCACGAGGTTTAGTATAAGATCGCGAGGATGCAGGACTTACACATACTGATCTGCAATGCAGTCCTACGCGATTAGTTGCGATGGCGACGCAGTATATGGTGCCCATTCCCAAATGGCCTTATCTGAGCCGTGGGGTCGCCTTCGACGCTCGGGCGTCTGCTGAAGTGTGCGCTAAGGGGGACAACCCTTTAGCGAGCGCAAAACCGGCCTGAGGGCCTTACCATCTTCCGCACCCTGAGGTGTCCCTAAGGGCACGGGGTAAGATGATCCCTGAGTTGTCTGGCGCATCACCATCGACACGCTAACCCTTCCGCCCAGAACTTTAACGTTCCACCAAAATAAATCCCAACAAGGAAAAGAAACGAGTACTTTTAACGCTTATCAGAGAAAACCCCTTTAGTGTTAGGCCCGGAAACTGGGTCGTCCTGGGCGAGGACCATCGTACTCCAGGCTCAGGGCTAATGCCCAACCAAGAATTCTTCAAGAAACGTAGAGGGCGTCATCCCCTCCCTTCTATTCATCCCAACCATTGATTAGGTCCTTAGTACGCGGGCACTTCAGACCACGCTAATACCTCGCACAGGTGCATATACCTATGTACATACATATATACAAGGAAATAGATATGTGACGATCACATCTCACAATCACATTGGGACTCCTTATAGTCATACATATATGTGAGATCACAGGCAGTCCAATCCAACAACTCGAGCCACAGAACGTACCTGCAATCACATCAAATAGTCAAACAAAAGCCCACACACTACACGGAGTCAACTCCAACCAATCTCAATGCTCATACCCCTCGCTTTAGCCATGCAAACCCCAACCTCCGGCCAACCAACCATAATTAAATACTCAGTACCTTTGTTAAATGACCATTCAGTAAAAGTCCAGGTGAAATCTTAACAAAACAACAAAATCACCTGGGCTAAAGCCTTTTTAGGTTGAGTATCGAGAGTGAATTGGGGTTGAGTCGTAAGCCGACGAATCGGCAACCGACCTGTTATCAGTGATAACAGAAGAGTGGTCCTTTTAAAGGATCAGGCTGATCGGACCAAGCCTTCAGGCGAAATACGAAAATCTGCATCACAGTACAGACCAAAGAGAACCACTACTATGTTTATGCCAAGAAAGGGAGAGTACTCCCTAAGTCGTAATTTAGCTCCTCTACTAGTACAAAACCACCGAACACCTCCTCTAACCAGGATGGGTCTGCCAAGTACTAGTCCTTAACTGAAAAATATTCTAACTCTCCAAATTCTACAAAATTTCGGCAGCGCTTCCCGTAGGAAAAATGTCTTTTCAGAATTTCTATAAGCTCAAAATGACTAACTCTTTTCAGATTTGTAGAAATTTCGGCAGCGCTTCCCGTAGGAAAAGTGCCTTTTCAGAATTTCTACAAGCCAAAAAATGACCAACTCTTTCAGATTTGTAGAGATTTCGGCAGCGCTTCCCGTAGGAACAGGAGACTGTCAAGATTTATACAAAGCTAAAAAGACAAAAGACAAAGCAAACTATACTTGGGACTATCTTCTGACACCTGCTTGATGACTCGGGATCAATGATAGCCCGCACAACCTCTAGATGAGAGTGTGGCTAGCCCTGATCCTAACTCCTAGCAGGGTCAGTCCTATCTTCATCTCAAGTTTTCCCTCCCATCATCCATCTGATCTACCTATGGCTCCAGCACTTGGCGAGCGTCTAAGCAGCTAACCTGTCGAAAGACACCCCCAAGTGAGAGCCCACACACATGCATAAACAACATCTCTCACAATCCCACATCCATTTGTCGAAGTAGTCTGTTAGATCATTCAGTTGTTTTCCCTTAGTAAAACCCTCACTTATGACATAGGATCAGACAAGACCCTAACTTAAGGGTATGCCCAACCTGCCTAAGTAAACGAGTAAAATACGCACAACTGGACTGCCATAACTTAAGGGTATGCCAAACACCAGATAAACTCTAGTCATAAAACATATGACCAGATCGCCCTAACTTAAGGGTACGCCTGACTTCTGCTTAACTGACGACATGAAGCATAAAACTAGACTGCCCTAACTTAAGGGTATGCCTAGCCAACTTTTCACAAGTTACATAGGGCATAGGATTAGACTTCCCCAACTTAGGGGTGTGCCTAACCTGCCTAAAACAAGTACGAACAACGAATGGTCAGACCGCCCTAACTTAAGGGTACGTCCAACCTACATAACATCAACGACAAGAGCATGTCACAAGGCCGCCCTAACTTAAGGGTACACCTAGTTAGCTTAAACAGTTTTAGGTACATAAGACAATATGATCAGACCGCCCTAACTTAAGGGTACGCCTGATCTGCCTGAATAAAGTACAAACGACGTATGACTAAGCCGCCTTAACTTAAGGGTATGCTTAGTCTCCGTAACGACAATATAAAAGAACGACCATTGATACATTTGCACAAACTTTATATTTTTCTCTCTTATTAGGCAGATAATCAGACCTACCCAACTTAGGGAGACATTCAATCCTGCCTTGCGTTTAGAAAGGACAATAAAACACGTTTATACTAACTCTTTGCTCCTTTACATTATCACGAGCATAAAACTGAACCGCCCTAACTTAAGGGTACGTTCAGTCTGCCCTGGTTACATTCATTGTATTCTTCATTCACCTCTCTCTTCGTTAAGTTCTACCTGACTTACTGACTGGCTTTCCCAACTTAGGGTGCCCGGCCTGCCAGATAATATAAGTTCAAATATTATATATCAAAATTGTATACTTTTGATTGACTTTTATGTTCATGGCTTATGACTGAGCCGCCCTAACTTAAGGGTACGCTCAACCTTATACCCGTCTCCCCCTCAGAAGAAAACACACACAGAATTGGGTCTACGCAACTTAGAATATTCCCAACTCTGCTTTCAGCAACCCAAAAAGAAAACATAAGGATTCTGAGCCTTCCCAACTTAGGGTGTCCGTCCTCCTGTTCAGAAACCCCAGAAAAAAACAGCGACTGGTCCGTCCAACTTAGGATAGGCCCAACCCTTAAAATCATACAACCAGCCCAACAAACACAAATAAAACACAGCACTGAGTCCACATCAACTTAGAGGAGCTCAGCCTTGGGTTGACCCGGTTAAAGCATGCAATACTCCTTCATCCCACCTTCCCCCAATTCATTCTGTCTGAATTCCCTCAAACTTATCCGAACTCTCATATATAGTTGTTCATTTAACCTTTTGCATAACATGTCCTGACATACATAACAAAATAAATAGTAATATCCTTACCTAGCATTATTAAGATACCCAGGGATGGCAAATAGGGGAAGAGACCACACGCGTCAGACGAAAATATACCTGAAGTTCCCTGCCTCCAGAACCTCGCCTGGGCTCCGGTAGAGCTCCCGCAATCGGTGGGGCGAACCTCCCACAAAGGCCTTGGCGCGGATTACGGGTTTCAATCCCGCCTGCCGCCTTCCTCTCGTAGCCTCAGACTAGACTTAGACTGAGAAAGATAGAAGTAAAAATGTTCAGTCTCTCGAGATACAGGGGAGGGCCAACTCAACTCACAATGAGAGGGCCTTGAAGTCTGGATGCGCCGGAGAGCCCTGCAATGATGGCAAAAATGAACGCAGCCGGGACACCCTGATCACGACCAAATTCAAAGTAACATTCCCCAGGCGGCCTCTAACACCACAGCAATGAGCCCCTCTTGCAAAGACTGATCTCACTCCGGACGTCGCCACACTCCCCTTCCTGCGGCACCCCTTTCTTAGCCTATGTCGCCGCTGCTCTCGATGGGGAACAACATCCTGCTCAGCAGCAGCGCACACCGCTCCGTACAGCAGCAGCATACAGCACAAGACACTGCCCCGTACAGCAGCAGCACACAGCAAGGCAATAGTAGCTTCGCCGGAATACCGGCTGTGCAACAAGCTGATGCCGCAGTGGCTTAATAACGGCTCATCAAAACACACTCCGTAGTTGCAGCCTGTTGAGGCAAGCACAGTAGCGACCCAGCTTCCGCAGTAGTGGCTGGTCACTGCTGGACACAACAGCTGCACATTTCGGGTTCACAGTAACGACCCTGCAGCAACAGTCCTGTGCAAGCCCCCCCCTGCTGCTTCGCTTTAATCAGAACAGTCAATGCCTCGGACAGTAAGCGAGCCTCTGATCCCGTTACAGTTTCTCACCGTCACTCCTGCTTAGCGGATCAGCCAACCCGTAAGTAAGCAGCCTGCAACTTCTTCCCTTCGCTGTCACCCTGGCTGTGCACCAGGTTGGCCGACCATACTGTTCTCACCGAACCTGGTCACGGCTGGTGTTGGGTACAGAATCAATTGGTGAGTCATCCTATTTCTCCCTCTTTGCTTCACCCATTAGTCAACAACCATGGCTCAAGCTACTGCGATGGTTGCCCGTCACATACGAAACAAAGCAGGGGACAACCTACTGGTCACTGCCCCTACTACCGGGGCCTAATCAGGACTTCCATAGCAGGTGAATCTCTCCCTCCGGTCACTTTCTCTCGTACTCACGGCGGTATCTGATCGATCATACGACCAGGTTCGCCCACATCCCGAGGGCATGATAGCCATGGCTCATCAAGTAGTCCGGCCAGCGTGTGTACTGTGGGGTCGCCCTTCAAAGCGAGCGACCCACCGGTTAGCAGGTAAGTATCCAACCCGTTGTTAGTCTCCCGCCGCTCCGATAGGCAAGATCGGGATGATTCTTCAGCCAGAGCTCGGTCGGGTGACTCTGATGTACAGTCTCCGGCTTGACTTTCGGTCCACTCCGCCCCGCCAGTTTGTTTTCTCAGGTATGCCTCTAGCATCACCACCTTGATCCTGCTCTCTTTTGTTTTAACCCATCTCTCACTCGACCTCGCTCTCCACTCCCCGCATCTCTCTTCCTTTCTTTTCTTTGCTTTTCCTCCTCGTCATTTTCAACCTCCTCACTCTCCCTCTCTCTGACTCACCTCTTTACCCTCGTAACCCTGCCTCCCTGAACGCACCAGACTATATTCGTAGCCAGGTTCATGTAAAGCTTACGAGGGCGATAGCGGGATTACAGATTACTATGACCACGGCCCCGAGCACCGGCATACTACCCACGAAGTGTACAAAATGAGACTGAATCTTCCGCTGGAACAGGGGGAAGGTACACTCCTATATTCAAAATGCCTTCCAACAAAGCTCATGCTGCCCCTTCGACTCGCATCGCCAACATTACTACTCTAGGGTCAAAATGAGAACCGCCATTGGATTCGCCGGTAGTCAAAACCCAAGTTTAGCTTCTTTCCCCAGCTGTTTTCATCAAGGAACAGCTGCGCAATGGACTCTAACTCCCGCCATTTCTTCCATCCGCCATCTCCACGCAGGCCATTTCTCTCCCATCTCCCCTTTTACTAACTTTCTTATAAAACTGACTTCATAACGGGGTTCGCCAGCGCCCAAAACCCCAATTCAATATCTTGGATTGCCAAAATCGGCCAAGAATTGATCGATTTATTACCTTTTTGCTCCTATCATCTTTTCCCTCCGCCATAGCTTCGCGCACGTTTTTCTTTACTAACCTCCTAACCCACTCACCTACCCCTAGATCTGACCTCACCATGCGACTCGCCCGGGGTCAAAACCCCGGGATCGCCCCCCCCCCCTCTCCCGATTCCATCAAGGATCGAGAGAGCTATGCTACTCTCGACTACTGTCGGCTTCTTCCCCATAGCCCCTCTCTTCGAGTGAATCCGGCGCGGAGAAGCGCCTGGATTCATTCCCCCTTTTTCCACTTCTCCACTACCTGTCCGTCACTCCCTGCCTCATTCCGCCTGCCTAGCGCCTCGCCTGCTGCCGTTCGCCCAACGCCCAACGGTCACCGTGGACCGGTCCTTCTCGACGGGTTGACTCCGCCACTCGCCTCCCGTGTCCGACAGCGCCACGGCCTGCCCGATGATTCCCTCTTCCTTCGCGGCTCAGCCACGCCCGACACTCCCTGCCTTGCCATTGCCTTCACCCGTCCGTAGCGTCCCGCCACCTGTCTCTTATACACATCTAGATGTGTATAAGAGACAGCCCAACGCCCAACGGTCACCGTGGACCGGTCCTTCTCGACGGGTTGACTCCGCCACTCGCCTCCCGTGTCCGACAGCGCCACGGCCTGCCCGATGATTCCCTCTTCCTTCGCGGCTCAGCCACGCCCGACACTCCCTGCCTTGCCATTGCCTTCACCCGTCGGTAGCGTCCCTATGCGAACTTCGCCCACAGTCTTGCCAAGAAGAACTGTGCACGACCCGATACCAGCGGGCCGGTGGTGCTAAATAGCTCCTACGTCCCTCGGATGCCACCTCCGATAGCGGTCAGGCCCCAGGCAACTCAGAAGTATCTGCTGCTACTCAGAGGATCCCATCGTTTGGATCCGAACCCGGGTCTGTATTCTCCTCAGTTCGAGGGCGTACCCACTGAGCTACCCTCTTGGCCTTCACGGCCGGTCCCGGTACCGGCACCGGGCCGCCTCCCATATGGGACAAAAACAATAAAATGATAAAAAATAAAAATAAGAACTTAGAAAAAAAACGTCAAATAAGAACTTAGAAAAAAAACGTCTGACGCGGAGGAGGACCGTTGGCACTTGGTCCTCGGTCCTGCCTATCGAGCCCGCCGCCGGACTCCCCAACAAAACCAAGGGGGATAGTCCCGCGGGACCCTCAACCCCTCAGTTCTCTTCAAACTGCGCTCCTCCGCTCCTCTGCTCCAGACTGCTGGCCTCAATCCCAGGACCCACCTGGTGAAAGTTCAATACTATAACCTATAGGGCTAAGCCCAACTTGAAGCTTGGACTGGCTGCGCGGGGCCCCATATGTGAACGGTAGCCGCAGCCAGCCTGGGCCTATAGCAGCAGTACTACGGCTGCTGTGTGATCTCCCACTCAAACCCACGGCCCTGAACGCATGCACATGCGGTTAGGGCCGGATCTTGCTCGGTAAGTCATGCTTGTAGCCCCTATAATGTCACGCCGAGGCCACCGCTTGCGTCTATGGTGCCTACGCACCGGCCCTTGCTGTATGAAGGGGTAAATTTTTCCCTTTTGCTACCGTCGCACATGCAACACAAGTGTGCCGCCACCCAGCAGATCCACTTCCAATGGCGCATGTCGTACGAACGTGGGTGCACCATGGTCACTTTAACTTAAGGACAGACTTTTCCTAGTTTTAATCACGTCAAAAAATCATGCCGGCGAACCGCCGGTCACCCAGAAATTATAAACAACATCATGCGTGCCTCACAACGGCGCGCCCATACTCTCTCTGCCTCCCGTCAACCATTCAGCCAACGCGAACTAAACACAACCGCAACTTCGCACGGCATACTCAAATCCTGAGCAAACCTTACTTTCTATCACTTGCAAAGACCAGGGCGGATACCCTTGTAAGGGTATTCACGCCGACAACGTGATATAAGGTAGAGATCTGTGTAATACACCGAACATGTTCGGAGATTTCCCCTATGTCTGAACGTGTTCGGGTGTTCGGCCGAACATATTAAAAAAAACACAACAAAAAACCATATTTTTTTGTGTTTGATTTGTAACTCGAGTTTGGTGAGGAATTTGAGCATACCTCCCAACCAAAAGTTGTTTGTATTATTATTTTACATAACATATATGTTTTCCAGATTTTTCACAGATTTCTTTTTATTTTTTTTAATAATATTTTTATGTTCGCGTTCGGAGGGTTTTGGCAGTTGTTCGCGACCGAACACGATGCTACATAGGTAGATACCTCTCCGCCGACCCCTGAAAAGTTCGAAAAAAGTGAGAAAACAACCACTTTTCCCATTTTTCCAAACATTAGTGGAGGTAATGGTGGTTTAACAACAAGGGTAACAACAATCAAAAGGGAATGACTGGTAGAATTAGCAATCGTTTCTACCGGGGCTGTGAGTGTTAGTGGACAGAAGGCGTGTGCAGAGGAGAACCCTTCTCACTCGTAGGCCATGTCAAAGGTTGAGATAGTCAATGTCAAGCTGGCTATTCGGAGGTCGCTTGTTATAAGATCTCTCTAAATGGCACCTTAAACCACCACTACCCCCGCCGTCCTAAAGTCGAGGGACCGGTAGCACAAGTTGAAGAGGGCTATCGGTAGCACAATAGGGAGAACCAAGGGAGTGACAAAAATGAAAAATGCATTGAATTGGCTCTGAGTCTAAGATTTATTTAACAGTTTGGACGATTTTAAATATTCTTAATTATTTTTTCCGAAACAATATAGCCCTCCAATTCTCATATTTCTTCACACATTCTTTTGATCATGAAAAATCGTTGGAGTTCACGTACTTTTCCAACTGGCCCACAAGTGGTAGAGCCGCAAAAATGAAAAATGAGATGAATCGGTGCGATATTTATTTCACTATATAATATATATATATATTATATATATATTATGGTATTTTTCCTCGAAAGATCACAATCATGATATCAAAATTTCAAATTTTTCCATCAATTCTTCCGAGCGCAAAAAATCGTCAAAGTCGGCGCTTGAAAATCGAAGGACTGGACCCGCCTGCATCTACTGGTCGCCGCCCTATCGATTTCTGTGGCCTAGCTCTCCGAGAATCCTACTTTAGGCTATCAGAGGTAGCGGTGGCTCAATAAACCTCGATCACTTCTCAAAGGGGTTGGACAATCAAGAAGAAAAAAAACATCAGGATAGATGTCGATCGTTGGTCCACCAAAAGTTGAATCTCTCGCAGAGCAGTTCGAAAGCTGCATTTTTGAAGAACCCGAGATCTCGAGAATGACCAATATCAGTTTCGTGAACGTGGAGCAGTACCTTGCGGGGATTAAGGCATACTTCAATTAGAAGGTCGACAAAAAGTAGTGAAGGTATTACACCCCTTGACCCTTATAATGGAAAAAACCGTATCAAGTTACTATCAACCCTTCAATATTCTCTCGACATGGATCGGGGCATAACAGCGAAATCAGATATGAAGATGGACAAAATTGAGCGTTGGTTGCCCACTTAGGATAGGAAAGATAAGAAGAAGAAACTTTGCTGATATATCAATCCAATTTGAAATCCTCCCAGTCCTTTTGCTATATCAGTGCCCTTGCATTCTCTCGATACAAAGGAATTAATAGATTAGGTGCACGTGGTCTATGCGACACTTAAGGCAAACGAAGAAGGCACTAAAGAAGAGAGAGAGTATACACCACCCCCTGCCCAGAAGTTGCTAGTAGAGTTTGCTGATATGCAGGAGCCCAAGACAATAGTAGAGAGGCCAATTAAAGACCATATGGAGATAGAGCCCGATGGCAAGATTCCGCAATAGCCCCATTTATCATATAGCACTACGTGAATTAAAGAAGCTAAGAAAACAGATCCAGGAGCTGGTAGCCAAAGGATGGATGAAGCTAAGTTCATTTCCCTATGGTGCACCAGTTTTGTTCGTTCTACGAAGGAAGGGAAATTGAGAATATGTATAAATTATAGGGGTCTGAATGCCATCACGATGAAGAATGCAGAACTGCTGCCCCTTATTAATGAGGTTTTGGAAGGTATGCAAGGTTGTATTTATGATGAATATACACTTGCATTCAGGGCATCATATTGAAGTGGCTCTTGAAGATAATCCCAAGACAACTTTCAAAACTAGGTATGACCACTAAGTTCAATGTAATCCCTCTCGGAGTTAACTAATATGCCCCTACTACCTTCCAACGATCCATGAATGATGTATTTGAGGACTGGGTTGACACATTTATAGATTCAATGACATCCTTGTTTTACTAAGACTTCAAAAAAAACATGGCGGACATCTACGCAAAGTCCTTCTGAAGCTAAGAGAGAATTAGTTTAAGGTAAATCCCAAAAAGTGTGAGTGGGAGAAGCAGTCTGTGTTGCACCTCAACCATGTCATGAACAAAGATGGTGTACAACCTGATCATAGCAAGATTGTGGCAATTGAAGATAAGCCGATGCCCACAAACCTCACCGAGTTGCGCTCATTCTTGTGACTCGTCTTTAATATAAAACAAGTGGACCGCTGCGACGAAGGACGATCACAAAAACACTTTGGGAAACACCCCAACCATCAGTTGGACCCCATTTTTGCGATGTACCCC
>BFEA01000671.1:658606-676668 GCA_003427395.1 Chara braunii | reverse complement strand
CTCCCTGCAAGGAATCGTCTTTGCCACGTGGAGAGAAGGTGGGCAGAGGAGTGGCGGGCAGAGGAGTGGCGGGCAGAGGCAGACAGGAGGTCGGCGGAGGCCGAGGGGAGGTTGGAGCACACAGCAGGATGTGCAGCGCGTGGCGGGAGGAGGCGGACGCGAGGTGGATGGAGGGCAAGGGGAGATGGGAGATCCCACGGCGGAAGGGAGGTGGGAGGAGGCTGACAGGAGGTCCTCGGAGGCCGAGGGGAGGTGGGCGCGCACTGTTAAAAAAGAAAAAAAAAGAAAAAAGGGGTGGGCAACGGGATGTCCAATGGGATGGCGGATGTGCAGGTAGAGGAACAGAGCCCAAAGCAGAGGTGAGCGGAGGTGGAGGAGAAGTGGCGGAGGCGGAGAGGAAAGAGAGAGAGGACGTGGTGGGAGGAGGCAGACGGGAGGTGGGCGGAGGCTGAGGGGAGATTGGTGATCCCAATGGCGGGAGGGAGATGGGCGGAGGCAGACAGAAGGTCGGTGCTGGCCAAGGGGAGGTGGGAGCACACCTTTTTTTTCTGTTTTTCTTTTTAAAGGCGGGCAGAGGGATGAGGGATGTGCGGGCAACGGAACAAAGGCCAGAGCGGAGGTGAGTGAAGGTGGAGGAAAGGGCAGAGGAATGGTGTATGTGCGGCCAGCGGAACGGAGGCCAGAGTGGAGGCGAGCGCAGGTGGAGGAAAAGTGGGCAGAGGCAGAGAGGAGATGGCGGGAGGAGGCGGACGGGAGGTGGCGGAGGAGAAGAGGATATGGCGGGTGGAGATGGCGGGCGGTGGCGAAGGTGGAGAGGAGATGGCGGGAGGAGGGGGACGGGAGGTGGGCGAAGGCTGAGGGGGACTGGCGATCCCAATGGCGGGAGGGAGGTGGACGGAGGCAGAGACGAACAGAAGGTCGGCCTGGCCGAGGGGAGGTGGGCGCGCACCGTTTGTTTTTGTTTTTCTTTTTAAAGGCGGGCAAAGGGATGGCGAATGTGCGGGCAGCGGAACGGAGGCCAGAGCGGAGGTGAGCGAAGGTGGAGGAGAAGTGGGCTGAGGCAGAGAGGACATGGCGGGAGGAGGCGGACTGGAGGTGGCGAAGGTGAAGAGGAGATGGCAGGAGGAGATGGCGGGAGGAGATGGCGGGAGGAGAAGGCGGATGGGAGGTGGCGGAGGTGGAGAGCAAATGGCGGGAGGAGGCGGATGGGAGGTGGCGGAGGCGGAGAGGAGACGGCGGAAGGAGGCGGACGGGATGTGGCGGAGGTGGCAGAAAAGTGGCGGAGGCGGGGAGGGAAGAGAGAGAGGAGATGGTGGGGAGGCGAACAGGAGGTGGGCGGAGACGAAGGGGAGGTGGGCGGAGACGGAGGGGAGATGTGCAGAGGTGGGCAAAGGCGGGCAGACGTGGGCGGAGGTGGAACGGGAAGTGGGCGGAGGCAGGACGGAGGTGGGAGGTGAGCAGAGGCCGAGGCTGGAGGCGGAGGCGCGGGCTGCGGGCTCTCTCTCTCTCTCAAACACACACACACACACACACACGGGGGTTAGGGAGGCAGAGGCGGAGAGGAGTTGGGGGGAGGACATGGCGGGAGGAGGCGAACAGGAGGTGGCGGAGGCAGAGGAGAAGTGGCGGAGGCAGGGGAGGAAAGAGAGAGGAGATGGCGGGGGGAGGCGGATAGGAGGTGGGCGGAGATGGAGGGGAGGTGGGCGTAGGTGGGTGAAGGCGGGCAAAGGTGTCCGGAGGCGGAACGGGAAGTGGGCGGAGGTCGAGCGAAGGCCGGGCACAGGTGGGCCGCGGCCGAGGCAGGAGGTGGTGGCGCAGGCCGCGGACTCTCTCTCTCTCTCTCACACACACACACGCACACACACACACAGGGGATAGGGAGGCGGAGGCGGAGGCGAAGAGGAGTTGGTGGGACAAATGGCAGGAGGAGATGGCGGGAGCAGGAGGACAAGAGGTGGCGGAGGCGGAGGAGAAGTGGTGGAGGTGGGAGGGTCAAGAGAGAGAGATGGTGACGGGAGGCAGAGGGGGGGTGGGTGGAAACGGAGGGGAGGTGGGCGGAGAGGAGGGGAGGTGAGCGGAGACGAGAGGGAGGTGGGCGGAGACGGAGTCACCTCAGAGGGCCCTTAGGGCACAACCTTGCAACACAGCACGCATGAAGTCATGGGCGGGTGGACTCTAGCGAGGGCTCAACGTCACGGGCCGTTCGACTCGAGTAGAGCCATAGCACCGCCCGCCCTGCAAGGGGCCAATGGCCAGCAGGTGTCGGGGCCTTTTTTTACGACGGGCCCCTTTTCAACGGGCGCGATGATCTAGGCTGCCCACGGTCCTACCGGGCCGACGGCTCGGATCATCCCGCGATCTTAAGACTTTAAGATCGTGCAACGATCAAGGCCGTCCACCCTGCCAGACAGCCTGGATCATCGCGCGATCTTAAAGTCTTGAAGTCTTAAGATCTCGCGAAAATCCGGACCGTCGGGCCAGTAGGACCCCGGGGGGGCCCGGATCGGCCAATTCTCACGTTAGTGATTTTTGTAAGTGTAGGGATCTTCCTCTTGACAACCCCCTCCACCAATACTATTTCAGGTCGACGAGCAGTTGTGTCCATGACGAAAGCAAAAGCAGCAGCATTAAAAAAGGTGCCATTACCGAGTTGCCCTCAACACGTGGGTGTGGTTTCTGGGCTATGCCATGAAAAACCAGGCCCGACCCACTAGAGGAGGTGGTAGGAGAACCCTCCTCTAGTGCGGCCTTGCCAGTTGCTCCACTCTATTGGTGGGGAGCAACACCTGGTGGAAACTGGGTCCAGCATCCCTATTACAATACGTTTCGTGAAGACACAGCATCCCTATTACAATACCTTTCTCGGCCTTTTGGCTAAGATCAAGTGTAGTATCTGTTCTGATCAGTTTAATATCTGATCCGTGGTCCATCGGACCACATAAGAAAAACAAAAAAAACAATACGTTTCGTGAAGACGCAGGGAGCATTACCCAGCTCCAGTTTTGTTTCCTCCGCGACTCGGCCTCTCAACTACTCTTACTGTCTATACCCCCCCGCAGATCCCAGTCTTACTGTAGAGGAAACAGTGAGCTGCCCAGACGAAGGCCCTTCGTTCAAGACACATGGCACTTGCCACCTAAACGCTAGACCCTACCTCCTAGGCCACTTAACCTCAACTGTGGGGAATGGTCGGACCCCTACCCCCAGTCCTGTCCAGGCATCGCAGCGATTTGGGCGTCTCTCTACCAATGGTCGCCCCTATGCCACACAAAATTAATTCTGGATACCCCGGGGGGGGGGTCCAACGGCAGAGGCTGGATGGTGTCATTCCCCGTCACACAACCGGTCCACAGCTCCCTCCGTCCGCTGACCATCGCTGGCCAGGCAGGGGGAGCGCTACAACAACCAATGGCCAGCATCCACCCCTTGATGCTCCCCCTGACGTCCCGACGACCAGAGACAGAGCATATCCCTGGCCAGTCTACCTATCCTTCCCTCCCCTAGCAGCTTGAGGGCGAATTCCTTCCAGATCGGCGGCGCTTTGTCCGGGTATTTTGCTATCTGTCGCTTAGCACTGCTCCAGTCCACCCAGTGCTCCGCTTTTCTAGCAAAACTGCTCCCATGCTTGCTGGACTGGTTGCTGCCTTCCCTGCAGGACCACAGTGCACCTTCACTTCCAGATCGTGCAGCGGGTCAGCGGACGTAGTCCTTGAAACAGTTTATGCTGGTACGCCTCATACCTGCTCGCGCCAAAGCCGGGCAGGAGGATTCAAGGGACGGGGGGGGGAAAGGCAGCACGGGTGAGGGTGTGCCACCAGGAGATCCGCCTGTTCCAGATCTGCTGTGTTTCGGGGTAAGCGCGCAGGCAGTGCGCCATGTCGTCCACCTGGCCAGTGTTGCCCTGTTCTATACCTTCCGCGGTGTTCTATTCCTTAAGGCCCTGCACTTAACGAGCCACTGCTGGACTGGAAGCACCACGTGTGCTATCAGCCACTGCATGCTCCCGATCCCCGCGTCCCGAATTGCTAAGATGGAGGTCCACAGCGGAGCGAGCTATGTGTCAAGGTTGACACCCAAATACCTTGCCCATCTAGAGGCGATGGTGTCAACCAGAGGCGCTGGGCAGCTTCTCAACCTGAAACCTACCTTTGTGGTGTACTGCGGCAAGTTAACATGCTGCACGGGCCCGTTCTGCCGGCGCCGCAGTCTCCAGGTCCGTTCCACTGGGTCTATTTAGAGTCTTGTAACGCAGTCAGGGGGTTGTAAATGGTGAGCTCTGCGTTTTCCACATCAATGACCTTACGGAGCCGGTCTTCCTTCACGGTCACTTGAGCAGCAAACTACTCGACCTGCCCGCATTGCTGATGCGGTGCATGTCAAAAAGGAGCCATGCTCCATCTGTCCGGGTGACGAAGGCCAGGGCAGTTGCCAGGAAGGACTCGTCCAGCATGGTGGGCCAGTCGCCCGACACCCATTTGCTCGGCTGCTTTAGCAAGATCTCCTACTCTGCAGGGATAGACAACAGCATTGCGTTGTAGTTGGCTTGAAGGTTGTGGCAGCACGGGAATACCGCTCTGAGCTCCGCATATGTTCTCTATTGCTGCTGCTCTTCATGCCAGATATGCTTTATTTGTCAGACTCCTTTCTCTAGCCACAATCCCCATCTCGTGTCTGCCGTCCATGGTTTGCCGTTCAGCTATGCCACCCAATGATTTAGACTCACCCGAACTGTGACGCCTGGACAGGACTGGGGGTAGAGTCCTCTGTTACGATCCTGGCCATTTCGAAGTATACAAACATCAGAAAGTACAACGCCGTCCAATTGCAAAAAGAAATGAATGAACTTGAAAGGAGAGAGAGGGAAAGAAGAAGAAGATGTACTCCAGCATAGACCAATGACAAGGCTCTTCTTCCTCGCCAACCAATCTCCTCCTCCTTATCTCCTCCCCTCTTATTCAAACAAGAAATAACAATAATAATGTTGAATGGCTGAACGGGAATCAATGTCCGAACCCCACTTCTACTGCAGGCACAACATGAGGTCCACCATAGCCATGGCCACCCTTTGTGGCATACTGAGTAGCCACACGGGCCCTGCAGGGTCCGTCCCGCACTTTCAGCCTAAAAGCCTAAAACTTAGGGCTTACAGGCCCCCGTCGTTCAGCCTGAAAGCTGAAATACGAGGGCCTGCAGGCCCTACTCCGTTTCAGCCTATTTTTTCAGGCCCAGAGTTTTTCCAGCCTGAAACGGAGGGCCTTTTTCAGGCCCTCATTGTTTCGACCACCCCTAAGACTCAGGCACGAATACAAGGTTTCGGAACAGGCCAGAAATAGCCTGTTCCTCACAAGCTTGAGCAGGAGCTGCAGCTGCAGCCCCTGCCTCCCTTCGGCATTGGCAAGAGCAGCCTCCTGGACTGCTCACACGAGTCAGGAGGTACACCCGGTAGTACATAGGAAGTTCCCATGCACTTCACGGGTAGGTAGTTGTCAGTAGGCACGAGTAGTCTTCAGGATTCGCCCGCAGCACTCAGGAGGAGCGCTGCAGTAGTCTTCAGCGCTAGGCAGTAGTATTAGCGCTAGTAGTAGTCTTCGGCGCTGGGCGCCCATAGCCATAGCTGTAGTCTTCAGCGCTGGGCGCTATTAGGTGGTAGATCGCAGAGTTGGGAGAGATGGCTGGCGGAGGCCAGCGGTACTTACCTGTGGCGCCATAGCTCCAGCTCCATCTTCGAGGTACCAGCATCAAGGCGCCAACTTCACAGGTTAGTACTGGACACAGAGAGAGAGAGAGTTCTTCTTCTTCCTCGTCGAAGTCCACCATCTCTTCTCACCCTCTCGCCACCTGACTTCTCAGACTACGACAGAGAGAGAAAGAGTTGTGACTTGAGACTTGACGACATTGGATCCAGACTGGACATTTGGGATTCAAACATTTCGACGAGGGACTATTTGGGCCTGTGCCGAGACTTGGTGTTGACGACATTCCCATCTTCCCCTCCTCTTCGTCTAACCCCTCCTTCTTCGTCTGTGTATGGTTGGGGCTGGTGCAGTTTTCTTGTGTGAAGCGCCAGACCCCCTTCACAACAGATAACGATGATGATGATGATGTGTGTTCAGGGCTGCATTGCAATATTGATTGTTCGGATCATTAGTATCTAAGTCTTCCGCTGTGTTATCTTGTACTTTGCATTGAGAGGTCGGTTCTTGTTCTGGTCTGCACGTTACAGTATGCAACACCCTTCCTCTTCCTCTACATACAGGCCAAGGCTATGGCGGAGTACTGAGGGCTCTCCCTCCTGTCCAAAGGACAACCCAAAGCAGCTATGTCGCTGCSCTTCTGTCCCCAGGTCAACTCCATGCAGCTATGCCGCTGCCCACTCAACCGCCATGCCTGACTCTGTCCCGAGCTTCCTTGATGCGGCACTACCCCCACTGGGGCCTTCCAGATGCAGCGCCTAACAAGGTGATGAAGATGGTGTCTACCATAGCCAGGTAAGTACCCCCCACTCTCCTCCTTGGTCCCCTTCTCCCTCCTCCTACCGGTAGAGCTCCACCATAGCCAAGGTGGAAGCTCCCGGCTTCTTCCTCCCAGCAGCGCTGTAGTACCCAGCGCCACTCCACCCAGCGCCACTCCACCCAGCGCTCCAGCAGCGTGTCGCCAAACTTGCACACTGAAGAATGAGGCCGAGCTCTTGGCTCGGCCTCTTGATATAGCGGCCTGCTTGCCTCCTGGGCAGTGACTTCCAGGCCGCTCGGCCTCCCAAGCAACCGGTACCTCCTCCCTTTCGGAGGGAAACATCATTGCAGACTCTGATATTGCCCGTACAGGCTCTAGACTCAGACTGGACGGACTGGTACCGGCCTAGACCTAGCCTACCGCTACTGGGCCTCTAAAAATGCCAACTTTGTCTTCTTCTGCTCGACCTCGAGTACCTGGCACATCTACTGCTACTGGGTGTGGTACTGGCCTACCTGCTACTTGAGTGTTTTTCCGCTGCTCTAAGCACCGGGGGGCCCTGGCTCCGCTACTTGAGTGTTTTCCCTGCTGCAACCCTCAATGCCACGGCCACAGGTAAGTACCGGCCCTACGGGCCTGCCAAACAAGCAAGTACCCTTGCGGGTCAAACACACACTCATGCCGACAAGCACTCAGACAGGCACACAAGTCAACAGGCATACACACATACAGACTTCGAAAACACAGCAGAATGCGGGAATCTCAGCAAGGCATCCATTCCATCGGCAGAACTTCAGAAATCAGCAGTGTTCTCAGTCTGTGTTATGGCGGGTCATTACACCTCTCATTTTATTTCATCGTTGCACATAAAATGGTAATGAACCCACCTTCAGAAAGCTCGCAACCAAATTTCACATGAACTCCCAAGGCTCTAACTCGATAACAAAAAAATTGAGACAGCAATGAAAGACAAGGCCAGATAAAGAAGAAGAGCATAATCATGGAAATATCTTTAAAACATAGAGAATAATGACTACGATGTTCAAACCCTCTTCTTCCACGTGACGGCTTCTCACCACTGCAGCATATCTACTGACTTGTATCTTTCCACTCCTTAAATGCCATTCTAGACACAACGTCACTCACCAAGTCAATCTCTCCACAGCCCTAGCCTATCCTAGTCTAGCACAGTCATGCTGGGGTGCAAGAGGACAATGTCTATCTTCTGGAGCAGCATAAATTCTCCTCCTTCAATTATGAAGTCATTTGCCCCCGAAGCTATGGTGTCCTTCCCTCCCATCCCCCAGCTTCAGCAACACCAGTGCCGCAATCTCTCTCTATAGCACAAACACCAAGAGAATGACATTTTGGAAAATGAATGTCATTCTCCATCCTACTTTTGGAGTCTTCTTCTTCGGGTAGCTATGGCCGCCAGCCAAGACATAAGCTTCACAGTCTTGCCAACCCTTCTGCCATGGCTACTTCCTCTTTCCCATCTCCACCACAGACCCTCCTCTGCATGGCACCAGACCTATACTAGTCGGCTCTACCTCCTCGGAGTCGTGGACGAAGAATGAACCACTGTATGGCACCTCTGTACGACACACACAACCATTGTGCTCCTCTGTAGCAGCTATGCCTGAACACTCTGGGTAAGCACTCTCCAGGTGAGCTTCCTTTTTCCCCAAGCCTTGGACTAGACCTCTTATCCCTGTTCTCTTGCTCGCATCTATAGTGCATCAGCGCCTCCTATTGGCTATGGCCACCACTCTCTCTCCCTCGCTTTTGGACTGGCCTGGCGTGGCCTGCATTCAGCCTCAAGTGTCTGGGACTCCTGCCCAGTACCCGTTGTTGCAAAGTGTGTGTCCCAGTATCTTTTCCCATGGTCTGCTGCTGCTTTGGGCCATCAGGCCTGTCTTTTGGAATCCTGGTCTGAATCAGGACTGACTCGTGGGATTAGGAACTTTGTCTTTTGAGTTGCTGCTCGTGAATTTAAGTTCTGGCCGACAGGGCCCCTTGCTGTTGGGGCATCCATTTGGGGTCTGATTTGTAAAGGCCCTTTTAGAATCACACTCAGGCTTTCAACGATGTATTCAAGCTTAGTCACAACCCACTTCAGTTGAATTCCACTAAGGGCTTCCTGGATGAACTTGAGAGGAGTTCGAGGCAGGTTCAGTTCTCATTTTAGGAGAGTAAAGGAGAAAGTCCAGACACGTACCCCTTCTTTCCATACAAGGACCCAAACTACCTCAATGGTTAACTGATCAGTTTCGTCATACCAAGTTCTGTGCAAGAGTTCCAACCCAACATTCAGCAGTTCGAGAACCCTAACATAGTAGCATGTGCATTGCACGCATATTGGTGTATATTCTTTGAGCAGACACCCACACACAATATGCCTTTCTCCTCTTCCGTCAAAGTTTTCATTAGGAGACTATGTTCCGTGAAGCAAACAGTTTTCCTTTCTGTAGCGCACACACCCTTCCACAGAATTTCCATTATAACAGTCCTTACAATTTTCCATGAAGTGCGCGCCCCTCAGAGAATTCTCTTTTTCTCCTAGCCTCCCGGTCAGTGCTAGAGGTGTTATCAGCACCCCTTACATCTGCTCGGGTTGATTTTCCAAGAGTAAAAAAAAAATGGTTTCCCCCCTCGGAATTTGTTTCTGCTCTCACAGCCCCCACAAATCAGAAAACCATCACAGCCACCAAACGCGCCCTTCCCATACACTGCCACCTGTACAACCTGAGCTGGTAGCATGGTGGCTCTAGCATTATGCTTTGGATGTCAACACACCCATAAGCACCATTGACACTACACGACACACAGTTACACCACAGCCAGTAAAAACTAGGCATAGCGAAGAATGTGATGTCGGTGTAGCATCCCAGTCAAAAGTTGTGCAAAACAATGTATTCAACTTTTCGCATCACAATGTCACATACTTTTTACCTGAGTTTTCCAAATCGTTTTTTCAGGCACATGTCCACCATGGATGGCCCCTGCACTAGTTTATCATGCAAGGCCCATCACAAAGGTGCACACTGTACACCCATCCCACGTGATAAAAAAAGTTGATGTCCGTTGATGTTATACTTCCAGTTCACCCCAAGCAGAGTAGTGCTTGTACCGGTTTATGCGGTAAGAGCATTTTGATTCAGGCCTGGGCCGGTAGTGAAAGCAGCAGGCCACTTTGAAAAGGCGCAGGCTTGGAAGGTAGTTCTTCAACTTGTGCTTGTGTGATCTGGTGGTTTAAAAGACTTTCAATATCCTTCAGTATTCTGGTAGATGGAGATGACAAGGGAGGTTTAAGAATTTGTCTAGAAAGGGAAATACAGCCTCTCTGCATTCTCTCTTTTGGGCTCCCATCTGTCTACTCTTGTGCTTCGTAAGATGATAACAGCCAGAAGGGTGCGCTTGGGGCAATCCTTGGACAACCCAATTCAATTGAGCAACCCTTAAACCACGACTACCTTTCACAGGCAAACTCAAAACACCAATCTGCCACAAACCGCAGTCTTCGGGTGAACAGTTCTACCGGACTAAAATGCTGGTACCAGCCGAAAAATAGAACAAGTTGCACCGGCGCTTTGGCAAAGCTTCGCAGTTCTTTCCCGTCTCGGCAAAAGAGGCTTGGAGGTAGTGGTCTTTTAAAGGGAGGGATTGCACGAGGTGGGAAAATGTAGAAAAAGCTCAACACACACCTCAAAGAGCTCATTAATGTTGTCAGCTGTCTTTGCAGAGGTTTCGATAAAGAACATCCCATTCTGGTCTGCATATGCTTGAGCTTCCTGTTGGGCAAAGAAACATTGCAAGAGTAACCCTAAGAATTCTCAGCAACAGTCCAGTTCCCTTCCTTTTTCAACAAATCAAATGGGAAAAGATTCTGTAATAACAAATTAAACAAAGGGCTCTAGTGCTTCCCAAGCTGCGTTGTAAGGAGAAACACGTCACCACAACTGACATGTAATGAACTCGACCCTTGAAGCTTACATCACATCACCATGCATGTATTCAAAGAGCTCAATAGAGTCACACGGCCAGACAAAGAGATGAAGAAGAGTGAAAAGAAGAGAATAACTCAAGAATCCAATCAAAAGATACAACGTTCAAACATTCCTTCCCGCTTCTTTGTCCATGCTCTACTCCTCAAAAAACACCTCCCAGTGTCATCATACTCTCAACTAACACTGGTGACATTCCTCTCTCCAAAGTACCACCTCGCCAGACTCAATGCCACGCTCCCAAGTCAATTTCACACAGGTGTTGGCCAGCACAATCAAGATCAACACTAAATATGACAATGTTGTAAGGAGAAACATGTCACCACAACTGACATGTAATGAACTCGACCCTTGAAGCTTACATCACATCACCATGCATGTATTCAAAAAGCTCAATGAATGAGAACTTGCCAAATAGAGTCACAAGGCCAGACAAAGAGATGAAGAAGAGTGAAAAGAAGAGAATAACTCAAGAATCCAATCAAAAGATACAACGTTCAAGCATTCCCTCCCGCTTCTTTGTCCAGGCTCTACTCCTCAAACCACCTCCCAGTGTCATCATTCTCTCAACTAACAGTGGTGACATTCCTCTTTCCAAAGTACCACCTCGCCGGACTCAATGCCACGCTCCCAAGTCAATTTCACACAGTTGTTGGCCAGCACAATCAAGATCAACACTAAATATGACAATGTTGGCCTTTTGAAGCAGGGTGCTGTCTCCCTTCCTCAATCCTAATCACCAGCAGTTAAGAATCAGGTAATGAATGTGATCCTCCTCACCAGGCATGACAATCCCGGCCTGACAAAGACTTGTACTATAGATCAGAACTCGTCTGTTTTGACTGTGTGATGCATGCCCGGAGTGAGCCACCGGCAATGCAAGTCCAAAGGATCACCAACACGAGGAAGAGATATAATGTGACACAGCGGAAGACTGAAATCAGATATGAAAGTCCAACGATGAACCTTCCAGCTGAAATCATGGATAGACAAAGGTGGAGAAGAATGGGACGAAGAAGTGGAAGAAAAATGGGACGAAGAAGTGGAAGAAGAAGTGGAAGAAGAAGTGGAAGAAGAAGAAGAAGAAGATGTATGGCATCACCAAAAAATCATACTCTCCTCCACCTCTCACTCGGGCTCAACCTCCAATAATCCACCCATAATGAACCTCAGATCTCGAATCTGGGAGCTGAGCTCCAGTGACCTCAATGTACAGCCTCCTCTCTCTCTCTCTCTCTCTGCTGCTGATGATGATGATGATACTGACCGGTGAAAGGCAGAGCCTTGAGCCGCTGAGGCACTGCTGGAATACTGAAGACGATAAAGACCATGTATGACTGGTGGTGAACCTCCATGGATATGGCGCCAGGTAAGTGAATTCTACCTCACCTCTCACACCCTCTCTCAACTACACTACTAGTCGCTGGTACACTGCAGGAATCCAAAGAAGAAGAAGAAGACCAGCTATGGCTGGTGGCAAACCTCCATGGATATGGCACAGGTGAATAGACTCCCCCACCTACAGCTCTACCACTGGCTCCTCTAACGCTGCTCCTCTACCTCCACCAGTGCTCGACTCCTCCAAAGGGCAGCCCGGTGGCACATGAATGAAATGAGAACCTACCTACCAACTACTGGGTCGGCCTCTCCTAAATAGTGCTCAGCATTCACACTCAAGTCGGCCTCCATCTGGGCCGTATGATGGGACGCCGTGCAGCCATATGAACTCAGCCCCAGGCCCAAGACGTGTGGACTAGGACTCCATGCTGCATCACCAGCAAAGCCTGGAAGAAAGAAACAGCCTGCCCCAGAAATCGGATCCAGGCCCAGCCTAAAAAACGAACTCGGTCAGGAACGTGTCACTAGGCTGATAACAGACAAAATGCCCAAGGCCTGGACTTAGAACAGACAAAATGCTTGTCCGAGCCCCCACAGCCTCCTGAGGCTCGCTACGGCAGTGTCGGCCCGTTGTACGCATAATCAGTCGTACGGTTGTGCTGTTGTCCGCATCGCCAGTGCACAGCCAGCGTCTAGCCAGCGTCGAGACAGCATAATGCCAGCGTCTAGTCAAAGTCGAGCCAGCGTCAAAGCAGCATAGCAAGACTGAATGCTTGACCAACTCGACGCCAGCCTTAAGTAACATTTGTCAAGGCTGTCTGGCCTCGGTTGCCTTTCCCACAGTCGTCTAGTCTAGATTGCCTTACAGCCGAGGGCCTGGATTGTACAGTTGCAGACTTTCCCCTTGGACCTGATGCTGTCTGGGTACCTGCATACAAACAAATGTGTGTGTTCGACCGGCCGCCTGGGCTGGGTACACTTTGATTTTGACTGTTGGGTGGACCAAGTCAACTGTCACACGCCCAGGCCCTGAATTCGTGTGGGGTCTTTTTCCCCTGTTTCGTCCTGGGCTGAGGGCAGCCAAGTAGGCCCTCAGATTTCCACGAGACATATGGCATGGGTTATTGCATAGCACAGTGGAAGACTGGAATACCAACGATCAGATCCAATCAATGTCAAAATGCAGAATGGACATACATCGTCATCATTACTCGGTGTGAATGGCCTGGCGCCATACACAAGGACGAAGGCGCCAAACACAGCTCATACACAGATGAGGAGGAGGGGGAAGAGATGAAGAAGAGCGGGGTGAGAGATGAGAATGTCGTTAACCCGAATGTAGTCCCCCACACGTCTCTGTCCAATGTCGACTCTGAATCCCAATGCCGTCAATCTCTCTCTCTCTCTCTCTCTCTCTCTCTCTCTCTCTCTCTCTCTCTCTCCTCTCTCTCTCTCTCTCTCCTCTCTCACACACACACACACACACACACTCATAGCCTGATAAGAAGAAGTCAGAGTGCTGGAGGACGAAGAAGATCTCTCTCTCTCTCTCTCTCTCGGTACCAGGTACTGACCTGCGAAAGGTAGCACCTTGATGCAGGTACAGACGTGCTGAAGACTAAGCTGGAGCGATGGAGTCGCAGGTAAGTCTCAGGTAAGTCCCCTGGCCTCTCCTCCCCTGTGCTACCTTAAGTCCTATCAGTGCCCAGCGCTGGAAGTCTACTGCTACACTGCTGTCATCCGGAGAGAACCTCTACTCCATCCTCTACCCAATGCCGAACTGAGGCTGGACCCAGCTATATATAGCGCTGGGTCGGTCTCAGCGGCTGAGTCTGGCGCTCAAACTGAGGATGGGCCTCGAAAGTCTGACACCCAAACTGAGGCTGAGCCTCCAGCGCCTACTGAAACGGCGCGCCCTCTAAATCACGGTGTGGCGCCAAAACGCGCGCCATGGCCTGTAGCCGAAACAAGGCCTCTAACTGGTACTGGTCCTACTCAGGCCTAAACTGGCATACCGACCCTACGGGCCCCTACTGTGGGTCGAAACGACACAGACCCTGCACTCTACGGACCCCTAGCCTACCTGGTTGGGCCCTGCTGGGGCTGTGTGGAACAGAGTATGCCACAAACGTAGAGCCCGTCTCTAGTTACTTGGAGGCCAAGGGTGCAAAGATAGGCTATTCTCAAATTGACTTTAACAAGTGGCTGCAGGTCACACCTGTCTCTAGAAGAGAACTTACTAACCAAACAATATGAAGATAGGCAAGCCGCTTCAAAGGTAAGGCAGGTAGAGTACAGGGTGCAGGAGTCGTATTGGTAAGAAACCATACGGGATCTGCATGTTGAGGTGCGGCTCTTTGCTACACCTGGCACAAATCTGAGCGAAGATGTTTGTACGGACACTGTCTGGGCTGCTGTTCCCGATCACTACGTTTGCCGGCTAGCAACAGGCTATTCTCAAATTGACTTTGACAAGTGGCTGCAGGTCACACCTGTGTCTAGAATACAAAACTTACTAACCAGACAATATGAAGATAGGCAAGCCACTTCAAAGGTAATGCAGGCAGAGTACCGGCTGCATGACTCGTAATGGTAAGAAACCATGTGGGATCTGCATGTTGAGGTGCAGCTCTTTGCTACATTTGCTGGCTAGTGACAGGCTATTCTCAAATTGACTTTGACAAGTGGCTGCAGGTCACACCTGTAGAATACAAAACTTACTAACCAAACAATATGAAGACAGGCAAGCCGCTTCAAAAGTAAGGCAGGCAGAGTAGAGGCTGCATGACTCGTAATGGTAAGAAACCATGCGGGATCTGCATGTTGAGGTGCGGCTCTTTGCTACACCTGGCACCAAATCTGAGTGAGGATGCTTGTATTGACATTGTCTGGGCTGCTGTCCCGGATCAGTACATCTGCCGGCTAGGGACTCAAAAAGACCTCCCATTCAGACAAAATTATGCTGGAGATAATTGAAATTGAAGCCTGTGAAGCCCGTGACTCCACAGGGGGAAGACACACTTGACTAGAGGTTTTACTAGGAAAGCCTTTGTGGCAAGACCATCTGGTGGCAGCCACCATTTCGCATCACACAGTATGAGTCGAAGCGGTGGGCAGTCGAGTGAGGACTTTTCCACTCTGGATGATGATCTGGAGATTGAATCCAAGGCAGGCTGTTCATCATCAGCCATGGACCCTGATGAGATTGAACAAGAAAAACTTAATGCCTTAAAAAAATCTGCCAAAGGACTAGCCCAAAACTCGAAGAAGAAGAGCCAGTCTCATCTTCTTCAAGGGGCTCATATTCTTGCGCTTTGTGGCAAGACCATCTGGTGGCAGCCACCATTTCGCATCACACAGTATGAGTCAAAGCAGAGGGCAGTTGAGTGAGGACTTTTCCACTCTGGGTGATGATCTGGAGACTCCAAGGCAGGCTGTTCATCATCGGCCATGGGCCCTGATGAGATTGAACAAGAAAAACTCAATGCCTTAAAAAAAAATTGCCAAAGGACTAGCCCAAAACTCGAAGAAGAAGAGCCAGTTTGATCTCCCTCAAGGGGCCCATATTCTTGCGCCTGCGCATCCGGATGATGACACCACGGAGCCCTGGAAAGACCTTCGGATCTGCAAGGATGCACGATGGGCAATGTCGAATAATAACGCCTGCTACCACTTTGTAAAAAAGTTGCTTCGTTTTGAAGGGCAACCAATCAAAGGCTTAGAAAGGATGTCAGCGCACTCTAGTTCGGAGAAGGTGCAGCACCAGGCACTAGGGAAAGGCGCACCATCAGGTGAAGGTTCCAAGAAGGACCCTGAATCTGATATGAACCCTGGTTCTAAAGCCTAACTCCCTTCTGATACCGAGGGCAGTCCAAAACAGATTTTGTACATAGAGCCGTGGAGGAGCATGCTAAGATAGACCTCCACTACCACAAGGAGCACTGGGCCTATCTTAGGCAAGGCAAGGCTTAATTAGGAGTGGAACTGATCTATTTTATGCTCCTCATCAACCACACTTACGTCTGTGCTTTGATTGATTGTGGTGCCACCACTAATTTCTTCTCTCCAAGCAGAATTCCTAAGGCACACCTTGGGTTGACGGCAGTGGAATTGTAGAATCTGCTGAAAACTAAGGTTCGCAACCAAGATGTTGTCACATCCACTCATGCAGTCAAACGTGTGCACTCTACGTTGGACGAAATGTGCCCATTTGATGCAAAATCAGTCCTCTTGGACGAAACGCACGAGTCACCAGTGAACTTTTGAATGTGATGAAATTCTGCAAAAAAGGCCGCCCATGGGCTAAAGGACGAACAAATGCATGTAACTGTTGTAAGGCCAGCTCATGACCCTTCTGGTGTTTCTTTTTTTATGTTGTTGATTTGGATGCTAATGCTGCCTCTACATCTGATTCTAAATCCAACTTAAAAACTGATCCTTTGACATCTGATCCTGAAGCTGATTTCCCCTTAACGAGAAAATCTGTGCAACCTAATAGCTCAATGCGCCGCTGTGTTGTTCAAACTGTGCGGGGTTCCAGAGCGCAGCCAAGAGGCAAACAAGGAGAGTGGAGGAGGAGACATACCTTGGCTATGGTGGACCCGCATCTTCATCATCTTGGTTGGTGCTGCACCTGGAAGGTCCCAAAGGGGGTTGCTGTGGACTTGTACTTCATTTGTGAGTGTGAACATGGCAGTAGTGAGAGAGAGAAGACATGAGGCATTTGCATTGTCCTTTGTACATCTGCGTCACCTTGGATGCCCAGCCATAGCTGGTAGCCATCCAAAACTCAGTAGGAGGTGTACTAGAGTCAAGTGAGCTACTCTGACATGTCGGCAGTAAGGCAATTCATCACACATTTGATTACTTCATTTATGAGTGTGAACATGGCAGTAGTGAGAGAGAGAGACGACCTGAGCCATTTGAATTATCCTGTGAACATCTGACGTCACCTTGGATGCCCCGCCATAGCTGGTAGCCATCCAAAAGTCAGTAGGAGGTGTACTAGAGTCAAGTGAGCTACTTTGACATGCCGGCAGGAAGGGAATTCATCACAGATTCGATTCTGTTTTATCTTCATTTATTGTCATTGTTGTTTAAAAATAATAAGATGATGGTGGAGATGATGAGGGGGACAGATGGAGGCGAGACGAGGGAGAAGTGACATTGGTTCCGGCTTTGTGTTCATCTTCTTTTTCTTCTTCCATTCTTCTTTCTTCTTCTTCCCTTGTGTTATTCTTCCTCTCTCTTACATTTGAGTTGCAATTAAGTGGTATTGTCTCTTTTTTAATTTTCCATTGAGAACTGGCCAAGATCTTTACAGGATTTATGATTCCCAAGCTGGAGACAACAGGGAGGAGAGCCTAAAATAAAAGGGAAATAAGAGAGAGGACATTGTATCCATTGACTATTATCTAATTTATTTTGGATTGCCCTCCTACTACTCTTCTCCTTCCTTTGTCTTGACTCTTGTCATCTGCATGCAATTATCATTCATTGAGCATTGTTGAAACGGTATCCACCGATTCGTGGTAGCTGAGGTAGATCCCAGGGCTCGATCCCTAGTTCCCCAACTTACCTGTGTACAATACCTGCGTCAACTCGAAGAGTTGAACCTGCGACCTGTAGAACCGCCAGTGGTAGGTCGGTCTGTCGTAGGTCTATAGGTAGCCAGGATTCGATTCGTAGACCTATAGACTAGAAGGCTAGCTGCAGTCCTTCTAGAAGGTTGGCAAGTGGTCAAGTGGTGCAGGCAAGTGGTCAAGTGGTGCAGGCAAGTGGTCAAGTGGTGCAGGCAAGTGGGCAAGTGGTGTGACTAAAGCAAGCCCATGTTGGAGAGAGTCTAGAAAGTACCAGTCCAGTCCCGCAAGTACCACGGGGGGAACTGTGTGCACCATGGGCCAGGGACACAAGGCAGACCAATGCAGCACAGAAGTATAAATCAAGAGGCTGCATCCATTCATTTATTCATTACTGCGGATGCCAGGCGGAAGCGCTGCCTTAGCAGCTTGTGCGAGGCGGTCTGCAGTGTGCCCGAAGACGAAGTGGGCAGAGAAGTGTAGTGTAGCGATAGGGTAGAGGCAGCTAGCGCTGCCATASCTGTAGCATAGTAGGTGTGTGTGTTGTGTATGRTACTGAGTGTTGCGTGTGGGACATCCAGGGTGATCYAGAGTGCGAACAGTGAGTTGTGTGGGCGCCCAGTCGCCATAGCCAGTTGAAGAGAACTCATATCTGGTTACGATATCTTGAGTACTGTGTGGGCGCATG
>BFEA01000671.1:637807-650376 GCA_003427395.1 Chara braunii | reverse complement strand
GTTGAAGAGAACTCATATCTGGTTACGATATCTTGAGTACTGTGTGGGCGCATGTCGCCAGTTGCTGTACCGCTGTTTGCAGGCATGACAAAGTGACAGGAAGACGAGTTTGATTTCATTGTGAATTGCATGCATGATATTGATGATCTGTGCTTCTCGGACTGGTTCATTGCAACAATGTCCATATACATTAATTCCTGCAATCCACCACCACATAGCCCATGCGATGCGATGCTCACCTCAACGTTGACTGCACGATCGACTCGTAGGTCTGCTTTGTTGCCAACAAGTGCCATGACAATCCCAGGAGACCCATGCTTTTGAAGTTCCTGAAAGCCAAGAAAGTTGAAGAAACCAATCAGCCGGCCAACAAAAATGGCAAAATCGCTCTATTACCACCACCGATGAGAAGTTCAGCCATGGACCAGTACTTCCCGGCGATTTTCAACGTGCTTCCCGATCAAAGCATCCACTTGGTGGATCAAAGCATCTGCACTAAGCCACTTAATATTATGGATATTCATAATCTGGTGCATTCTCTTAATCCCCTCGTTTTGGTCTTTAAAGTTTAAACCTAGCTGTTGATTCCTCGATGAATTAGTCTAGGGGTTTGCTAGTGTCATACAAATTTAATCGATCTTTGAAGTTGTTCTCTGCTACTTGCTGCATCACCCATGATTTCACATCATCCTTCATTACAACGCACACATAGCTTACGTGGCAGCCTGCTCTCATCTGCTCCATGAAGATGATAGCCCGTATTTTTGCAATCCATGCATCTAAATCCTCGTTCGTTTTATCATGATGTGCGTCAGGGAACTTCATTTACATTGGCAAAGGTCTTCGCTGGCCTCGTAACGGGGTTCCTCCCTCAACTTTTTTCTTCCTCGCTGCTGTTTTTCTTCTCCTCTTCACCGCTCTCTACTCTGCTTCTCACTACTTTCTTTCTTTGCAAACTTATGAGTTCATCTTCGGGGGGTTCCCGCACTCTCCCTTCGAACTAGTCATTCCAAGTCATCAGGCTGTCCATCAGATCACTAAATTTTTTATTCACTTGAATCCTATCTTTCTCCCGCATCTGCAACATATTCTCCAAGTTCTTCCACAACTCCTGCCGTCTGCCTCTCCTTGCTGTTTCTCTCAGACGGTCATTTACGTTCGCGATCGAGGGCCCACTTCCAATTGCCACGGGCGGTGTCTCACCATTGAAAGAGTGTCCTTTCTCTCCTCTTTTCTTCTTGTCGATTCTCGTTCTTCATCCCTCTTCTCCACCATCACTGCCTCTCCCTCCCCAATCTTTCGTGGTTCTTCATACCCTTCACCCTCTGGTTCAAAAGTCTGGCTACCATTACGATGGTCGATCACTGGAACATATACACTACTACAGAATCCCAGGGGCAAGAAGAAATGGAGAAGTGGTTGGACAAGTACAGAAAAAGCCAGAACACAATGCATGGGGTTGTCATCCACCTTGGAGAATCCGTACGACAGTCAGTCTGTATAAACACCGTTCCACAACTTCGTTTAACATACCCCCTTGAATGGACTTCTATGCCCGCTGACGCTAACTCGCGTGATTCTGGACCCACAATCTAAACTTAGCTGACATCTAGTTCTGCGACTGCCTCACTCAACAGACTCTTCTACAGGGATAAGTTTTGACAACTATGTTGGGCAACCGGCATTTTAAACCACCACTACCTTTCAGGTTGGGGAGCTAAGTCATAAATATAAACTATACTGTATTCAATGGAGGCCAACAGAGGCCGGATGCCAAAACAAAACGAAATAGGCTGCACTGGCGCTTCGGTCAAAGCTTGGCACGCAGTTCGACTACGCCTCGGCAAAAAAAGGCCAAGTAGGTGGTGATTTAACGACAGCCTGCAAAATCCTCAAGAATTGTTTAAGGTCGCTGACGGGATGACATGGCCAAGTAGTATCTCCACCTCTCTGTGTCAACACTTGTATGCACACAGTTAGCTCGCACACCGGTCAGTACCGGTCCTTGCCAGTCCTTGGGCTAGATGGGTGTTTACCAAGCATCCGCCGCTCAATGCCTGTGCTTGCTACTTTATGTGATTGTCAGTTGCATGCTAGCCCCTCATCACTTAAAGACGTTGGGCAATGCTTGTATCCAAGTGGTTCACTCACACACCGATTACTCCACGTCCCTGGGCTACATGGGGTCTTGTTGGTCTCAAGCTGGCCCCCTAAACCTCCTACCAATTTAGGACCTACTTGATGGCAACAGAAAGACAACTCCTGCAGCTCAATGCTGGGAAAGATCGACGAAACAGAGAATCAATGTCATGCAAGGCTTGGGGTGTCAAGTACCTCACCTCCAAGCTTCCCAAGACTCCTTGTTTCCTGCTGATGCCATCAAAATCGCCTGATCAAAGTTCTGTTATGTACCCGGTTGAACTTCCATCCACAATGGATTCACACGTTCCCATACACGCATGCAATTACAGAGTAGACTCGGAGGAGGAAAATCCACACAAAGCCAGAGAGAGGATATGCACAGCGGAAGCTCGAAATACACAGAGAATTGAAAAACGAAATTCAATTCTGTAATCCCCCGTCCTCCTCCAATCAATCCAAAGTACTTGTTCCAATATCACAACTGCGTTTACAACAACCCCGAACAACCCAAAACAAGTGTTCAACGAAGTCTGCAGGAGTCTTTTTCTTCCTCCTCGCCACCTCATACCCCTGGCTATGACTGCCGTATCAGCAGTAACCCCACAGCTGTCACAACCTGCCAGTCTGAACCAACAACCCCAATAATGCACCGCCAGCTCAGCGCCTGCACGGCAGTGCAGCGCTGGAAGTCCTGATGAAGCAGGAGACAACCAATCCAGTACTTCGAAGAAGACAAAAACGAAGTTCCTCCTGAGGAGGAACAGCAGATATGGCTGCCAAGTGAAGAAAGGCAGCGCCCAAACCCACCAACACAGTCCTGTGCAAGCTCTCGTGCAGAGCTGCTAAATAGCAGCAGTGCAATCTCCAACTTCGTGCCTGTAGCACTGCAATTCATTTCAGTTCAATCTTCTTGTTGCCCGCTGATGCCATCAAGATTGCCTGATGAAGTTGAATCTTCGCAGCAAATAGGTGCTCTTAGCCCCTTTTTCACCTTTTCCAACTCTCGTGGACCCCTAGCCAAACCCCAGATCCTTTTTTTTGTTTTGCTCGTTCAGAGAATCAATGTCATGCAAGGCTTGGGGTGTCAAGTACCTCACCTCCAAGCTCCCCAAGACTTCCTGTTGCCCGCTGATGCCATCAAGGTCGCCTGATCAAAGTCAATCTTCTTGTTGCCCGCTGATGCCATCAAGATTGCCTGATCAAGTTCAATCTTCGCTGCAAGTAGGTGCTCTTAGCCCCTTTTTCACCTTTTCCAACTCTCGTGGACCCCCAGCCAAACCCCAGATCCTTTTTTTTTTTGCTCGTTCACTGCTCCGCCCTCTCTTGCTCATCAGGCTTTCTCCACAGGCTTTTCTCTACTTCTCACTGCACCTTTCCTCCACCGTGCACGCTGCAGCGACTTTTTTTTCGGTTATACTCTGTCGCCAACTTTCTCACCTGCCGGTTGGCTTCCAAGCACGCTGGCCTTTTGCCTTCCACGCTGCACCTTGCTCCTCTTTACCAGTCACCCCACGCTTGAGGGCAGATCACACTTGATCCCTCATGGACTCGAACTCGGGTCTATATTTCAACAGCTCACGGGTGCGCCAACTTAACCAAAACCCATTTGTCACAACCCTACCCGGGGCTTACTCACGCTAGCGGTTCCTGAATGAATTTGCCCACAACTATGCCCCGGATGCATCTGACTGCAATCCCCTCCTGGGCTCTGTCGAAGAAGTCCCGTGTGAGTGTCATAACATAACACACCATGCCTCATTTCTTTCTGTTTTTTTTTTTATTGCTGGCTCACCACTTCTTGCGTGCCGGCCTTTTCACATGCGAGCCACCTTTGCAATTATGCTGGTCCCCCACTCTTCACTCACACGCATGCATACAGACATCTCAATCACACACACACACACACACACAAATCATCACTCACACACACACACACAAATCATCACACACACACTGCCTATCCTCATGCATGCACCCTTACTCACACTGCACTCTACCTTGCGCGCACACTCCTCCAAGCTTATGCTCGTCTTCTGCTGCTGTGCACCCTCTCACAAGTGGTTAACGGGGTCCCAGAACTGAAATTGGGGTTCAAGCGTCAAATTTGTCTTTCGGAGCTTTGGAATTTCCTCTGCTGACATTTCTAAAATGTGAGATTTCTTAAAAATTGTGAAATTGTAGTGCTGGCGAAATTTGTATGAAAGTGCACTTTTGCGTTGCAGTTGTAAAGTTATTTTCTTTTTGTTTATTTTCTATTTGTGCTCTGTTAATATGGTGTCCACTCTATGAATTGGTGGCAAGTTTGGTCAAAATGGCCTTTGGGTTATGTTACAAATGGTGTGACAAATTGTCTGAAAATTTAGGCCTACATTAACCATCTCTCCCCCATTATGGCCGGGAGGCCCAAGTGGGCGGCATTGATTGCTTCCTTGTGGAAGGATGTACCCCCTCTCGCCCCTGCTTAAGTTAGCCTGTGCTACTTAATCTGGAAGGTCCTTGCTAATTCCACTGGCCACAGTCCTGCTCCTCTCAGCTGCAATGCTGTCAGGTCTGTGTATTATGCCAGAGCAGTCATGGACACTTTGTGGATTTCTTGAAAACCTCAATCTTTAACCCTATTTGTCTTGAATCGGTCCTAACCCTCAATCCTTTGTCCATCTAGCCTTGGTTTTACTTCCTCAAGGAAGGATGTACCACCCTGTACCCCTGTCTAAGCTATCCTGTATTATTTAAAAATTGCTTTATACTGCTAGTCTGAAAAATCCTGACTTTTCGGACCTGTAAATCCGCTCCTTAGAGCTGAGCCTACCTGTTCCTCTCTGCGTCTTAGCTGTCTGTTTTGCTTCCCTTTGCTGGCACTACTAGCTCGGTGTAGTGCTATGACCTTGCTAAAATCCTAAGCCCTGTCCTATTGGTTGCTGAATGCTCTACTAAAGCCTTCGCTCCTACTTGACTTTTCCTCGCTCCTCTGGGGGTTTTCTGACTTTTCTGCTAAGACCTTGGATTCTTGCCTTCTCTTTTTTTTTTTTTTTTTTTTTTTTTTTTTNTTTTTTTTTTTTTAGCATGAATAACTAGAAAGGTCTTAGAAGATTCCACCACTAACTCCTCTGTTACGTATCTGAAAGACGCCACATGACCCTTTGGAATCTCTGCCATTCTGATCTCCGCTTACCTTGACTTTGTGTAAGCCCCAACCCCTGATCCCTAAGCCCTGCCTTACGAGCTGACTAAACCCTAAACCCTCCAACGCTAAGCCCTGCCTCACGACCTGACTAACCTCGCTTTGATGTGCGCACCTTTCTCTCCTGCCGCGCGCTTCTTACTCCATGCACATGCTGCACACCACTTCTCTTCTGATCTGCCACACGCCTTGTCCCCTAGCACGCGCATACCTTTTTCCCACACCCATGCTTCCTCTGATGGTTGAAGAGAACGAGAGTTTTGCTCCAATACCAGTGCAAAGATCCGGCTCTTCTGGATCAAGATTGAAGTTGCAACAGCAAGATCCGCACGATATGAGACCCGCACAGAACTTAATTACAACTTAAAATGAAATACACAGGTTCCAGTGCAAAGATCCGGCTCTTCCAGATCAAGATTGAAGTCGCGACAGCAAGATCCACACGATATGAGACCCGCACAGAACCTAATTACAACTTGAAATGACACAGGTTCTTCAAGATCACAGCTATGACCGCCAGCAACACGACAAGCATGTAAGTTTCTCTCTCTCTCTCTCCTCTCTCTCCCCTTTCTCTCTCTACTACTACTACTACTAACTACAGCACCCAGCTCCTGCGATCACTCTCTAAATGTCCTTGCTGCTCTTCTCCTCTCGCTCGCTCTCTGTCTCCTCTATGCAAGCTCCTAGCCATGGCGCCAAGCGCCGTCGACTACTCTCTCTCGCCCGATATTGTTCACTCCAAGATCTTGACACCCAGCAACACAGCAGCGCTTCTGCATCTGCCAGAATGGAAGGAGGTTCCTGATGTTGCCCTCCCTTTAGTGCCTGTGTCCGTGGCTCCCACCCGATTCCTGACTCTTCTGCCAGCCCCTGCCGCGGCAGACAGAAATTCGGTCTGGCTTGGCCCTTCCCTGGGGCTGAGATGCAATGGGATCACCGCATGTTTAGTCCGAGTTATCCTACCTAAACATGCGGTGACTCCCTCCTATTCGCTACTAGGACCCTCTATTGTTCCTACCGGCCTTATCCTATCGGATCTCTACCTTATCTTGTACAGTACCTACCGGAAAGTTCGTATTTCGCCCTAAGGTACAAAAGAAAATGGGACAGTACCACGGTCGTGTTGAGGCAGCACGTGAATCCTTATCTTATTCTTCCTATGGTACTTCCTTGCTGCACTTCCAAAGTTTAGACTTTTTGTTGATGCTGCACTTTGCATAAAGTGCTTATCTTTCTCTTCTTTCTTGCTGGAGTTCGGACTAACTAGTTACTTGTCACTTTTTGTTGCAACTTGGCGAGGGTTGGTCAAGAGGAGAGTGTGAGGGACGTCATCTTTTCGAATCTACAAGGTGTTATAAACTTAATACGATAACTAGCTGCATTGTCATATATTCCACTCGGTGCTAGTGTAGCTGCAATCTCAAGGTTCCTACTTGCCAACACTGCATAGTCTCCTCTACCTCCCATTCACATCCGTTGCACTTTACGATGTTCATCTCCCACACCTCATCTTCCACCTCCACAAGCACTCCTCCACCTCCCTTCACTTCCGCTGCACTTCCCCTACCACCTCGACCTCCCATACCTCATCTCCAACTCCATAACCACTCCACCTTCCATTCACTTCCACTGCACTTTCCCTACCACCTCCACATTCGACACCTCATCCCCACCTCTATAACCACTCCACATGCCATTCACTTCGCTGCACTTCCCCAACCTCTTGCATCTCCCACACCTCATCTTCCACCTCCACCACCACTCCACCTTCCATTCACTTTCGCTGCAGATTCCCTACCTCCTCCATCGCCAAAACACCTTTCTCGTCTTCATAACCACCTCTCACTCGTCTTCAACCCCCGGATATCCTTCATGGCCACCTTCACCCTTCACATATCTCCCACCTCCTGATCTCCTCCATAGCCACCACTAACTTCGACTTTGTCCTTCTCTCACCTTCCACCTCCGATTCACCTCCATATCCATTCCTGAACTTCACCTTCCCTTTACATCATTCCATCCTCCTCCATCTCCACTTCGCTTCCCCTTCCTCCCCTCACTCACCTCCATAGCTACCTTACATTCACTTTCACCTCACGTCTCTTCACCCTCATGGTTTCCACTCCTACCTAGGACTGCAAGCCCTAGTTGTCATCCTCCAGACCTTCAACTGCTGCTGGCGGATCCAGCAACAGCTTCCAAACCTATCACGGCTTCATAGGTCTCAGTGACTCGGATTCTGAGAATCCGAGTTCTGCACCAACATCTAGGCCAAGTACGCGAAGAAAAGAAGGCCAAAAATCTCAGGTTTTGGCCCAACCTGAGTTTGGTGACCTTTTGGCTACTCAAACGTACTTGGTTGAGCATCTGGCTATGGAGGCAACATCCTGGCATAGCCCGGATGTTGAGAGGACAATCCAAGCTCTATTGGCCCTACCATTTCCACCACCAAGCCAATTCTACTCTTCGGAGTCCTCTTGACTTACTAACCCCATCCAGGGGCCTTCCAGGTGCAATGCCAACCAAAGAGATAAAGATGTCCTCCACCATAGCCAAGGTAAGCTTCCTCCTTCATCCCTCCTTCTTCCTCCTCCACCATAGCCATGCCTTCTTCCTCCCTCACCTTGGCTTCTTCCACCATAGCCAAGGTGGGAGCCAGCTCCACCTTTGTCCTACACCCAGCGCCTCACCAGGCTGGTGAGCACCCATGCAGCCTCACGGCTTGGCTCCTGAAGAATGAACCGAAGAGGGCTCTACTGATCTCCTCCGCACATGACGATATACTATTTTCCTACCAGTGACTCCTGGCAGAATTTTCACTGTAGCTCGGCCTCCCTTGGTGCCCTGGACCTACTGGAAGTTCCTGCCTTTTGGGGAAACATTACTGCAGCCTGCAGCTCAGCCTACTGCCCACCCCCCCCAGGCCTGAATCTACCCTAGTACCTGTTTACATACATGCCCTAGACCTTGTGGCATTTTGGATGTTACTGGAATTTTCCCGAGCCTACTAGTCCTACCTGTCCTACCTGGTTGCTGAAAAAGGCCTAGCCGGTCCTTATCAAATTCTACAACTACCCCCAATGGTCTAGAGCTTCTGGTAAGTTCTTCTGTTGCCAAATCTCGGGTCTGTCCCTGTGTCTATTGACTCTATTCTCATTACCATTCTACCTCAGCTCGAGGTCAGGAAACACAGCATGGAAAACAGATTTAGCACAAGGACTCGGACTTGGACTCGGGCAAACACAAGGCACATGCATAATAGTAGTAGGTGTCACACACACACACACACACACACACACACACACACACACACACACACACACACACACACATACACACGCAGACAACACACACACACACACACAGGAACCACAGCAAATCACAGCAGAACACGGAAATCTCAGCAAATCAGTCCAGCAAGCAGCAATAGTCAGAAAACAGTGGGTTTTGCAGTCTGAAATTTTGCAGGTTATTACAGGTCTCTAGTTCTAAACTGATTCCAGCAAGGGAACACTGGTACTGGACAACTTAAGCTTGGATGACGTTGGAGAGCAACGAAATGCAGCGGGGGTGGATAATGGAGGTTAGGTGGCTATGAAGGTTGGGTGAGGGCGGATGGAATTAGAGGTCGAGGAAAGTACATGGCTATGCAGGAGGGGTGAAGCTGGAAGAAGTCAACGGTTGAAGAAGGTGGATGGTTATGAAGGGTGAAGGTGGAAGATGGCTATGGAGGAAGGGTGAAGGCGAAAGAGGGTGAGGGTTGAAAAAGGTGGATGCCTATGGAGGAGGGTGACGGTGGAAGAGGATAAGGATTGAAGAAGGTGGATGGTTATGAAGAAAGGTGAAGGTGGAGGAGGGTAAGGGCTGATGAAGGTGGATGTCTATGGAGGACGGGTGAAGGTAGAAGAGGGTAAGGGTTGAAGAAGGTGGAGTTGGAGGTTGGCTATCCAAGGTTGGTGAAGCTGGAGGAAGGTGAAGGGTGAGGGTGGAGGGTGAGGTCTGGCTTTGAAGGTTGGGTGAGAAGGTAGAAGCGTGGAGAGTGAAGGGTGAAGGTGGAGGGCGAGGTCCAGCTATGGCAGTTGGGTGACCTAGAAAACGGGTCAAGTGTGAGGGAGGAGATGTGGTTGGCTATGCAATAAGGTTGGTGAAGAAAGAGGAGGGTGAAGGGCAAGGGTAAAGGGTGAGGTCAGGCTGTAGAGATTGGGTGAGTTAAAAGGGTGAAGGGTGAAGGTGCAAGTGGAGGTTCGCTATGGAGGATTGGTGACATTGGAGGAATGAAGGACGTTGGAGGGTGATGGGGAAGGTGAAGGTCGGGTGAAGTTAGAGGAGGGTGGAGATGAAGATGGAGGTCCAGATGGAGGTGAAGACTGGTAATGGAGCATATGTGAAGTTGGAGAAAAGTGAAGGGTGTTGCAACTAAAAGCTGGCTGTAGAGGTTTGGGTATTGTGAAGTGCAACAGAGATAGGAAATGGGTCCAGGATGGATATAGAGGCAAGGCGAAGGGTTGGGAGGTGCAGTGGAGATACGTATGTAGTAACCCTGTTCAGAAGTAGCCTGGGGCCCAGAACTCAGCCCCCGGGAACGCAGACCTGAGATGGTCTGCGCTGGGCTGTGTGACCAAGACACGCCCCCAGGCCTGGGTCCGTCGCGTATGGCTTTGTGACCGAACGCTGCACACAGGAAATTCAAAGGTCAAATTCAACTGTAGAGTCAAAGGTACCACACCCAGGCCCTTGGTTGGATACACTCACTTGTTGTGTGCAGGTACCCAGACAGCATCCAGACCGGAGGGAATTCGGTTTCAGACTAATCTGGGCCCTCGTTTGCATTGAGATCCGGACGGTTGAGGGATGCAGCATCCGGGGTCCAGACCCGGTGTCAAAGCTACATAAACGCTGACTTCCTGGCTTTGACATTCATTCAGTCTTACGTCGATGCTGACTTCACGCATTGACAACGACTCTGGCTTGACGTTGTGATGCTGATTTTGAGCTGCTGGTCCGGCATGGTGGCTGGCTTGCACCTGTCTTCTTGGCATGCTGACGTGGCAGCTGCCACGCGTTGCTGCTGATGTGGCCGCTGCCACCTGTTATATCTGCTGACGTGGCTGGGCCACGTGACCGACACTGCTGTTCTTATTCATTGTCACTCGGGAGGAGATCAGGTCCAGCGTCCCAACCACTCTTCTCTCAAAAGAGGTGAAAAAAGAACTTCTCAAAAAAGGTAAAACTTTAAGCTCAGAAAGAAGGCCGAATTTTCGGAATATCTACGTCCTCGCATTCTTCAGCCTGAATTCTCAAAGGAAGAAGTGAAATACCCAATCAAAGTTCCAGACATCTACCCAATATCAAACTAAAGGGACAGCTAAAGGAACAATCTTGATGGCTGCGAAAAACTGGGAAGGAAAATACGCCTTAGGGTTACCCACTCATCATCACTGACCCAAAACACTGTAAAGAGCCTTTGTTACCTAGACAGGTTTCCCACCACGCACCCAGTGGATGCAACTCTAGTTTGCTCTTCACTGAGTCTCTCATATCATCCTCACCCCGTGAGTTTCACCCTAAGCCCCTGCAAACATACCCCAGTGCTTAGAGCATCGGGAAACTAAGAACGAACATACACTTACTGCATATAAACTCAAGGATCAGGAGCTGGGCACACAGAAAAGCTGTAGGATTACCCTCCCATCATCACTGTCCAATCACACTGTGAGGAGCCTTTGTTGCCTAGACAGGTTTCCCACCACGCACCCAATGGAAACAACTCTAGTTTGCTCTTCGCCGGGTTTCTCATTTCGTCCAACCGTTGTTTTTCCCACTGCTCTCTCGTACTAACTACTCTTATAATAACTACAATCGACTAACGCTCCCACCACTGACGATGGCACTCACACTGCCCCCGTAGTGCCGCTGTCGATAGAAGAATAGGCTGTAGGAATACCTTCTCATCATCGCTATCCAAAACACTTGTAAAGAGCCTTTGTTGCCAAGGCGGGTTTCCCACCACGCACCCAATGGATACAACTCTAGTTTGCTCTTCGCCGGGTCTCTCATATCATCCAACCATTGGTGTTCCCACTGCTCCTTCATACTGACTATTCTCACAAAGAAAACCAACTTATCAAGAGGCAGAAATACCTAAAACACACAAAGAGAGAAAATCACAAAGTTACTCCCATACATCGCAGAAAATAATTATCCCTCTCTCTCAAACCTAAGATATTTCAACAATACGTGTTTCTAAAAACGGAACACTAAGGGCAGCCTCCGCACCAGGAAAAGGCTAGGAAATAAACGAGCACCAAACCCCACTTTAGTAAACTAATAGAAAGCACTACACGAATAAACCAACTCTGAATGACAGGAAAGAAGTCGTCACCTAGAGTCCATCCTCCATGAAATCCATAACGAAATGTAAGAACCAAGTGCCTAATACGCATGCCCAATACTTAATGGGAATGGAAAACTAAACAGACCGTAGAGAACGAATGCAATGACCTATTTAAGTGAATAAAACAAAACATGAAATAAATGAACATCAAATTGCCTTGCGATGTAGATAGGTCAACCGAGACATGCTGTAGTCCTTGGACATGCCAAAGCGCTGCCACCGCAGCCGCACGCTCTCCCACTGCGTCCAGATGCGCCGCTCCGCCGCTCCGCCTTCCATGCTTACCGTAATATCTTGAGTTTGGATTTCGCCACGCCTAGTTCTTGTCTCGGGCCTGCTCCAGCAGGCACGAGCAGTCAACGACTCCGACGTTGCCGAGGTAGCTAGGTCTTTTCCTCCAGAGCTTAAGATAAGCGAGTTAGTAATTCATTGCGATCAGGCTGCGAAGGGGAGTCGTCCGGGGGCCATACCACTGAACGCACCGGCGCAAGGGGCAGTTCGGGTATAGTCTCACATCGATATAGCTCGGCTATGTCGGCTACCGTACGAGGGCCGTCTCTTCCCTCACTGCGTCGTACGGGCTCGAGGCGATCACTTGCTCCCCAAGCGCCGGTGTAGCGGACCCACCAGGTGTGGTGCTCCGCTAGTGACAAAGATGGAGATGGAGGAAGAAGGGGGAGCAAGTTGGCACGACGCAGCTCCCCACGCAAGACTCCAACGCACGTACTCCAAAATGTGCAAGTGATGAATGAGCCTGAAAACAGACAATGGCTGGGGTATACCCCAGCGGACTGACGGAACTGGACTGGACTGGCTGGTACCGACAGAGGTACCGGCCTGGACTGGCCT
>BFEA01000671.1:610552-620988 GCA_003427395.1 Chara braunii | reverse complement strand
TAGGGCCGTAGTTTTTCCGCCCGCCCGCCCGCCAACGGTCCTTTCAGATCGCGTCGCGTAGGGCCGTAGTTTTTCCGCCTGCCCGCCCGCCAACGGTCCTTTCAGACCGAACTCCCCAAGGCACCGCGGCGATCCGGGCCGTAAACGGCCCGACGGCCCGGATTCGCCTGCGATCTTAAAACTTTGAGATCGCGGGGCGATCTGGGCCGTCGGGCAGGTGCAACTGCGAACGGCCTGGATCGCCGCGCGCTCTTAAAGATCTAAGATCGGGGCCCAATCCGGGCCGTCGGGCCGGTAGGTCCAAAGACGGCCCGGATTTCAGAATTCTGACATTAGCGATTTTTATAAGTGTAGGGATAAACAGTTGCAGGTGATCATCGCGACGAGATGTGGAGGGCAATGACGTTGGTTCCAACTTGTGTTCTTCTTCTTCTTATGTCCTAAACTCATTCTTCTATTTGAGTTAGGACGGATGACATTGTCTGACATTCGGGTTTCGCAATATGATGGACATGTTCATAGCAGATGAAAAGAAGCAGTTGACTCAGAAAATGCAGAATTCCGAGTCTGCAACTGTGCAGGTCATTGCATGACAAAGAATTAGGCTTTCTTTCCTTCACTCTTTGAAAGGCTTTCAAAAAAGAGCCTTCTTTTCAAATACTTGGACGATATAAGAAAATGGAGTTGGGAACAAAAGGTTCTGTTGAAGAAAACTCACCTTCACCCAGAACTTTGCTTTCTGGAAGGATTCCACATTTGTAATATCATACACAACAGTTGCAGCAGATGCGCCTCGATAATACAATGGTGCAAGAGAAGCATATCTGGACAAGACGTGTTTCAACAGTTATTAGAACTAGGCCAAGACGTGTTTCAACAGTTATTAGAACTAGGCCATAGCAATGGAGAACCCAATGGCCTGCGCATCTGAATAAGTTGCTTTGTGGCTCATGCGAGAGAAGGGGCGCATGCAAGGATAAATCTTCAAACTTTGCAGTTTTGGATATCCGTTTGTGACTCTGCCAAGACAACAGTAGACCACCAAATCGAAATCCTCATTGTTTTCACTGCATTCATGATTTATGTATGAAGTCTGCCCGAGGGTCTCTCAATTTCAGCAAGCGTCCAGCAAGCCTTTCACAACAGAAACAGAGGGACAAAACTGAATCTTGTTCTTCAACAGCTAAGTTTCCAGCTCGACAACCGTCAGCTTTCACCGTTTCCCATCAAGCAACTGGACTAGCCAAATAGAGCACACATGCTTGACATTCGATGTCCATGTACATTACCAATGGCTGGTTCTAGAAAACAGCGCATTACCAATCGCCATTTAAATATTTGCGTAATACGCCTGTCAGCGAGCTACCAAGTTTATGGTATACCCCTGTCAGGGGCAGAATACGAGCTTGCGCAACACCCTGACAGGGGTTAAATCCAAAAGGGCATTTCACAGACTTCTGAAATTTCAGAAGGGTATTCCGCTCTACCCACAACTTCTAGGGGTGTTCTACCATATACATGAATGTTCAAGGGTACCCCAAAACATAATACACATAAATGAAATAAGTAAAAGACTTTTCTAGCTTAAAGCTGTAGTTCTACGAAGGTCCTTCACTTAGGGCCGAAGCGCCACAGTCTCTCAGATCTGTCTTCAGCCAATCAAAGGCTAATCTCAGGAAATAAATAAATAACAGACTTTTCAAGCTTGGCAGTGGCACAACGAAGGCCTTCACTTATAGCCGGAGTGCCACAGTCCCTCAGATCTGCGATCAGCCAATCAAAGGCTGATTTCAGCACATAATAAATAAAAGACTTTTCAAGCTTGGAGCTGGGGCACTATGAAGGCCTTCGATTAGGACCGGAGTGCCACGGCCTCTCTGATCTGCGAATGGCTGACTACAATAAGCAGGGTAGCCCGCGTTCGGTACGGGCCGCATGCATGAACCCGAACGCCCGAACGTTCGGGACCCGCAGGCCTGACGTCCAGGCCAAACGCGAACTTTTTTTTTCTTTCTTTTTTCTTTTTTTTTGCGGAGGTGGGATTCTTCACTGCAAGCAGACTTGTCCTCACCTCATGTTCAACATCCATACATGTAGCCGGCGATGGCAACAGAAACTTCCACAGAACGCAGAATCAGCAACAGACTTGAGATGGCGCAGTGCGCCCACACAAAAAAACTCAGACATGTGGCCTTCGACCAGGAACTCAGCTCAAAACAACTTGTCACATCTCATGGCTATGGCATCTGAGCGCCAGTCTAGGATTCGCACCCGAACACTATATCCACCGTCAGACACACTCACATGCACATACACGCACAACACTTGGATCTACCCTGAATGTCTGCACATACACACACGCTAACTACTACCTCGTCACACTGGCGGCTATGGCCGCCATCGTCTTCCTCCTCTCTAGCAGCTATGGCCGCTTGTCCTCTTCCACCTTCGGGCTCTATTGCTGACCACAGGTGAACTCAGCGCACAAGTCACTCAAGCAGCGCTTCCGCGTAGTTCCCCAGATAACGAGTGAATGACTGATCGCTGCCTCTTTATTTATACTGTTTCGTTTGGTGGTCTGGGCCTGCCCGATGTCCCAGGCTCTCAAGATGTGCACTCCCACTCTGGTACTTGCTACAAAACGGACTGGACTTGGGACTGACCTTTCAGAGATCTACGGACTGCCCTTTCTGCAATCAGACACTCTATTTTCACCAACTTGCATGCATACAACAGATGGCAAACAGGCTGGCGCTAGGCGCCCACTCAAAACTCAGAGATATGGAAGTCGCGAACACAGTTCAGATGCAAACTTCGTCCCACAAGCTATGGCGTACAGGCGCCCTGTACATCCACTGTCGTCACTGTGTCCAACACTGTCGCACACACGCACTCCACTCTGGATCACCCTGAATACCGCACACGCGCACACTCACTGTATACACACACACACACACACACTGCTACTACTAACCTGGCGGCTATGGCCGCCTGCTAACTCTACCACTAACAGCTAACTTCCCCTCTGCCCACTTCGACCTTGGGCTCCTGCAGACCACCTCGCACAAACACTCGGGCAGCGCTTCCGCATGGCACCCCGCAGAATGAATGAATGGCTGGGCGCTGCCTCTTGATTTATACTTCTGTAGCTCGTTGGTCTGCCTCTTTCCACAGGGCCCATGGTGCACACAGTCCCTCATGGTACTTGCTGACTGTGCAAAGTGAGACTGGGACTGGGTACCGCTGACTAAGCACCACTTGCCCACTTGCCTCTGGCCTACTGTGTAAAACGTGAGAAGAAACTCGAAAGGCCACTTCCGGACCTTCCGAAAGCCTGTGGACTTGGCCTTTCGGGACTGTAGCAGCTACGACTTGGCCNTTCAGGACTGTAGCAGCTACGACTTGGCCTTTCAGGACTGTAGCAGCTACGACTTGGCCTTTCGGGACTGTAGCAGCTATGACTTGGCCTTTCAGGACTGTAGCAACTACGACCTGGCCTTTCAGGATTGTAGCAGCTACGACTTCTAGAACTTGCTAAGATCTCTGCTTGACAGGTCTACAGATCGAACCCCTACAACCTACAGACTCTACGACAACCTACCAACTGTTACGATTACACAGGTCACGGGTTCAACTCTCGGGGTCGACACAGGTAATGTACACAGGTAAGGTAAAGTCTAGGGATCGAGCCCTGGGATCTGCATTCGCTACTCCTAGCAGGTGAATACCGCTTCACTCCCGCCTGCCTAAATTCGAGGTCCTCCGAGAATAACTCAGTCCAAGACAGGACCTTTACCTTTCCTATCTCTCTCGTAGGCTCTAACTATGTCGGGAGCTGTTTCTAGAAGTTCAGTTCCGGTAAACCAGCGGTCGTCTTCTGGTTCTCGATATGCAAATCGGACCTTGTACTGTTTCTGTGGACGACCTCTACCTCCTGTTCTAAACACGTCTTCACCTACAATGCCGTCAATGTCGTACCTTCCATCCATGTCCGGAGGAATCATGGATCTTCTTGATGGAAACTGTTGACTTGTGACACATGGCAACAACTTTAACGCATGAAACACGGGATAGGTGTGGAGGTGTGCTGGGATTTCTACTGTGTAGGACGGCCCATCCTCTCCGCCCTTAGCTTCTAGAACTGGTCACGGTCCTCTGTACGCTGGCAGTAACTTCTGCGAAACGTTTTCGTCAGGAGCAAACTCTTTAGACTTGACCCAGACTAGGTCGCCTACTTGAAATTGCGACGGGCGACGGTGTTTGTTAGCTTGTTCTATCATTTGGTGGTGGGCCTTCCTGAGGTTCTCAACAACAGTAGCTAACTCTTTCTCGTGCTGTACCGCAAACTCCCTAGTACCGGGCGGTAGCCTATGAATCTGATCCCGGTTAAGTCCCTCGAACGGTCTGCGTGGTCTAAAGGATTTGTGCAGCTCATTGGGAGTGTGACACGTGGCTAAGTGCACGCTGTTATTATAGGCACTGGCTACCTTGGGCAACATCTCATCCCAATTGACTTGATCAGGTCTAATGTACATCCTAAGAGCTTGCTGCAGGATCTTATTCGTCTGTTCAGTCTGACCGTTGGTCTCTGGATGACGGCCAGATGACAGCAGCAACCTAGAGCCATAAACTCTCATAACTCCTGCCAGTTCTGACTAGTGAATCTGGTATCTCTATCACTAACTATAGAGAGCGGTATACCATACTCCTTCACCTAATGATCGAAAAACTTCCCTATAACTAAATTTGTTCGTGCCTCTGAAGGCAAAGCAACAAAAACTGCATACTTGCTAAATCTATCAACTACGACCATGACTTGGCTCTTGCCATGCCTACTCTTTACCCCAATATCCATAAAGTCAATGGACACCGAATCTCTGGGTCTGTCAGGAATAGGCAAAGGTCTGAGAAGACCTAGAGGGGCTTGCGTAGTGGTCTTGTTCCTCTGACACACTTTGCAACTGCGTACGTACTCTATGCAGTCAGCTTTCATATCCGGCCACGTATACGTGCATGAGAGGTTAGCTAAAGTCTTTTGCCAACCAAAGTGTCCCTCTGTGTCGTGACATTCCCCTAGGATCCAACTACGGATCTCCTCACTGTTAGGAACACACAAACGGTCAACTACGTTAGTCTTCTCAAACAGCAACCCATCAGTAGTGCGGTAATGAGGTTCTGTCTCCGGGGCTTCCTTAACTCTCTTAAGGAGGTCGCTATAGATAGGATCTTGCGCATACGCTTCCTCAACTCTTTGCTGCAGGTCTGTTCCTATATCTGAGTAATGCACTATTGCCCCAAAGTAATCGGCTCGTCTACTCAGAGCATCCGCAACTACATTGTACTTTCCTTTCACTGGCTTGAGCTCAAAATCATACTGGTCTATCTCTGCGGCCCACCTAGTAAGCTTAGGTGTCATCTTGGCCTGAGTCTTTAACCACCTCAGGGTCTCGTGGTCTGAATAGACTTTGAAGTGCCTCCCAAGTAAGTAGTGCTTCCAATGTTCTAAGGCTTGCCTGAGAGCGTAGAGTTCCCTCTCATAGGTAGATGTCGCAACCTTCTCTGAAGGCATTCTAGCAGACATGAACTCTACGGGTCTATACCCATTGCCATCATCTTGCTGCAACACAACACCTATTCCATACTGACTTGCGCCAATTGTGACAACAAAGGGCAATGATGGATTAGCTACCTTGAGGACTGGGTACTCAATTAAGGCCCGCTTTAGCTTCTTCAGGGCCGAAGTACAGTCTTTGTTCCAACACCAGATTGCTTCTTTCTTTAACAATCTGCGAAGGGGCGCAGCGATAGTAGAAAAGTTTCTCACGAACTTCCTGTAGTAATTAGCTAGGCCTAGGAACGACCGCAATTCTGTTAGTGTGCGGGGCTTCGACCAGTCCCTGATCGCTGCTATTTTGTTATCCTCAGGCTTTATGCCATCTCCATCTACCACATGGCCCAAGTATAGAACTTGCGTCTTCGCCCATTCGCACTTCATCGCGTTGATCTTGAAGTTAGCTTCTCGCAGCTTCTCCAAGACCTGCCTTAGATGGCCCTCAGGCTCCTGGAGGGTCTTACTAAACATTAAGATATCATCCAAATATACGACTACGAATCTATCTAACCACAGTCTAAACAAGTCGTTCATACAACGCTGGAAGGTAGCTGGCGCGTTGGTTAGTCCAAAGGGCATCACTATAAACTCATAGTGCCCGTATCTAGTCCGGAATGCGGTCTTGTACTGATCATCAGGATAGACCTCTATCTGATGATATCCGGACTTCAAATCATCTTTGAAAACAACTTGCCCTGCACCCGACCTAATAGATCATCTATACAGGGCAATGGTTCTACATTCTTCACTGTAATCGCATTAAGACCCCTATAGTCTATACACATCCGCAACTCTCTCTCTTTCTTGGGGACAAAAAGAACCGGTGCTCCGAAAGGAGACGAACTGGGCCTAATCCAACCCTTCTCCAGAAGCTCGTCTAACTGCTTGCGCAGCTCCTCTGACTCCATTGGGGACATTCTGTAAATTGCTCCCTTGGGAGTCCTACTGCCAGGCTCTATCTCTATCCGATGCTAGATCGATCACGACACTACTCCTATTGGCGGCTCGGTTAAATCCTCGAACTCTGCCAGCAGCTTGGTGATGGCTGGATCCATGGGGCTGTCCTCTTTAGGCTCATTGACAGGTCTGATATAAGCTACGAAGACCTGATCCTCTAACTGCTCCTTTCTCACCAATTGCACGAACGCGGGAGCACTGAGACAGCAATGCGCCAGTGAGTTATCTGCTCCTGACACATGAAACAGGCGGGTCGTCTTAACCTCGCCTGACGGACTAGGGATCCTACACTCATGCTCTCTCAAATGGAGTCTGGCCCCTGCTGCCTCTCCCCAGTCCATTCCTAGGACTATGTCAAATGGGAGGTTGTCTTCTACGAGGAGAGTCAAGGAATGGAGGACCTTCTCTACCTTTCCATCCTGCTCTAGGCCAAAATATGCCTGGACTCCCTCTAAATATTCCTCGATTCCCATTGTGCGATTATCTGCGAGGATACTAACAATAGGGTCTTCTAACTTCTGAACTTTCAACCCCAACTTCAACTTCTGCAGCGCCTTCCTACTAATATAGTTGCGCGTGGCCCCACTATCTATAAGGGCCCCTACTCTACCTCTAAAAATCTCTACATCCACTAATACTAGTTGTCCCTTTGCCTCTTTCTTCATCTTGGCCCAGGCAGGCATCCTCTCCTTCAACTCCTTTGCCACGCTTGTGAGGGAGGTGCCTCGAGAGACTCTAACACAAGCAGTCTCCTGACAGCTATCTAGGCACCGGCCAACAACCTTTGCCATGGGCTCATGCAGTTTGGGAGTTTCTCTCCGTTGCGCGCGCTCTTCCCTGCATGGCCCTGGGATAGGGGCAGTTGCCACCCCTATCGGCGGTTGCCTTTTGCTGCTCGGGCTTCCCTATATTTGGGGCAGTACTTTATGATATGACCAGGGTCACCGCAGTAAATGCACTGATCCCGGTCAATCCTCTGCTGCCAAACACTTTGTTCCAAGCCCACGTCTTCCCACGGTCCACCCTGTGGCAACCCAGGATGCCATCCTCCTCTTCCATATGATGACCGATTATAGCTAGAGCGATTTTGCGGGGGACCTTGACCCCTACCTCCCGCTTGGCGGTTACCTCTGCCGCCAACCCCCTGATCGCCCTGCCCTCGAACACCTAAAGCCTGGCCCCCTTGGCCCCGGCCTCCTCCTCTTCCTTGCGACATCCCTCCAACCGCGACAACAGCGTAAGTCCTCCCCTGGCTTGCACTACTGTCCCCCTCTTCCTCTTCAAGCCCCCACTCTATCTGATCGTAGGGGACTTCTTCCATGCCGTCCTCATCTAAAGTTAGGATCAGGTGATCCTTGCCCTTGACCTGTCCTGAAATGGTGCAGCCTTTCCACTTTTTCCCCTTATCTAAGTCCTTATGCCAGAAAGTGGTAACTGGCATGGACTGTGCTTCGAATGCCACGACTTCCCTTCTTAACGTATCATAGGTCATGGCAGGATCCCGACTCTTCTCAAAGAAGTGCCCACGTAAAAACTCGGGCATGGCACGATAGAACAGATTGACCAACTGGGTCTCTGTGACCCCATGGTCTGGGACGGCGACCAGCTCATCCATCACACCTTTGAGTGCCCTTGCACTCTTCCAGTGGCGAGTGTGGATGGTCTGCAGCTTGTCAGAAGCTCTAACACTTCTGCAAACCTTTCGCGTAGTAACTTGAAGAAGTCGTTCAGGGGTGTAAACTGAGAGTATGCGACCATGTCGTTATTGCAGTTGGCTGCACGACAGAGGTATCTCGCAAAACTCGCGGCTTCATCCCTAAGAGCGTGGAAGGCGATGAGGACCTGTTCCTCAGGGGAAATCATCTGTAAGTGAACATATGAGTTCACATTCGCCTCCCAGTTATCGATGTTCTCCTCCCTCTTCCCACTATATGGATCAGGGAACTTCACCTTTACTGGCTCTCTACGGGGACGCCGTTCTTCCTCCTTAGGCGCAGCTAACTTGGCACCTTCAATGTGGCCAGTGCATAATCACTCTGTGTTTTCTACTCTAGCTTTCATCTTTGTGCCTACATGGACCATCATGTCCCTTGCGAACTTTCGAAAGCCTAGACGGATCAATCGCAACGTGACGTCCTGGCTTCTGGCAAAGAACTGTTGCTCGTCAACGGCCTTTGCCAGGCGTTCTATATTCCTAGCCATTACATCCATCTTCCCCTATATATATTTGCCTGCGCTTCTAGCTGAGCTCTCTACTGTTCGACTTCTTCTAATTCTCTCGCCACCTTCTCAGCTTCCTCCATCCTCTTCTTCTTCTCCCTAGTCAGACGCAATCTCCATTCCAACTTTTTCTCCTCCTCTATCGTCTAACGTTTAAGAGGATCTGCTTCGACCTCTATCTCCTTTATCACCACCTCTTGTTTGTCTAGGGGAACGTATAGCATCGCCTCCTCAATTTCCCCAAGTGACAAGTTGGCAACCCACTCAGTCACCTTCTTCTCTATCCATGGGTCCCCCTTCGTGCCACTAGATTCCCCCCTTTCTCTCACTGACCTTCTTATCAAGGGAATCTCTTCTGCTTCTGCCTGCTTCTCCTTCTCTTCCTCCACCTCTTCTGTGTCCACAGCCTTCATCTTTTCTTCCTCCTCCTTCTTCACTCTCTCCATCTCTTCCTGTAACTTTTTCATTTTGGCGGCTTGCTCCTACTGCAGAGCAATCTTCTTAGCCTGCTTGACCAACTCCTTCTTCTCCTTCCTGGCCTTCTGCTCGGCCAGAATTTTTGCTGCCTCCTCCTCCTGCGCCTGGGTGTAAGGAGTGGTGCCCGCACCACTCCTCGTCTCTACTCTACACGCAATCGTGTGCCAGAATCCCAGTGGAAAGAGAAGACGTTAGAGGGTCCCCCAGAGGGAGAACCCTATGAGCAAGCCGAACATCGGTTAGTCGTCCATGGTGTCCAGGTGCACGACAAAACTGTCCCACTCCTCACCACTTAGACCTACCCACTCAACTGACTGACTGACTCTCTACGGACCACAAAATCTCACCCCTTCGATCTAGTCAGGTTACCGCGGCCGACGGAAGCTTTCGCCACCACTGTCCCTTACAAACCAGACCCAGATGCCCAACACCTGCGGTCAATCCCACCTGGCTTTCACTTTGGCTCAGACTCTGTCAACTATGGTCTCTAGCCTAGACCTACTTCTAAGCTGTCACTACAGGACTTCTCCGCTGATCAGGAGGCATTTAAGGAGATTCCCCATAACTCCTCAAGAATTGTTTAACGTCGCAAACAGGACGACGCGATCAGCAAGTCCTCTCAACACTTAGACAGCTGGTTGTGCAGCCCACAGCTCGGATTTTGGGCCGCCCGTGCCACACCGTTCAGCCCGCCGGTTAGTACCGGTCCTTGGGAGGGTTTGCATCGGCACAACCAGCATTATTCACCGTTCCACCTCAGCATCAATCGCACATTAGATAGTTCTCATCACACTGTCCAGACCACATTCACCTCACGTAGCCTTCCTGGCGATTCCCCTCACCTCTTGGGTCGTCTTCACACTCGTCTCCACCCTCCTCACTACACACCACTTACGACCAAACTCGCCCAGCAGACCGCATGTATGTACCGCATAAGGCAGAAGACAAGCGCCGGATGAGCGCAATCGTACCACAGCTCCGATACCAAATTGCAAGGAAGATTAGTAGTAGCGAACTCCAACAATCAAACAGCATCATACATATGAGTCCAGATAGTCTTGACCTCGAACCAACAACAGAATTGCATCACGAGATACACCAAATAAGAACACACCAAGAATTCATAATTGACAATGCTGAAGTAGTCCCATCATCATCAACGAAGAACCAG
>BFEA01000671.1:572179-594832 GCA_003427395.1 Chara braunii | reverse complement strand
CCTGGTTTGGTTCCCCTCTTTATTTCTGTTCTCAAACCCCTCGGACACCCCTTCTTTACTTCTGTTCTCAAACCCCCCAAACACCCCCTGAACCTCCGCCACAGAACCCCCGAAACACCCCCTGAAACTCCACCGCAGAACCCCCTCACCCCCCACCGCCCCCCCCATAAAAAAACCAAAAACTTTACTGCTCAAGCGCAGAACAGCCATGTACTCAGGGAAAAAAAGGAAAAAGTGCAAGGCAGTGTGCCGACCGGTAGGCAGACTGCCTACGGGTCGCCCGACCAGTGGGTGCGCCTACAGCCTATGGTAGGTGTCGGCCGTAGGCACCCAGACTACCCTGGTGTTTTCAGTATTTTCAGTACTTCATCTATCGCCAATTTTCCCAGCGTTCTTGTTCTAAGTTAAGTTTTCATGTTTTCAAGGGGCTAACCCCCTTCGGAGGACTCCCACCCTAGTCCTTCCTCCCACCCCATCCTACCCCATTCCTATCTAACTTGCCCCATCCGTTTACCTCCCTGATATATTACATCTACCTTCCTCAAACTATCGGGCCTAATAATCTTTGCTAACTATGGTACAAATTGGCTTGAGGTCTCTAATCCGATTCCCCCTCTGTCCCGGGTCGAGGCATATAGTGCATGAGGATGAGGCCGAACTGCATATGGCCCGTGTTGGGGTCTCAGCTGAGCAATTGCAGATAGATGGCCAGGCCCTTTGGCCCCCCGCACAACTGCTTCGCTGAAGATCCGCCACAAGGGCAATTCTAATACTCCAGTGCCCGTTCTTGATATAACTGCCACGGTGGGATGCTCCATGTCTGCAGTGTTCGTTCCGCAGGGTCCACAGGGCCCATAGTACCACCGCTCACCCATATGATTTCTGCTGCAAGTAGATCCGCAGGTTTCGTCCTATCCACTTTCACTATGGCTCCGAGGAGAATCGCTGCGCCATCCGCCTCCAGCGGAGATCCTTCTGCAGCTTCATCCGCCCACTATTCCCAAAAAGCTTGCACAAGTCTGGTCGCGGACAAAAGGCCGTAAGAAAAGTAGCCTCGCTGGGCCAGCCCAATTTGGCTGGCGAACCGAGTTTGCAGGGCTCCGGCATGCCCCATTGCCGTCTGGCAGAATTGAAGGGTGGCAGGGTGTGTCCTTTTCACCCACTAGAGAGGGAGACCATGGTCATGATCATTCTGGTAAAATTAAGAGTTGGCCAGTGGTAAGATCCATGACTGGCTTTATTAAGAGTCGCAGGATCCACGATAACATTCTGTTGGTAAACGAACTGCTCAAGCTAACTAGGCAGGACAAACACACAATGCGGCGGTGGTCTTCATAGATTTCGAGAAGGCATACGATCACGTTGACTGGCGGCTCCTGGACAGTTGCATGGAAAAAATGAACATAGGCCCAGTTTTCCGCCGGTGGTCGGAGATCCTTCATCACAATGCGACCACGAGCGTCCAAGTCAATGGCAGACTTGCGCCACCGTTTCCGCTGCAACGGTCGGTCCGCCAGGGCGATCCTCTTGCACCCTTCCTGTTTATAATAGTAATGGAGGCCTTGGCGGCAAACCTCCGAGCAAACAAGGACCTGAGGAAACTGCAGATTTCGGCGATTCCGGAGGATGCAATCCCTGTTTGCTCGCTGTTCGCGGATGATCCCACGCTGATGTTGGATGCCACTAGCGAGAATATGGAAGAGATCCGACGACTTTTTGACAGGTTCACAGCAGTCTCAGACATGACAGTCAATTGGAGCAATAAAACCCTGGGATGGTGGATTCACCATCAAGGGGTGCGCCCCCCGGAGCTACCCCGGGTTAAATGGCTCCCGGAATCAGCCCCGGTGAGAGTGCTGGGAATTATGTTAACAGCAACCGGAAGGCCGGCGTCCACCGATGAGGCGATCCTCAAACCCGCACTCGCGAAACTGGCACACTGTAATGATCAACACACCTCCCTGATTGGAAGGGCGTTAGTGATAAACAACGTAGTTCTGGCCGCCTTATGGTACAAATCGGCAATTTGGGCGCTGAGTAAGGAAGCGGTGCGGTCACTGAAACGACGACTAACTGCGCTACTATGGAGAGGTAACAGCGATCTGCAGAATGTGATAAATAGAGTCGCCTGGCGGTCGGTTGTACAACCCAAGGATAAAGGGGGGCTGGGAATCCTGGACCCCGCTACTCAAACCACGGCGCTCATGGTCCAATGGATTCAGAAGATGATATCTACAAAGGAGCTTCCCTGGCGTGCCCTCGCGCTGGAACAGATCGCCCGCCTGGCCCCACAAACACCGCCAACGGTTGACCCCTTGACCTGGCTGGAGGACCTTTTTTGGTCCATACCGAGACGCCCCCGGACCGACCAGATGTCGGGCAGGGGGGCAGCCCGTGGTGACCTGGCAAAAGACGACTTCTGGGTCCGTTGTCTGAGGGCTTGGCGCCAGCTCCCGCTCCCGGATAAGCCCGGGCCGTCCAGATGGGAGGAGGTAGCCAGACAACCCTTGTTTGGAAACAGAAAGATCACAGACCGTAACGGAAGGGTTTATTGCAGCTCGGCCCCCCCGTGGAACAGCTGGGTGAGGAAAGGCATAATCAGGGTCAAAGATATTTGGGATGCAGAGAGCATGGACTGGAAAACAGCCCTGCAGATGAGGACGGCACTGAAACATTGTCATAACTTGGAAATGAATCTGGAACAGCTGATTTTCGCAATCCCGCTGGACTGGGTCCGCATTCTGCGCAAGGGCCCAAGACCGAAGGAGGGGGATTGGGTAGCTGTCCCGGGAGACCCGGAGAGTGTGGGGAGTGTCGTGGAGGTGCGTGTGAACGAGTCGTTGGTAAACCTCTTCCACAAAAAAACAGACAATCTGCTAACCAGGTACACCCCGGAAGTGACGAGATGGTACCCAAACGCCAACCTGTACCGGATTAGGGTGCTACATAAAAAGGATGACTGGTTAGCATTCTGGCCGGAGACCCGGGTAGCGGACCTCCCCCTAGACCCGGAGGAGTGGCAATGGCAGCCTGCGCGCAGACTCCAGGCAGCTAAGAAGGTGAACCTACTGAGCCTTTCGGTGAAAACCACTTATCGGCTGCTGCAACCCAAAGTCAACCTGAAAGACATCGTGCAGGGCCGCTGGAAATCCCATCTGAATCTGGGGGACGATGTCATCCGCCCTGTTCGGTGGTTCGCCCTCACGCGGTCAAAGCCTGCAAAGCTGGCCTCGTTGCAATGGCAGATAGMACACCGCTGCCTTCCYACTAATGACTGGCTGATCGACCGCACGTACCTGGAACAWACAGGACRGGCGCTCCCGTGGTGCAMGKCCTGCGTTTCRRTGTTTCCCTCCAGAAAKATCCCTGAAACAATCGAACATATTTTTCTGCAATGCCCGGGGGCTGTCCTCACATGGCGATGGTGGGACAGAGTCTGGAGCTGTCTAGGTACTGACTCCCGGTGGCCGTGGGATTGGAGGGCGATCTTATGCGAAACCTGGTCCTCCCCCTCAGATAGCACCTTCGAAAATAATATGTTTAAAATAGGAAGGAGGGCGGTTGTCTKGGCAATTTGGAGGAGAAGATGCATRYATATCATGGAGGGGGTCTGCATCGCTGGGGAGGAAATGACGGACATGTTGAAACAATTCGTTCACCAGGAGCTCAGGGCACAATGGCAGAAAGTCAAAGAACATCTTGATACGCTTCAGACACAAAAAGACATAACAGATAAAATTCAGCAATTTTCAGAGGACTGGCTGGGCAGCGCCAACGGGGGTATGATGGCCTTCATCAAGTGGGATGGCAGAGACGGTCCGGAGGATAACAGGCACAGTAAGGAAGGCAACCGAGGGTCRTTCAGCAGGGACTACTGCATCTGTTTCAAGGAGTGGACAATGGTGGACCCAAGGATCCCGCTGCGGCCGGCCTCCGCTTTCCCCGACCCCTTCCCCCCACACCCGCTGGCCATGGTGGATATGCAATGGTATGGGATGAAGTGAGCACACCGAAAAAAGGGGAAGGCACACGGGGCAGGAAGGGACTGCACACAGCATAGCAGCCACCGCGAGCCTTAATATAGGGGGACTGCCGTGATAGGGCTGGGCAAAGGGATAAGGGGGACCCCGACAAGGGAATGGGTGCTAGGGGCAGTCCCATGGGATAGGGAGCCGCCGGAGGATTACGGAACTCGGCCCCAGGAAACCTTTTCAGAGCTGGAGGTGGGGGGGCCAGGAGGAAAGTGCAGGTATCTGGCGCCAAAGGTAGGGTGAAGAGGCCCCTGCCCGACCTCCTGCTCAGTCAATCCCCTGATCTCTCAGGGTAATCAATGCTGGCAGGAGCACACTGTCAAATATGTGAGCTGGTCCTGCTATATGTAAGGGACGCTGGACCTGGTTTCCAGCAGGTGCTGCTCCCCACCAATAGATGGAGCCCCCCCAGGTGCTACCGGTGTCTGCTCTTACCAGCACCGCTAACACCGACGGGCTGTTTCAAAACAAAACAAAAAAAAAAAACAAAAAAAAAAGATCCATGACACCCAGGGGTCTGACTGACAATTTCGCGGACCAACTTAGAGCTATGGAGGTTATGGCTAGTCATCTTGTTCTTGGCTACAGCCCATGCTAGGGCTTAAACGAGGCCAGGGTTTGTACAGCAGAGCTTATTGGAGTTTCAACCATGGAGGACCACCAATATTTTCACTCACAGGCAGCCATGGCAGGTGTCATCTCTCATCTTCCTTGATTGACACTGCACTGGGGAGACCATAGAGATCCAAGAAGTTCATTCTTGTATGGTTGCCTGGACGCCAGGCCTAAGAAGAGGTAGGCTTTTCCGAGTTGATGAGCAAGCGGACACCAACAGAAGAGTCAGCAAGGCATCCCCGATGAATGTTATCTCAGTAGTGGTTGTTAGGTGAATGTTTTGGTCCTTGGTAATCAGTTCATTTGAGCATGAACTGACTGATTAGATGTGATGGATTTGTGTATGGACTCTACGGAGTGTTGCGCAACATGCTTCTTCTCTTCACTTCGGAGTCTAGTTTTGCAAATCATAGTGCATACCTCTCCTGCCCTGCAGTGTCCCAAATCTCAAATTTGACAGTGGTATCCTGAAGAGTAACTGTTTGTGATAAAAAAGATGCACCGACTGTAACCTGCACATCAGAACGAAAGAGGACAAGTTACTATCTGTGTGTGTGTGTGACAGCAATTGACAGTTTTGTTCAACTTTCACAGCGGGCTCGCACTGTATTCTTGGGCAATCTTATTTTATTTATCAAGATGGTGACGCAGAAAACTCAATAGCGCTTTTGGAACATGCTATGCACCCACTCATCAAGAGGTATGTGCAACCACCTCCAATAAAGTAAGGATTGGCAATTTGGCAACCAACACACCAAAAGAGTATCCATTTCAAGATAAGAATAAGTGACAAAGACTGTTTGGACAGAGAACATCCAGGCAAGCATTCTTTGAATGCTATTTTCATTTTCCCTTTTTTGGGTGTGATTCACGTCTGCAGCATTCCAGAACTGTTCTTGTCAGCAGATGGATTAAAAGCCAACACTGTCCACAGTTGCATGAGACAGTGCTTCAATCAGACTCACCATCTTTCACACTTCACATGCATGTAAACAGGTAGCGCAGCAAACTGGCGACAAGCGCCCACTCAGAACTTAGAGATATGGTAACCAAGAACAAAGTTACAAGCTCACTTCAGATGGCTATGGCGCATCAGCGCCTGTACAACCCTTTGTTCGTCACTGTACTCAACTACGCTGTTCACACACACTCAACTCGAGATCACCCTGGATATCCCACACGCGACACACTGTACACACACGCACACACACGCTACACTCTTCTTCCAGCTATGGCGGCTATGGCCGCTACTACCTCTACCGCTGTCGGTGCGAATACCCTTACAAGGGTATCCGCCCTGGTTTTTGCAATCAACAGAAAATAAGCTTGACTTAAGATTTAGAAATACCGCGCGACCCGCGGCTGCGCTTGTGGTTTACATTGACTGAATGGTTGACTAGAGTAGGGAGTGTGTGGGTGTGCTGATTTGAGGCGTGCATGATCTTTTTTGATGACTGAAGAGTCGGCGTGATCGCCGACCATATTTCTTTTACTTCTGATTAAGTTAGGACTAAGAAGGTTGTCTCTCCTGATTGGTGCGCTTACCTGTGACTTATGCGTGCATGCTTTAATTATGATGTCTTTAGAGTGGTGTACGTGTGGTATGTGGGATGCGTCGTAGTCGACCGACGACGGGTCGTGCTTGGGACCTCAGCCGCCCAAGGCGTCGGTTCGCGTGCGTGTCCAATAGAGGCGTAAAACCACACGAACCCCCTATGCTACAACGTAAGAGAAACGCTCTCGGCTGGTCCACCTCAACGATTGCAGCTGATTAGCTTTCGTACTGTGGGCTGGCAGCTCGGCGGGGATACGCCCACCGAAGGGAGGTGACAACTCCCGTAAGGTGGAGGTAAGTCGTGCCTCGCGTAGGCCCTATCCTGTCGTAGGGGCTCGCGAGAGGTATGGCTGGCGCACTCGGCCGGAGCGGCTTGCGGAAGCTCCATGTGTATTCGCGACGAGGATCAGACCGACTCCTCCGTGACCCGACCGGGAGGGTCCCGCCCCCTTTAGTGCGGTGCCGGACCACTGCGCTCGACAGGTGGCGCCGTTGCCGGGGATAAAGGTTGCCTGTCGTTGTACCTGGTGGAACGACATCTGGGTATGGGAATGCGAGAAATAGGCAAAATGAGAAGTTTCTTTTGGTTGTTATGATTAATCGATTGAAGGTATTGAATAAAGATCGAGTGAGAGTTGATTGTGTGAGTTGGTTTCAGTTAAAGTGCAGTAAGGGTGGCACTAGAGGTAGACGTTATGATTGTGCGCTAACGTACTCTGACTAATCTAATGGAACCTGAAGTTGGTACCCCCTTTGAACACAATAGTTGACGGGTTTGGACGTTGCTTTGCATGGTTGATATGGTCAGGGTAAGATGAGGTGAGGTCGACATGGCTAAGAACGTCCATTGAGGAAGTTGGCCCCTATAAGGTACCTATTATGGTCGAAAAGGTTATCTGAGTGGTCATGAGAGCAACTTGGTACTTTGGCATTAGAGTGGGGTCGAGGATGAGTAAGGGAGCCTATTATGTTAAAAGTCGTCGAGGGACTTTGAAAAGAGTTAGGCTAAGGAGGTTGACAGCCTTTATGAGCATGGATTGGGATCCTTGAGTCTGGGTTCTAAGCGGTTATTCGATTTATAAGGCCATGGAGGTGTAAGGTCTGCCCCGCGTGATGTGTTTGAAATCGGCATATAAAACGACAGATAGATGCAAGGAATATCGTGTTATGATCTCGCCAAAAGAGACTACGGGATATAGTAGGTCTGCATAGTAACTTCTCTACGAAAAAGATATCTGACTCTAGGGGCAATCAGGATAACAGTAAAAGTGCTAACACTTAGACTATTTCGCTTATTTCTAATAGGGCAACGAGATGTAGTTGATGTTAGGCCCTCGTTTGAACCATTCCAGGTTTGGACCATCCACTTGAATTTATGAGGTTGGAGCTAAGGAGTTGAGACTAGTATCTTCTAAAGGCTTTTCGTTTGAGTTATATGTTGAACTCATCCATATATGCCAGATCTTATCCGAGTAAGCTTGCCAAATGTCAGATTATGTCAGGTTATGTGCTTGATGATTATACTCTTTTAATAGTTATCCTTGTCAATGGGCTATGTATCTGAAATATGTATTTGAACTTATCAGTCTGCAAGGATTTATATGAACCTCTCAAGTCAAATTATCAACTTATGCTCTTCAAAGAGGGGTAGAGACATTGCGCGGAATCCACGTCTGATGCGGATTCATAGGTGAATGGAGTGACCACTTCCATGAGATAAGTTCTTCCCAGGAAATGGTCAATGTGTAAGGTCTACCCTAAGGAAGGGTGCAATCCTATGTTATCGTTCCCCTGAAAGATGGCTTTGAAAAAGTTATAATTTTGTTTTGTAAGTAGTAGTGAGACCCACGCCGGAACTCTGTTCCTGGTCCATAGTGGGGTGTTTTTGTTGTATCCTCTGTGATAAGATGACTACACTACTACTGAATAGGAGGAAAGTATTTGAGCCTTGTCAGACCATGGCCTATGAGGGAAGCAGCGACTACATGCCGCAGAGGGGTAGGGGGTGAATCCCCAACTATTTTTGCGTCGAGTGGGTTCACCAGCACAAGACGGGATAGCGCAACCCGAAGCGTGTATGGTGAGGTTGTTTACTTTGTCGGCGAGGGTCTGCAAGGAGCGAGTGCTGGAATCAGAGGGAGAAGCAATGAGGCTTGATCCTCGAGCGGGGCTCGAGGATTTGAGATGCTATCCTTTCTAAAGGGGATTACACTGCCCCTCGCCATAGTATACTTCTGTCAAAGCTAGGGGAGTAAAATGTGGTACTCTCGTTGGTATTATGTCTGAGAGTGCTAATTGTTAGCGGCTTTATCTCTGATCATGACGTGTCTATCGTATGAAATGTTTGTTGATATAAGCTTATTATGATGTATTTGTATGTGCTTTGGATACCTGACTAGCTTATACATAATGCGTTTGGTTGTTATAAGAATTGTTGATGTCGGATTATCAAGGTGATTTATCATTTTCCATGAGTAAATATTATTATGAATTTTGATATATGTGAATGTGCTATTATTGCGATATATTACCATTACTATTTTCTCTGAGCTGGGTGGTCGTAAACACTGGGAAAGTATGGATTTGTAATAAACGACAGCTTGGAGCCAAGGCTTCCAGAGTAAGGAGTGTAAAAAGGATGATTGTTAGCATAGTAACAAAAGGCGTATGCTGGACATTTCCTGTGATGGGCAGAACCCGGACAAAAGCGAAGGCAACTCAGGATGCCTTATGCAAAGGAAGATCCCAGTATGACTTTGCCCATTGAAAAGGAAGATGGGCTCGAGATATCCTTGTCGAGCCAAGTTAAGGAAGAGGAATATATCTCTTCCTGGTGGGGTATGTTGCTAGAGACGGTTATTTTCGCCTGGATCGAGTCTGGATTCTATGATGTTCAGGATTGTGCGATCGTAAGGGTAACCCTATATGCATCTTCCCCATTTTGGGTCAAGCATGGGGTCGAGTTGTCACTTGGGCATGGTAGCCTAGTTGCAAGGCATCTGAGGATAGATGAGGAAGCTGCAACAAAGTGGGCAAGTGGAAGAATCCATAAGGGAGAGGAGAAGGTGGTGACCCATGTCGAGGTCAAGCGTGCAGAAGAGTTTGTACTACCTTCGGCCCCGCTACGAGTCATGCTGCCCGAGTTCCTAGTAAAGAAGTGTTTTGGGGGACAGACAAGGCTAGAGGCCGCAGCAGAAGCTGCTTTGAAGGCACGAGAATGGGGTTATGCGAGGTATACATGCGAGCTGATATATGGTCCCGCAAAACAGACAAGGCTAGAGGCCGCAATAAAAGCTTCTTTGAAGGCACGAGAATGGGGTTATGCGAGGTATACATATGAGCTGATATATGGTCTGTACTTGGACCAAAGATTTCTACCCCATAGTCAAGGACTCATGAGCCTAGTCAATATTGTTGACGCTTATGCGGACTCGCACGATCCAGATGAAAAGGGTGTACATTGGGACGAGGTTCGAGTTGTAGCTGGCCGATAGAAGATACCCTTGTATCCTGCTAGACTTGTGTGTATACGTGGGCATGGAAGTCGAGATAGCAAGCTAACCAATTGTGTGAGCCTAACTCTATGTTTTAGCAAGCAGGGTCCTGATTGTATGATGTATGAGGCTAGAAGATATATGTGTGTGCTTTCAGTGTTGTGTATATATGACTAGATCATAAGCGGCCTCAAGTCATATTGGATGAGCTACTCTCAGGCTCTTGGGACTGCTCAAGGGTAGAATAGCGAGAGCATAGTCAGAGTACGAAAATGAGCCTCGTGCATGTATGGATTGCTGAGGGTAGAAGACAAATGAGGGTATGCCTTAGAATATAAATTTAAATGCATCGTGAGGTCATGTAAGGATGTGATCCTATTAAAGAACACCGGTGTGACCTTGACTATGATGGGTGTCCTTTTAGACACGTACATTCTACTGAGTATATCACCTTGACAGTTGAGGCAAGGTGTTGATGATTGAGATTTGTGTGTCTTTTTAGTCATATACCACTTTGAGACCACGCAAATGTGCCTGCGTATGTGTCTGTACATATGAGAGGCGTTAAATATGATGGGGCTTGAGTTTAAGTTTTTAGGATTCTATAACCTCGAAGGTCAGTGTGGCTGTACTGAGATATGGGAAAAGAATATGCACAATGTTTTGACTCGAGGTTATTAGAAACTTTTGAGCGACCAAGTTTTGGCAGGCCTTGTGTCATTTTTGGATATTTTGATATGTCTTAGATTACTTGGATTCCTCTGATTTGAGGGGTACGATTACGCCCTGATTAGAGTTGTTTCAGGCTAGCTCTACCATATTTGGGTTGCCCTTGAGTTGGGATATTACGCCCCTGAGTGTATATAGAGTTGAGGTTTTATCTGAAACTATCTCTTTGTATAAGACAATCACAATCACTCTCACATGTGTTGGATTTATCCTGATGTATGATGGTTTTGTGTGAGAGATGTATAATAAAAATCTCGTGTACTGTGTATTTTGTGAATGAGAATGAAACCCAAATATGCACAACGTTTTCACTCGAGGCTATTATAAACTTTTGAGCGACCAAGTTTTGGCAGGCCTTGTGTCATTTTTGGATATTTTGATATGTCTTAGATTACTTGGATTCCTCTGATTTGAGGGGTGCGATTACGCCCTGATTAGAGTTGTTTCAGGCTAGCTCTACCATATTTGGGTTGCCCTTGAGTTGGGATATTACACCCCTAAGTGTATATTGAGTTGAGGTTTTATCTGAAACTATCTTTTTGTATAAGACGATCACAATCACTCTCACATGTGTGGATTTATCCTGATGTATGATGGTTTTGTGTGAGAGATGTATAATAAAAATCTCGTGTACTGTGTATTTTGTGAATGTGAATGAAAGTGAACTGTCTACTCTTCGGTATGCTCGTGCGATCTGCCCACGGGCAAATAATAGGGTCGAGCATAAGGAGAGGAAGTAAAGTCTGTTTTGTGAAGGATGTGAGAATCCTAAGCGATTTATGAGTCTTTGAGACTCGAATGCTTACCATGCCGAATGTTTATTGATTGAGTTATGATGAGGACCCATAAGTTGGTCTCTCAGTTTAAGTACTTACAGGTGACTGTAGTGAATATGGTGGAGGCATAGTCTTACCCCATCAGTAATGGCGGAAGGTCGAGGTTCCAAGGGTTCGGTTATTCGCCGATGAAAGTGGTAAACTCATTGTCGTGTTGTTTTATGGTTGAGACACCTTCGAGTGGGAAGGTAGTCTTTTGCTTATTTGGAAACTCGTCTTCAGAGAGGGAAGATGTTTTATGGAAAGGTCGCCCGAGAGTTCATCCTAGAAAGAGAAGGTGCAATCAAACTCGCTCTCATTCACACTTCGCATGCATGCAAACAGATGCTCAACAAACTAGCAACAAGCGCCCACTCAAAACTCAGAGATATGGTAGCCAAGAACGCAGTTCAGGTACAAGTTCACTTCAATGGCTATGGCAACACAGCGCCCACACAACTCTCTGTTCGCACACAAAGGATCACCCTGGATATCCCACACGCGATACTTTGTACACGCATACACACAGACACACACGCTACACTCTACCTACAACTATGACAGCTATGGTCGTTGCTAACCTATCGCCATGGCTAAGCTCCTTCTCGCCCACATCGTCTTCAAGCTCACTGCAGACCACCTCGCACAAGTCGTTGTGGCAGCGCTTTCGCATAGCTCACGCAGGAATGAATAAATGGTTGGACGTTGCCCTTTGATTTATACTTCCGTAGTTTGTTGGTTTGGCCCTCTCCCATGCCCGTGGTGCACATAGTTCCATGCGGTACTTGCTTGACTGGACTAGGACTGATTGGGACTGGGACCTCTGACTCAGCACAGGTAGACTCCACCACTTGCCCACTTGCCTCAGCCTAAACGTGAGCAACTTCGAAAGGCCACTGCTAGGACCTTCCGGAAGGCCGTGAACTTGGCCTTTCGATACTGTAGCAGCTACGACCTTTACCCTTCATGACTGTAGCAGCTACGACCTTGACCTTTCGGAAAAGCTATAACTACGACTTCTAGACTTTGATAAGACTCCTAGCCGACAGGTCTACAGATCGAACCCCTGCTACATACGGACCCTACGATAGTCTACCAACTGTTACAAATACATAGGTCACGGGTTCAACTCAAGACGTGGCCCAAGTACAAGACTTGTGTCTTGGCCCACTCGCACTTCTTCATGTTGATCTTGAAGTTAGCCTCTCTCAGCTTCTCCAAGACCTGCCTCAAATGACCCTGGTGCTCTTGGAGGGTCCTACTGAACACTAGGATGTCGTCAAGATAAACTACGATGAATCTATCTAACCAAGGCCTAAACAAATCATTCATACAACACTGGAATGTAGCAGGCGCGTTGGTCAGTCCAAAGGGCATCACTATGCACTCATAATGCCCATATCTAGTCCAGAACGTAGTCTCATACTGGTCATCAGGATACTTCTATCTGATGATATCTGGACTTCAAATCAATCTTCGAAAAATATTTGCAACCCTGCACCCAATCTAAAAGATCGTCTATCATGGGCAGCAGTTCAACGTTCTTTACTGTGATCGCATTCAGACCCCTATAGTCTATACACATACGCAATTATCCTTCCATTTTGAGGAGGAACAAAACTGGTGCTCCAAAAGGGGACGAACTCGGCCTAATCCAACCTTTCTCAAGGAGCTCATCCAACTGCTTGCGCAGCTCTTCTAACTCCCTAAGGGACATCCTGTAAACTGCTCCCTTAGGAGTCCTACTGCAAAGTTCTATTTCTATCCTATGCTGGATCAGCCGCGGCACTTCTCCTGTTGGCGGCTCTGTCAAATCTTTAAACACTTCCAGCAACTTGGCAATGGCTAGATCCATGGGACTATCCTCTTCCTTCGGCTCAGTGACAGGTCTGACATACACCACGAAGACCTGATCCTCTAACTGCTCCTTCCTCACTAGTCGCGCAAACGCGGGAGCACTGAGACAACAATGTGCCAAGGAGTTATCTACTCCAGACACGTGAAACAGGCGGGCAGTCTTAACCTCGCCTGACGGACTAGGGAGCCTACACTCATGCTCTCTAAAATGGAGTGTGGCCCTTACTGCCTCTCCCCAGTCCATGCCTAGGACTGTATGAAAAGGAAGGTCATCTTGTATGAGGAGAGTCAGGGAATGGAGAACTTTCTCCACCGTCCCATCTTTCTCTAGGCGGAAATACGTTTGGACTCCCTCTACGTAATCTTCAACACGCATAGTACGATTGTCTGCGAGGACACTAACTATGGGGTCTTCCAACTTCTGGACTTTTAACCCTAGCCTTAGCTTCTTCAGCGCTCTGCAGCTAGTATAACTATGAGTAGCCCCTGAATCTATAAGGGCCCCTACTCTACTTATGAAAACCTCTACATCAACTAACAGTAGTTGTCCTTTACTATCCTTCTTCATTTTGGCCCAGGCAGGCATTCTCTGCTTCAACTCTTCCGCCACGCCCGTGAGGGAAGTGCCTAGAGAGATGCTAACACAAGCAGTCTCTGGACAGTTAACTAGGTACGGGCCTTCAACCTCTGCCGAAGTCTCATGTGATGTGGGAGTTTCCTGTTCGCGCACGCTCGATTCCCCACATGGCCTCGTAGTAGGGGCAGTTGCGACCCCTACCGGCGGTTGTATTTTGACTCCTGGGCAGCCCATCGGGCCTGTCTATACTTAGGGCAATATTTAATAATATGGACCGGGTCACCACAATATATGCACTGTCGGTCCATACGCTGTTGCCATACTCTCTGGTCCAGGCCCAGATCTTCCCAAGGCCGGCCTTGTGGCCAACCTAGGTGCTAACCTCCTCTCCTTTGAGGTGACCCTCCACCTCGTCGCTGCTGGGACCGACTGGGACCTTGACGATTTGGCTGGGGACCTTGACCCCTACCTCCCTCTTGGCGGCTCCTTTGACTGCCAACCCCCTGTGCGCCCGGTCCTCGACCTTCCGTGGCCTGGCCCCTTTGGTCCTCGCCTCCTCTACTTGGCGGCCTTCCTCCAGCCGTGACAACAACATAGGTCCTCCCTTGGCCTACACTACTATCTTCCTCCTCGAGTCCCCACTCAATCTGACTGTAGGGGACCTCATCGGTACCACCTTCATCTAAAGTAAGGATCAAATGAGCCTTGGCCCTAACTTGGCCAAAGATGGTACGACCTTTCCAGTTTTTACCCTTATCTAAGTCTTTATGCTAGAAAGTGGAAACTGGCATAGACTTGGCCTCGAACAGGACCACTTCTCTACTCAACGCATCCTACGTTATGTTAGCCTTTTGGGTCTTGTCAAAGAAATGCCCTCGCAAGGGTTCTGGCATGGCACGATAAAACAATTGGACCAACTGAGTCTTAGTGACCCTGTGGTCTGGGACGGCTACCAAGTCGTCCATGACAGCTAAAAGTGCTCGCACACTCCTCCACTATCGTGAGTGGATAGTTTGGAGCTTGTCAGAGGCCCTGACGCCCCTCGTGACGTCAACGAACCTCTCACGCAGGAGTTTGAGGAAAGTGGAGAGAGGGGTAAGCCTAGAATACGCGATCATGTTATACTCGCAATCAGCGGCGCGCGCAAGGGACCTGGCGAAGCTGGCTGCTTCGTCTTTCAATGCATGGAAGGCCACGAGGACTTGCTCCTCGGGCGATATGCTGCAAATACACGTATGTATTGATACTGGCCTCCCAGTTATCAAAGCTACCGTCCTTCTTTCCGCTGTAAGCGTCGGGGAATTTGAGCTTTACAGGCTCTTTGTAGGGCCGCGACGCGGCCTCTGCTGTGGCCACCACTTTGGCGCCTTCAATGGCGCCGCAAAACTTCTTTGCGCTCTCCTTTAATCTTTTTACTTTTGTCCCGACGTGGATTACCACGTCGCGCGCAAACTCTCTGAAACCGGACCGGATGGCATGAAGGGTCACATCTTGACCTTTATTGGCCCGATGCTCTTCAAGCCGGGCCTCGCTTAGAACCTCCAGGTACCCCAAAATCTTATCTAACTTTGCGGGGGTTTCTGCCTGTGCCTAAACCTCCTGTCTACATGCCCGGACTCTCTCCACCTCTCTAGCCATCCGGTTGGCTTCCTCCCTTCTTCTCTTCTTCTCCCTCATCATAGCGCAACTTCCACTCCAACTTCTTTTCATCCTCTGTTGTTTGACGTTCCAGGGGGTCCTCCATTGCGTCCATTTCCCTGGCAAACACTTATCTCCTCCTGCGGCACGTACAACAGTGCTTCCTCATCCTCTCCCAACGATAAGTTAGCCACACCAAACCCACACGGGCTGAGTAGGGCTAAAGACTGTGTCTGATGACTCGACTGTCCCGGAGGACACGAACCCTCCCAAGGACCGGTACTGATCGGGGGGCTGCTCGGTGTGGCACGGTAGGCCCAAAATCCGAGTTGTGGGCTACACAACAGGCCGTCTAAGTCTTGAGAAGACCTGCTGATCGCGTCGTCCTGTCTACGACGTTAAAGAATTCCTGAGGAGTTACAGGGGATCTCCTTAAATGCCTCCTGATCAGCAACAAGTCTTTGTAGTGACAGCCTTAGAGTAGGTCCAGGTCAGTGACCCTAGTTAACAGGATCCTGTCCGGATTCTATAAGTCCTTAGATTAAGTCAGTAGGTTTGTCAATCAGGGGGGTAGAGTCTAAGTGGTGAGGAGTGGAACCGTTGTCTGGTTGTACACCTAGCACCATGGTTGACACCCGTAGTGGGAAGAGCACTACCCCTTACAGCCCGGCCCAAGAGGAGCGTACCGTTGCCATTCTGAAAGAGAGGAAAGAGATGAAGGAGAAGGAGAAGTTCCTCAAGCAAGCAAAATTGAAGGCGATAGCGGAGGGGCAGGCGTCGAAGAAGAAAAAGTTGGAAGAGGAGATGGTGAGATTACAGAAGGAGGAGATGTTAAAGTTACAGCAGGAGGAGGAAGAGAAGAGGAAGGCTGTCGAGGAAGAAGCGACAGCAGAGGAGGAGGAAGTCGAAGAAGAACCCCTCTTAACGAGACGTAGGGAGAACGAGCGGAAAGCAGTGGCACGCAGGAGGAGGATAGATGGATGGAGAAAAAGATTAGCGAGTGTAACAAGGCCCTATCCTTCATCCACAGAGTTCCTATCACTTGAACAAAAGAGACTCAGCAAGTACCACAAGGTGTATGCACATCCATAGGTCAACTCCCGATCAACTCCGATCAACTCCGGTCAACGCCCGGTCAACTCTGGTAAACTCCGGTCAACGCCCTTGATCAACCCTTCCTGTGAACTATGGCTGTCGTCTTCTCCTTCCTCACCACCCTTCTCCTTCCTTTCTCCTTCCTCGCCTCTTTCTTCCTCAACCCGTCTGTCTTCTCTTTTTTTTTTTTTTTTTTTGTTCGTCTCTCCCTTCACCTCCTCGGCTATGACTTCCTTCACCCTTCTTTGTCTCTCCCTCCGTCCCCTCTTTCACCCCCTTCGTACTCTGTGGTCGAGCTCCGCGGCTATGGCCGCCTCTTCACTTCGTGGGACTGCACTTCACAGGTACGTAACAACCGATCCTGTATCGCTCATCTCTCTCTCTCTCTCTCTCTCTCTCTCTCTCTCTCTCTCTCTCTCTCTCTCTCTCTCTCTCTCTCTCTTGTCGTAGCGTCTTCAACGCAGGTACGTGGTGAACCAATCTTGTCTCTCTCTCTCTCTTTCTCTCTCTCTCTTCATCATCGTGGTCTTCTTTGCAGGTGCACGCGGCGGCTTCTTCCACCTTCGGGTCCGCTATGGCGGCCATCTTCTCCGATGGCGACTTTGGCTGTGGCGCATAACTCTCCCTGCGGCACACGACGGGCGCGCCTGGAATAGCGGGTACCAGCTCTGATACCAATGCAATCAGACTCGCTCTCATTCACACTTCGCATGCATGCAAACAGGTGCGCAGCAAACTAGCGACAAGCACCCACTCGAAACTCAGAGATATGGTAGCCAAGAACGCAATTCAAGTACAAGTTCACTTCAATGGCTATGGCAACACAACGCCCACACAACTCCCTGTTCGCACACATAGGATCACCCTGGATATCCCACGCGCAATACTTTGTACATGCATACACACACAAACACGCTACACTCTACCTATAGCTATGGCGGCTATGGCCGCTGCTAACCTATCGCTATGGCTAAGCTTCTCTCGCCCACTTCATCTTCGGGCTCACTGCAGACCACCTCGCACAAGTCGTTATGGCAACGCTTCCGCATGGCTCATGCAGGAATGAATGAATGGCTGGACGCTGCCCTTTGATTTATACTTCTGTAGTTCGTTGGTCTGGCCCTCTCCCATGCCCGTGGTGCATAGAGTCCCATGCGGTACTCGCTTGACTGGACTAGGACTGACTGGGACTGGGACCGCTGACTCAGCACGGGTAGACTCCACCACTTGCCCACTTGCCTTTGGACTACTGTGAGCAACGTGTGAAGGGCCACTTTCGAAGTTTTCGGAAGTTTGTAGTCTTGGCCCTTCGTCACTGTAGCAGCTACGACCTTGACCCTTCAAGACTGTAGCAACTATGACCTTGACCTTTCCGAAATCCTACAGCTACGACTTCTAGAACTTACTAAGACCTCTATTCGACAGGTCTACAAATCGAACCCCTACAACCTACGGACCCGACGTCAGTCTGCCAACTCTTACGAATACACAGGTCACGTGTTCAACTCTCGGGGTCGACACAGGTAGTGTACACAGGTAGGGTAAGGACTAGGGATCGAGCCCTGGGATCTGCACTAGCTACTGCTAACAGGTGAATACCGTTTCAGTGCCCGAGTAATCATTAAAATCTGCTTGGCTGCAAGCGCCAAACTTCGACGCCCCCCAAAGGGAAAATGAGGTTCCTTCCTAACGAGGAGAAGCAGGCTCACACACCGGCATTGGACAAGCCTGCATAATCTGTCTTGTGTCAAGTATTGGTCAAGGTCACTAGCGGTCTTGGTAGACATGGACAAAGTAATCAAACTGATAGGACTGGGGTTAGGTGGTCCGACCAGGCTGCCTGGATCCACATATCCAGGCTTGAGAAAGTCAACAGTATGGGTCCCTGGGGCATTGGCCTATTGTGCGAGTTGAGATGCCTGCAGTTGGTTTGTCATTGGGCAGGGAGGGGCAGGGGTAAAATGACACGCGCGGGGTTTCGTCGATATGAAAACAAGCACGGCCGGCCGCCAATGCACCACGCTCTTGCGACGACAGGCAAAGAGGGAAACTTTGAAATGAGATGGCAGTCCACGAGCAGGAAAGCGCTCCAATGAGAGAATGGGAAAAAAAAAAACAAAAAAAAAACAGATGTGAATAAAAAAAGAAAAAAGAAAAATTATGTCACGTCGCGGATGTTTTCCCCTACGTGGTGCACATGTGTCTGGCCGCTATTTTGGCTGGGTAGGGTGGCGAAGGGAAACATCGAGGGGGTGTTCCGCCGGGAGCCGACAGCGCCATGTCGTGGTCATGTGATGGCTGCCGTTTCTCTCTCTCTCTCTCTCTCTCTCTCTCTCTCTCTCTCTCTCTCTCTCTCTCTCTGCTCTCAGCGCTGCCAAGGGTGCATCGGCCCATGTTCTTGCTGGAAGTTCATTCTCATTTTCCACGTGTCGAGAGTGGTGTGGTTATGCCCACTGCCCATCGCCGCACAACTATCAACATGTGCATAATGAGAATGAACCTCCTGCATGAACATGGCGAGATACACCCTATGAACGTTGGGCGTCGCCACACCACTCTCCAGATGCGCAAAATGATGCGCCAACTTACCCTCCAAACATTGCCAGATGCACCCGCCACACTTTTTGTCCAAAGGCCATTTTGACAGTGTTGTGGTGAGGCCCACGTTCGAAAGGCCAGATCTCAATTTCCGGCCTGTATGCAATGAACCCAGATTATGAATACAGATATCAACACTGCAAGTCCAAAATGTCGAGTCGCTGATCATAGTCTCCAATAATCAATAGTATCCAGAAGAAGAAATGTGAGATAACATACACAGACGAAGAGGGAGGAGGGAGATAAGATAAAGGAGAGGATAATTATGCCCACTCCTTCACCTCACACAACCAGCAATCTGAACACCAAGTCGAAGTCCTCTCCAAGAGTGCCATGTGGCACCTAACCAGTTCTGACTCAGCGATGGAGCAATGTCAATATGAAGACCTCAGGTACGTATTCAGAACCTCCACACAGTCCCGATCTCCTCCTGAAGTACCGATGAAACAGGCTTGATTGCTTCCTGAATTGAAGATGGAGCAGAACAGCAATGTCGGTCATATAGACCCGGCAACATCACACGTGGCAGCGCCACGTCAGTAACAATGCGTGGCAGCTACCACGTTAGCAAGTCATGAAGACAGTAGCCAGCCAGTCAGCGCACCAGCCAGCAGCGCAATGTCGCTATCTCGCCAATACCAGCAAAATGCCAGCGTCGCAGCGTTGCGTTGCCAATGCGTAGAGCAGCGTCAATGCAACCAGAACGAATGTCAAAGCCAGGGAGTCATTGCTTAAGTAGTGTTGACTCGGGGTCTGGACCCCGACTGCTGTAGACTCCCGCCGTCCAGATCTGGATGTCAAGTATGCTCTGGATCGATCTGAAACTGTATTCTCTTTGACCTCATAGCATGTCTTGGTACCTGCGCACAACAAGTGGATGTATCCAACCTAGGGCCTGGCGAGGTACCTTTGACTTGGCGGTTGACTTTGACTCTTGAATTTCCTAGTCACAGCCACATGCAGATTCTAAATTCTGGGCATGTGCTGGTCACACAGCCCACCGCAGACCAAGTCTGGTCTGCGTAGCCTGGGGCTGAGTTCTGAGCCCCGGGCTACTTCTGAACAGGGTTACTACATTCCTGCCGTTCCATTTTCGAGTTCCACCACAGAATTAATTAAGACTTTAACCCTCGTTCATAAGCAGCAATGATATCAGGAGCAGTCTCAAGAAGTACCTTCTTGCTGAACCATCGGTCTTCTGATGGTTGTTGAGATTTAAAACGTACTTTAAAATGCTTCTGAGGACGTCCGCGAGCTCCTTTAGAAAAGAATCCATGTTCTATGATTCTGTCGACTTCATAACCTTCGTCCATTGATGGTGGAATCATAGAGGGTCTGGTAGGAAAGTCGTTCCCTTCTACAGAAGGTAACAGTTTGGACGCATGAAAGACAGAATAAGTCTTGAGAGATGAGGGGGAATATCAATACGATAAGACGGTCCCTCGGCATCTCCAATGACTTTGAGAACTTCCCAGGGTCCGAAATAGACAGGCAAAAGTTTCTGAGACACATCTTCTTCTAATGAGAAGTCTTTAGACTTGACCCAAACAAAATCACCCACCTTAAATGTCGACGGTCGGCGATGCTTATTAGCTTGGTTTATCATTTGTTCTTGAGCTTTCCTTAGGTTCTCTTTCACCTTTTTGATGTCTTCTTGAAACAATACTGCATATTCACGAGTCCCTGGGGGTAGCCTGAGAAATTGGTCCCGTGTTAGAACATCAATGGGACGTCTAGGTTTCCACCCCTTATGCAATGCATTAGGTGTACGTCCAGTTGCAGAATGAACACTGCTGTTATATGCATTGGCTATTTAGGTAAGTTCTCATCCAATCAACTTGATCGGGTCTTACATACATACGCAAGAGCTGTTGGCACAGGCCGTTCATTTGCTCACTTTGCCCGTTGGTTTCAGGGTGTCGCCCTGATGACATGGTCAAACGAGTACCGTATGCCTCCATCAGCTTTTGCCATGGCATACTTGTGAATCTCGTATCTCGATCAGACACAATAGACAAGGGAAATCCATATTCAGTAACCCATCGCATCTGAAATTTTGGGGACGATACGGAGAAGAAGCCTGAGGGTGCAGGAAGCTTACCTGGTGGCTGGCGGACATAGCTGTATTTGAAGAACCTTCTAGCTTGGAATCTCTGGGGATGGCAAAGAGAGAGGACAGAGACCTAATTGTGGGGATGCCAGGAGACTTTAAAATCAAGAGGAGAGGCTTTGATGGAGTGCTAGGAAGAGGCCTACTCTGGAGGAGAATTTGAGTTTGTGACTGGGGGTGTCAAGACTCTGATTGTTCATTTATTACGCAGACTGGTTCATTCTGTTCTGGTCATGGCAGTGATAGCGACATCCGCTGTTGAAACCCTTGGTTTTAAACCAAGGATTGGAGAGTCAGAACATGAGAAAGACAGGGTTTGAAAAAGCTAGAGAAAAGTTCCGTCCCAATGAAATTATGAACTACCAAATAGTAGACAAGGGCCAGGTTGGCCTTGCAATCCTTAAATAAACAAGTGCAATCACTACAAAAACATAAACCGAAGAGTCCTCTGCATAGAACGAACCGGCAATAATGAATTCAGCCCGAGAGCCGGGAGACTCCCCAAAAAAACGCAGAAGTACCCAGCAGGTGAAGCCTACTATGCAGCTCTGAATGTCCGAAGTTGGGAGCCCTCCCGGCAAAGCAATGGGGCGGTCTGCATTCTGTAACCAGGCTTGGGAAAATAAGCCTTTTGCTGTGGGCAGGGAAAACGGGTCTGGGCTGCACGAAAATCTAAGCTTGGACAGTCCCCAGATAGTACTGTCCTCTACCTCTTAAATAAATTCTGAGATAATTTGGGGAAAGAAGGGTGGATAATAGCCCGCCATAGGCTTGGAGTGGACTTCGCCTTTCAAAAGTGGTCTAGAGGTATAATGTTCTTCCCGAGTATCTGGCCCAGTGGTAGGTAACATACCGCCCGAAGATGTGAACATGGGCTGGGAAGAATAAAGGAACATGCAATCAACCAGCAAATGCAAACACAACAGTGTCAAGATGCGAAAGCTCACTGGAGACCAATCATGACTAAGCCATGTAAAGACGCGAAAGCAGAATGACGCACAACCCAAATCGAGGACACACTAAAGTGACTAAGAACTGACAACAACAGCCCTTCTTGCGCTTCCAACAATCAATACAACAAGAGTGTAGTAGCCCTATTATGATGTCTCCGCCAGACTCCGCCTATACGGCTCTCCTACTCAACATAGATACACTAGCTTCCTCCCTCTCACACACTCTCTCCATGCTGCTCTGGCAGATATCCCCGAAGAGTCTGATCACATCAGGTGCTCCTCTGCCAAAACCAGGTAGCTGCCAGTTCCCACTGTTGCTCTCTTTCCTCCTTGATCACCACCTCCACTTGTCACCCTTGCTCAGCTCTGCACTGCCCAAACTGTTGCAGGTGCAAACAGGCAGCCACCGCTCTGCTGCCTTTCTTTCCCGGGTGCTTGCTGGCTGCACGAGCTGCTCCAGTGCTGCTGCATGCTGCGACTGCCCGAATGTGTCGGTCCTGCTCAATGTTGTCACCCGGGTAGGGGTTTCACCCCCGGACACCCAGCCCCACCAAATTACCCTGCCCCTGCCCCAACCCCGTCATCC
>BFEA01000671.1:502253-518822 GCA_003427395.1 Chara braunii | reverse complement strand
GGTCCGTTACTCTGTCCAGCCTTCCCTCAATCTGTCCCTCCCCCCTCCCACCCTCCTCAATCTATCCCTCCCTTCATCAGTAACCAGAACCTTCCATTACCGAACCAAGGTGCCGAAAACCAGAAGGAGAAAAGGAGGGGCCTTATGCACTTCAGCAGATTGCACAAGCTCCAACGGACCAAAGGTGTGGCCTTGGAGGTAGGGAGGTCCAAGGTGCCACTGTGGTCGTCACAGTGCACAAACCCCTCCAGGCCAAATACATTGATTGTGCCATGATACAATCAAAGTCCCAAAGATGGGATTGCACCACCGAAAAGTCAAATCCCGCCTCCAAACACGTCCCCCAAAAAACAAACAAGGAACTTGGGGGAACTCAGCCACATTGGACGAACCAAACCAGTCAAGGTTGGGTTCTTTCTCCGATAAAGAAACTTTGTTTGGGACGAAGACCAATTTTTAAATTCACAAAGCAAGCCTTAGACCAAAGTTCAAGTCTGCCCTCACAAAGGTCGAAAGGTCCACCTTTGATAGTGAAAATGGGGCTTGGATCTCACTGAAACCCGAAACAAGGTTTTGCTTCTTCATTTTGATCCAGCTCAAGATTGACTCTGTCACGGAAAACCGAGCTATTGAGCTTGCATACCTCCTTAAGAATGTGTCAAGATCAGTTCTACAGTGTCCCAGCACTCCCTCCTTTCTTGCATAGCATTCGAAGTATAGGAAGAAGATGAAAGTGGGCAAAAGACCGGAAATTAGGACGAACGTAGACGTCAGACTGCCCATAATTACGCCTTGGGCAAAACCAAGGTCAAATTTGTCTCAGATGGAGATCCTCACTTGTGGGTTTGCCATTGGAACGGCGAAAGATAAATTGGCCATATTTTTAGCCAAGTTCGCTGTACAACATAGTTTAGGACTGGGTTGGGGTTTGAGAGAAAAAAAAGTCTCAAACCGCCATTCTCCAAAAGTCTGAGGGCACGCCATCTCTAAATCTAAGAGGAAGCACCGATTGGGGCTTGAATCTGTGGGCACAAGGAAAATGTCCAATGTGGAACGCCCAGGACTGTGTCCTTGGGGCTTCCTACGTTTGGAAAGTTTAAGGGTTATCATTATATACGAATATCTATGGGAGAAAGAAAATGGGAGTGAGAAGGTAGGAGGGAAAGTGAGAGAGATTAGGAGGGTGGACCAAAGTACTTCGTAGCATCTTGTGCTCGCTTTTCAAGGGCCAAGATGCTATGCAGGCTTCATGTAATCAAGCCCTGCCAAAAAGACTCACACATTTGGTAATGACAATGGCAAGAGCTTAGGAATATGCTACGAAAGGAATCAGATACAATCAAACGGAATGAACTCTCCAATAATTTCTCGTCTGTCTCGGTGGATACTGCACAGAGACTCTGCAAATTGGATCAACACAACCAACTGCGATGGAAGCAGTGGTTGTTGACAGAACCACAATGGGAACGTCTACCGAGAAGCCACTTCCAGTTCCCATTCCAACCGACCAACTTCATCCTAATCCTAGGTTGACAAGGCACAACACACTCCCGGCTCCTGCCCCCCCACCCCATGCTCCTCCTCCTCCTGAACCCCCTAAGGCCCACCCCAACCCGCCCCTTAACCCTGTCCCCCTACCCTCCCTTCCCGCCCGCACTTTCGCAGAAGGCCGGCCAACCAGGGACCTCCCAGGAGAGGAGCAGCGGAAGAGGTGACTACTCGGAGACAGAAGATGCAATCAGCACCCAAGTCTTGATAATGGACCTGGCAATGTATATTGGATTGTGGACAATAGACGGATCCCTACTGCCGGGGGATTGGGACGGTGGGCACAGATGCATTCTTGGGAGAGAATTACCATTATTGGTTTCGCTATTTGACAATATTTATTTCATACATAGAGGTCAATATATATGAGCATAGAAGTGATTGCACAACTTGCTACTTTTGCTTTAATTATAGTATTAGGTCCTTTAGTGATTGGTCTTTTAGCAGCGCGTAAAGGAAACCTTTAAACGAGAATCTTCAAAAAGAAACTCAATGAATAGAATAATCAATAATAGAGAATAGAATTTGTTTGATTCGGTCACTTTTGAAAGCAATTCAAAAGTCACTGAATCAAAACAAATTCTATTCTCTATCATTGATTATTCTATTTATGAATATCGCCCTTATTGAGAGTTATACCCAAACACTTCACTAAATTTTTCCCGAACTAATAGTCCAAAATCAATTGATTCTAAAGGATCTTTTCTAAGCCAATGTCGTAAGCACAAAGGAATTAAAATTCAAATTGCAAGGCGTTTAAATGGTGTTGAATGCTGCCATTAGGGTTTTAGGGTTTAAGGATTCAAGAGCTAAAAGACCTGGGAATAGGTGGAAGGACGGCCAACAGGTTTTAAGGGTCTAACAGTTTCACTGGAGGACGGTCAGAAGCAGGGGGCATGAACTGGGTGAACTGGGTGGTGGAAGACAAAAGTGTAGTCTGGACAATGAGGGACTATTTACGCTTTGTCTGATAGGACCTGCCTGTTAAATAATTGACTCGCATACAGGCATATACCACAGAACACACTCTCAAACATACTCAACCACATCTTATACAGCGCCTCGCACTAGGGAACAAACAATACACCCAGAATCATCCTCAACTACACCTCACACAGCATAAACCATTGCACGGTGGGACAAGTACAATTACAGATAGTTATAGTCAATACGCTTTAGTAAGGTCGGGGCTCGATCCCTAGTTCTCACCTTAACTGTGTACAGTTTTTGTGTCGACTCCGAGTGTTTGAACCCATGACCTGTGTTTTGACAGTTGATGCTGTCTGTCGTAGATCTGTGTAGTGGTAGGGGTTCGATCTGTAGGTCTGTCGAGTAGGAGTCACAGCCCTGTAGAGGTCGTAGCTGTAGGGATCCTGAAAGGTCAAGGTCGTAGCTGCTACAGTCCTGAGAGATCAAGGTCGTAGCTGCTACAGTACTCGAAAGGCCAAGTCCACAAACTTCTAGAAGGTCCGAAAATGGCCTTTCGAAGCTGCTCACGTTTGAGACAGAGGCAAGTGGGCAAGTGGTGGAGTATACTCGTGCTGAGTCAGCAGTCCCAGTCCCAATCAGTCTTAATCCAGTCAAGCAAGTACCGTACGGGACTGTGTGCACCACGGGCATGGGAAAGGGTCAAACCAACGAGCTACAAAAGTATAAATTGAGAGGCAGCGACCAGCCATTCATTCATTCTTGCGTAAGCCATGCAATAGGGTAGCAGCGGCCATAGCCGCCATAGCTGTAGATGTGTGCGGGTGTGTGTGAGTGTACACAGTGTGTTGCGTGTGGGATATCCAAGGTGATCTTGTGTGCGAGCAGCAGTGTGAAGTAAGTGACGAACAGAGAGTCGTACAGGCGATGAGCCGCCATAGCCATTTGAAGTGAACTTGTATCTGAGCTGCGTTCCTGGTTACTATGTCTCTGAGTTTTGAGTGGGCGCTTGACGCCAGTTTGGTGCGCAACCTGTTTGCATGCATGTGAAGTGTGAATGAAAGCAAGTCTGAAATGTTTAGCCCTCGAAGATCCAAGGGGAATGTTACAACATTTTAGGGAGGTGCCCACAACTAAAAGACAACCTCTGAGTGATGAGGCAGCACCCAAAGGACTAAAAACTCACCCAAAGTAAGTTTTTACACCTTAATAAAGACAAAACATTTACCGTGCTAGATTTAAGACTGTATTTGTGAGTTTGTCAAAGACGGTGGAGCTTGGCTTTGGAAAAAGCAACTCTAAAAAAAACTACAAAAAAAACACAAAAAAAGGAAAAAGCCTACTAGGCCGAAAAGTATTTTGGTCGTTGGACAAAGATGGACCTTTGGTTCTAGGGAGCTTTAACTCCGCATGGGCAATTGTCAGTCTCAACTAACAACAGCCAAGCAAGAAAGAAACATCGTTACTCCCAGTGATGACAAGATACATTTGTTCCAAAGTGAAAACTCACTCTCGCATATAATAAACCAAGAACAAATATGGGATGGAAGGTGAAAAGCACCAGAATTTTCCCTTCGGTAATAAATTTCAACCCTACATATATCACAGATCTTCCGCGAAAAAACAAACCTCAAACTTGCCAAATACAAGCAAACTAAAATAGGAGTCCCCTTGAATGTTCAAATCGAGAGATGGTTAACGGGTGCATATATTTTCAGGTCTCCTTTCCAAGCAGTTCAGCCACTTTAGGTTACTACACCACTTCCAGATTGTGTGTGGATCTATACATGGGGTTGTCTGAAACCACCTTCAGGCAGTTCAACCACTTCGAGTTGATACACCACTTTCGGATTGCCTACAGATCCATTGCAAATGGTGGGATGGGGGTACCTGAAACCCCTTTCAGAAGCTTCAGCCACTTAAGCATTTTCAAGTCCCCTCCTGAAATTCCTGAAATGACCTGAAGTGGTTGAAGCTTCTGAAAGGGGTTTCAGGTACCCCCATCCAACCATTTGGATGGGGGTACTTGAAACCCCTTTCGCGACCTTCAACCACTTCAACGGTTTCAAGTCCCCGCCTGAAATTCTTGAAATGACCTGAAGTGGTTCAAGCTTCTGAAAGGGGTTTCAAGTAACCCCATCCAAATGGTTGGATGGGGGTACCTGAAACCCTTTTCAGAAGCTCTAACCACTTCAGCGGTTCCTGAAATGACCTGAAGTGGCTGAAGCTTCTAAAAGGGGTTTCAGGTACCCCCATCCAACCATTTGGATGGGGGTACCTGAAACCCCATTCAGAAGCTTCAGCCACTTCAGCGGTTTCAAGTCCCCACCTGATATTCCTAAAATGACCTGAAGTGGCTGAAAAAACAGGCAGGAAAAAAAAAGAAAAAAAAAAACATAAAACTTGTCCTTCAAACCACCCGAAACTTCTGAAATGACTTGAAGTGTCTTCAGGTCATTTCAACGGTTTCAGACCACTTCAGAATCTTTCATTCTGAAATTGAAGGTGGTCGTTAACCGCGAGTGTTCAAATCAAGGGCCACGGTTCAGTAAGGGAGTAAATCAATTCCACAAATGCTTTTGACTCAATAAGCTAGTTCGAGGTAGTTTCTACCTACCGAATGGTCCTCTCCATCCCAAGATGTGAAAAAGTGAGATATGAAATGAGCCAAGAACTCCCAAGTTCAACCTCGCATACATCGATGAACATTCACATGAGAGTTCACACATGAGAAGCTAAATCAAGATACAATCAACACTTAAAGATGACATCTCCAGTATTATTATCAATAAACAAGAATGTTAGTCTCTCGCGGCTCTGCCGCACACACATGCACAACGGATCTCAACCAAACAGCGGTTATGGCTTCTCCCCTTCTTCTCTCTCTCTCTGACTTGACTCGCTCTGCCTCACTCTCTCTCTACCCAAGATCGTTACCTTGGACTCAAGTAGCTTACACCTATGGCCACCGTCCTCCTGCTCTACCGCTAGCCTAGCTATGGAGTATCTCTCAAGCGCCCTCTTCATCTTCAGGGGCTCAGTGCCAAAGTTCCCTTAACGCACAAGCAGCAGCAGCGCTTCCGCATCTCGCTACTGAAAAGTGTCGAGCCGCTGCACTGTAGCAGCTAAATATAGGACTTGATTTGCTTGGCTTGGCTTGGCATGGCCTGCTTCAAACGAGCATTGGACGACCGCGACCTGTCTGCTGCAACATTTCGTCGGTACAGTAGCTTCCGGACTTTCCTAGGACATGCTGCAAAATTGGACCTGGGACTGTCAGATTGGACTGGACGCTTTTAGACTTTTCTTGTCGCATACCGGACGGACTCCTACCGACTTACGACGCTTCGGTACCGACACCTACCGACCTACGACACTATGGCCTCTAACCCCTACGGCCTACCCTACTAGACGGCCCTAGGACTTAGGGCTTGTCGGGACCCTGGGACTGGGACTAGGTGTCTGCAGCGTGAATCCTTCAAATGGTAAACATAAGGTTTTGTGATGTCCTTTACCTCGAATAGCCCCTAACCATGAGTAGGCAGCCCGGGCACTAGTCTAATATGCCTGATCTACCTGTATAGGCAAGGAGGCCACACCAACGTCCTCGCTCGCCTTTTATGCTGCCAAGATAAATCTAAGGTTGAAAAGAGCAAGTTTGGGGGTTTGGGAACATAGGGTCTCGCTGCACTTCGCTAGACTAATGAAAAATTTTGACAATCCTCTGAGAGCTTTCAGACTCTCGGAACCAACGAAATTACGGTTGTCGCTCGGCTTACTCTCGATGGCGGGACTCTTGAACTTTGAAGGCAGGTATCCAAGCCCACTCTCATAATAGGAGGGCCCTTTGAGGGTCTGGTCGACCACCCTATGTTGCAGGCTGGAAACTCTAAGATAATAAAGAGTGCTCTTGAACAACATGAGACGAGGCAAAAATTGTCTTCTATTTGAAAGAGAAACCACATTGTATCCTCCTCCGTCTCCTTCTTCTTAATTGTTGTCTTTGTCTTAGTGATGGATCCGCCCTACGGGGAATCCTTCCTCGAAGGGGTCACTACTTGGATCCATGGTCCATTCAAAAAGATACAGCTAGACCCTTCGACTTAGTGATGAATCCGCTTCCTACCCACTACTATGTCAAGATGAAGGCTGGCTCCAGGTTGCTGGTCTGCCGGATAGAGTTGTTGTCTTTAACTAGTCTTGATCACACAAAGATACTCAAGGTTGTGTAAACAGTGCAGAAACCTTGGTACAAAGATACTCGAGGTTGTGTAAACAATGCAGAAACCTTGGAAATACCAAAAGTATCAGGAAAATTGTGTGAAAGTATTTGCTGAGCTAGTATACCACACGATCGAAATTGTGAAGAGGTATCGACTAAGCGGGTACGGGCAATTGGCTAAGGGATCCATAAGTTAGGGCGCCACTGAACTATTTGATACCCACCAGCTACAGTAGCAATGAAAGATTCTTAAACCACCACTACCTCCGAGCCTGTTTTGGTCGACCCTGATTTTCCCTGCGCACTGAGTTTTGTCGCGCCTGGGTTCCATTTTGTTTCTTTTCTGGTACTCTCCTGAAAAAAAGGGGGGAAAAATAACGGCCAGACTTTAAAAAAACGACCTACTCACAGCCAAAAAAAAAAAAGAAAAGAAAAAAACAAACACCCCTTTAGACGTGATGCCTGGTAGATACCTAGCCCAAAGTTGTTGTGTGAGTATGCCCTCAGTGAGGGTGTTACGGCAAGGGGTCAGGTCGACGAAAGAAGGAAGAGGGCGAAAAATTTTGAAACTGACCTTATGGCGGGAAAGCGGGTTCACACGTTCTGCAAAGTAATAGTGTGGGGATACCCTCCTCCACAAAATGTCAGCACCCCGTGGACTATGTCGTGTCAGGTCCACGAAAGGAAGAGCGAAAAAAAAATTGAAACTAAACTTATGGCGGGAAAGCGGGTTCATACATTCTGCGAAGTAATGGTGTGGGCATGCCCTCATCCACAAAGTGTCAGCACCCCGTGGACTGTGTCATGCCTCCCTGGCAGGGCACCAAAACAAAAAAAAGTTGGGTTAGGCCGGCGCCCGATCCAAACGGACCCGGCCTGACGGACTGGGGGGGGTCCGTCCAGCAAAGCCAGACGAGCCAAAGAACATGCCAGGAATTTTTTTTTTTTTTTTTGAAGATGGGGTTGGACTGCACTCGCTGAGAGGAGCCCAAATCCGCAGAGAAACTCGTGAAAGGCATGTGTGTTGGGGGAGGGGGGGGGAAGTTTGAGGGGAGTGGAGAGAGGGGGGGTTGACAAGGGGGTAAAAGGGTGTGTTGCAGCAGCCAGTCCGCTGAGGGGAGGGGGGGTTAGAGGAGGGGGAGGAAGAAGAAGAAGAAGACGCCACATCCTTTGTCTGCTCTCTTCCTTCCAGACCCGCCCCTCTCCCCGCCGACGCCGCTGCCACTGCCCGCCATAATGTTGTGGAAGTAGAGGACGCACAGACCAACAGCTAGGGAAAAAAGAGTAGAGTATCGGAGGAAGAAGAAGAAGAAGAAGAAGTTTGTGCGGTTGTGAACGGGCTTTGCCACGGGGAATACCGCGTTCGAATTTGAACGTGGCGCCGTAGCTCGCCAGACGGGGAACCCATTTCTTGGCGGCTGATCTCAGCCACTGATCTTTGCAGATCAGCGACCGGGATCAGTTGTCGTAGAAGACCTTCCCTGCCCACTAAAACTGGTCGTAGATCAAAAAAAAAAAAAAAAAAACTTGTGTTGCTGGAGGCTCGGGAGGCGACCACTAGCCGAAAAAGGCCTCCCCCTCCCCGCACCCCCCCACGCGCAAAACTGCACTGGGTTTGTTTGGCCCCAAACCGGGGCACCCAACCGGTCGGGCCGCCCGTGACCCCTGCCAGGCGAAGGCCAGGCCACCAGACGGTCCGGAGTTTAACGCAGAAAAAAAAGAACAAAAACTAAAAACACATACAATGAAAACCTGAAACTGGCCACTATAGCCGTTAGATACGAACGTGTGAGTTTTGGGGCCTCATCGGATGGTACATGACACGAGAAAAAAAACTAATTCGTTTCGTGAACGTTTCACCGCACAGTCAAGAAACGAAAACTGTCAGGAGGAAGTCGCGAAGTGTGTCAGATTTGCAATTCGCGAGCCTCAGCACGTGCCACAAGCATGCCCACCTGCAAAGTGCGAAAAGTCGTAGGTCCTCCCGAAGGCCGGTTGAGGTGCTGCAAATCGGCACGAGTCTGGGAAGTCCGTCCAAACGGAGTGCGTCCAAATTTTGGACCTTAGCGTGTGCCAGAGCTCGCGACTGAAACGAGGAACCACGCGAGTCCTCACGACCGTTTTGTCCACTGGTTGGGCCCAAGCCAGCGGGCTGTCCCGCACTGCGAGCCTCCTCGCATCTGCCCGCTCCGCGCTGTGTTGCAAAGCGGCGGAGGTCGGTGGAGGGAGCAGCAGCCGGGAGCAAGGGCATCGCCCCACCACTCTCGAAATATGAAAAGTGAGACTGAACATTTCGGTGGAACACGGGCAGATGCACCCGGCACAATTTTTATTTTTTTTTTGTTTTTTCTTTCATTTCGCATGTGTTTTGCTGAGGGCCGATCAGCTGGAAGGTTTGCTCCCTCGCTGCCGAGCGCAGTTTCGAATGTGCTGTGCAGCCTGTCGTGAACGGAAGCCATTGCCGGGACGGGGGAAGACGCCATGGTCGTGTCATCTCCTTTGCGGCCGGGCGCAAGGGCATCGCCACACCACTCTCAAAATACGGAAAGTGAGAATGATTTTTTTTGTGGAACACGAGTAGATGCACTTGGCACATTTTTCGATTTTTTTATTTTTTTTTTCATTTCGCACGTGTTGTCGGCTGGATGTTTGCTCCCTCGCTGCCGAGCTGCGCCGAGCGCAGTTTCGAACGTGCTTTGGTTTGCCGCGCGATTCCAAACCCCGCAACTTTGCACATCCGTTGCCATGCGGCCGAAGGTGGTGATTGGTGTCACCCCTTGGAAGCCGACCCGAAGATCTCCCTTGCTTGCAGCACAAAAGCAAGACACACCTCCACGGATGGAAGTGCGCGACGTGCATTCACTGCACCCGAGGCAAGAGCACTTCAGGCGTTCTTGTATTCTGAATTAGCAACATTGGTCGTGGAACACTTCAAGTTCGTCATCTGCAGCGTTCCTCGATATGGAATTCATGGGAGTCGGGAACGTCAGCGAGCCTCGTTCGCGGTCCTTCGAGGATCGTCCTCACACGGTGCCGCAATCGTCTCGTGAGGAGTTCGACCTCAACCGGCAGCAGCACGGAGGGTGGCCGCGTGGCTTCGATCACATGGAGAATGGAAGCCATCCCGCCATCGCACATCGCCATCAGATGGAGGCTATGCTCGGTGAAGCAGAAGGCACCCCATCGTCGCAGCCACGTTCTTGCCTTACCTGTGACACAGTGTCGATTTCTCCATGGCATCACATGGGGAATGCAAGCCATCCAGCCAGCGCACATCGTCATCGGACGGCGGCTATGCTTGGTGAAACAGAAGGCACCCCATCGTCGCAGCCACGTTCTTGCCTCACCAGTGACACAGTGCCGATTTCTCCATGGCATCACATGGAGAATGCAAGCCATCCTGCCAGCGCACATCGTCATCAGATGGTGGCTATGCTCGGTGAAACAGAAGGCACGCCATCATCGCAGCCACGTTCTTGCATGACTGGTGACACAGTGTCCGTTTCTCCATGGCGAGCAAGCATCATCGACGATTCCGATCCGTTCGTTGCAAGAGAGGACGACATCTTCCTGGCGGCCTCTCAAGGTGGCGCACCCCCCCCCAGTATTGCTGATCGGATCTGAATGTACGGGAGAATGCGCGAGGGGTTGCAGGGTCCGCACATGTCAGGGTCTCCCAGCACGTACTGCACTCCTTCACAAATGACACACGCTGCGCTGCTCGCGTCGTACGGCCAAGCCAGGCCGGGGAGCACTTTCAATGGGTCAAGCGGCTACGGTGTCCATGTCGGGTCGTCCTCGCAGTTCTGGCCATCAAACTGCCCGGGTGGAAGGATGCATCAGCCTGCGCTCGGGAGCGATCAGCCTTTGCTCGGGAGCGATGAAGCTCGTCGATCAGCATGGAGGCAGACTCCTCCTGCAGTGAGTGGGCCGATGGCGCCAACTCCGTTTCGAGATTCATTGCCGAACAGCGTTGCTGGATCACCATCGCCCACGATATCTCCTGGGAATGTGTCCAGCATGGACGAGAGTGGCAGCGGCAGCAAGAAGTCTCCCGCTCACACACCGCTGAAAGGAAAGGGCCGCGGCGGCAAGCGTACGAATGACAAGAATGCTGGTGGAATTGGCAATGGAAAGGCGGCAGCGGGGTCAAAAGTAGATGGGGATGATGACGGAACTGACGTGGATGGAGGTGTGGGCGCGCAAGAAGAGGTGCCTACAGCTGCGCCGGAAGGGGGGGCTGTGGGTGCACAATCCGGGGCACAACCGCACGTGGTGTGGAATGTGGAGGAGCAGTTGCTGTTGGTAAGATGCAAGATCGACTACGATTTGGAGGAGTCACATGGCCGCAGCTCCGTCAAGCGCTTCAAGTCGAAGGATACTGTGTGGTCGAAGGTAACTGCGTTGATGGCGGAGAGGGGCGTTGTGAAGGAGCAGTACGCCTGTTCCCAAAAGTGGGACACTCTTATGTCGCACATGCGGCGGGTGAGAGACCACCATCGGAAGTCTGGAGCCGAGGATTACTTCACGATGACTACGAAAGTGAGGAAGATGAAGAAGCTCGACTTCTGCATGCAACGCCCCGTTTACGATCTCATGTCACCTACGAGAAAGATCCGACTGTCAACCCGACATATCTGAGTGACAGCGGCATCGGCTTTGTGCCCCCCCCCGAGATGGTGGACGCCCCGGCGGACGATCCTGGTCGGGCGACAGCGTGTGAAGGTCCGTGCAAGCGTCGGAAGACGCAACGAGAGAGGCACATGGCGGACATGACAGATGCTGTGAGGGATCACAGCAAGGCGACCGCTTCGGCCTTCTCAAGCGTCAGGGAGGCACAAAAGGAGAACACGACGATGATTGTTGGTGTGATGGACATGATGAACAGCACCATTGAGGCCAACGGAACCGCGCTCTTTGGAGCTGTGGCCCTCATCGCCCAAGCGTTCATGACGACAGCAAGCGCGCCAGAGGCGACATCCTCCGCACCCTCCCGTGGAAGCACTTGATCTCGCCGGCGACTGCAACCCTTGGAAGCCTTGTCTTCTTTTAAAAGAATCGTATTCATATAATAAAGCCGCTGTGTGGTTCAGCTCGTGCACGACAACATCATTCATTGGTTGCTCAGCAACAGTTAGGGGAATAAACATGCAAAGCGGCGGATTGATTTTTCTTTCCGCATCCGGGATGATTAGTGCGGGGTTTATGAGCGCTACTGTAGATCATGGCATTGATGCGACGGCGATCTGCTGGCACTGCCGTCACGTTGACGGACTATTTTTTTCGAGCATCACCTATATTGGTTTTTTTTTGTTTTCCATATCATTTATTGCGGTGCATGAGCATTTCACGATTTGGAATGTAATTCGTCCACCGATTTTTTTTTGTGTCGACCGTTTACACTGCCATCACGTTGACAGCCTTTTTTTTTCGAGCATCACCTATATTCGTTTCTTTTTTTTTTTTTTTTTTTTCCATATCTTTTATTGCAGTGCATGAGCATTTCACGATTTGGAATGTAAATCTTCCACCGATTTTTTTTTGTCGACAGTTTAAGGATGACAAGGACCTTGTTCCCCATTGGCAAAAATTCGAGTTGTGGCTCTCTCTCTCGGGATCACACCAACGGATGCACACAGAGGAGCAGGGGGGAGGGGATAACACAGCATCGGGAAACATGATTGTGTGACGGGGGCGACCTCCCACCAGAGAACTGAAAAAAAAATGCCCAAAGGAATGTAGCGGGAAATAATGTTCATGGAAATGGATGCTTCGGGCTGTCTGCAGCGTTGATTTCTGTTTTTTTTTGTTTTTTTTTTTTCAGTGTTTCTCAGGCCATGTTTTTTTTTTTGCTTTCAATAACACAGCGTACACTACCTGCCCCCAACTACTCCTGATCATAGTATTGCATAGAACCCATGTTGCTATACTCTGGAGTGACAGTGGCTAGGCAGTGTACTGTATATTAGAGAGCCTTGTGTGAAGTGTGGGGTTGATTCAATCGTTGACTTCTGAACTCAGCTTAGCCTGCATTGGGGTTGCCGGTACTCGCTGTGGTGAGCAATGTGTTTACCAGTTTACCAGTTCTGGTGCGATTGCCAGGCAAGGAGGGAACCGGCCAAGGAGGGGAGCATAGAACATTAGATGAAGAAAGTTGTAACGAAGCAGGGATAAGATTGCCGTCATTCCATTGTATACATTGCCTCAATTCTTTTTTCTCTTTCGAAATGTTGTACAAGTGTGTACCTTTTGAGTTGCACTCTCTAGCCCTTGTTTGTATACCCTCGGCCCGACTTCCTCGGTGTATGGATTGCAATGTGAAAGTCCAGTTTCTGCCTTCAACAATTAAAAAAAAAAAAAAAAAAAAAAAAAAGCAAGGCGCACAGGAGTTGGACCACAGATAGATGAATGAATCTGACCGCACTTGTAACAAATATAACTTGCCACCAATCACGGATGCATCCAGCTGCAATCGCGCCCCCAGATAAGTCGAAGAAATGGATAGTTCACTACTATGTACCGTGAGTGGGCCCAGAGAGAGAGGATTGCAGTTCACAAAAAAAAAAAAGAAGACAATGTGCAGACTCTCTCTCTCTCTCTCTCTCTCTCTCTCTCTCTCTCTCTCTCTCTCTCTCTCTCTCCACGTGCACTGTCTGTATTCAGCGATCTTTGCGGACGCCTCCGCTCATAGACCTATCTCCTGTTCTGCCGGTTCCGTTGTTCACGTACGTACTGCGCTACCACTGTTCGCAGGGCATCGGGCATGCGGCGGCCTGCATCACGAGCTTGCCGAGCTGTGTGCTCCGGTGGAGGTGGCGGAGCGACGTCGTCATCGTTGTCACCGTCCGGGTGGCGGTGCACATTCCGTGGAGCAAGAGCCGGGTCCTTCTGAACCCCGCAGCGTATCAGCAGGTTGTGAATCACACACACGACACGGAACTGCAGGGACAACGAAGTGATGTGAGGTTTATGGGTGCGCAGAAACATGCGCCACATGCCTTAGAGCCTGCCGAATGCTCTTTCCACACAACCACGACATCTTTTCTGCGCACTGTCGTACACCTCCGTGTCAGAGCCATCCTCTTGACGCCCTCCAAAAGGCACCACCAACCATGGCAGGCTAGGATACCCGCCATCCCCCAGTAAGTAACCTCTGGACTCAATCCCGCCAGGGAGGGCAAGCGGATCAGCACGAAACAGTGATCCGTCTTCAGCCCTCTCACGTAGAGCCGAGTTCATCAGCACGCGCACGTCATGCACACTGCCCGGCCACCCTACGTACACGTCGTAGATCTTCAGGTCCATGCCGACGACGACCTGCGCCACCACAAAGAACCGTCGATGTCGGTCAACGTACGGTCTTGCCATCTCCCCTGTGGGCTTGTCGATGAAAATGTGAATGCAGTCGATTGCACCATAGCAACGAGGGAACCCCTTCGTCCCGAACGCCGCGAAAGCCTCTTGTAAATGCTGACCACTCGGGAATGCAATCTCATCCGGATACGCTCGTAGGATAGTCAAGGTGACGTCGCGAACCGCTGTCCTCCCGGTCTCCCGCCCAATCCCGAAAGAAGCAGAGGAATGTTTGTAGCTTGCGCCAGTTGCCCACCTGTACAGGGCGTACTCGACCAGTTTGTCCGGTGGCGTGGGCATCCTGTACCATGTGTGTTGGCGCTGCAGGTATGGTTCCAGGTTCACAACGAGGCCACGGAACACCGCCTCTCCCATCCTGATGTTGTCGAAGTAATAGTCTTCAGCAGCGTCATCGCCTCGTGTCATATTACGCCACGCCCCATCTGCCCTCGGCCGAACCCACCATCGAGGTGGAGAGGGTCCCTCCATAACAGCCATAGCCGTCGCCATTATCATGAAGGATGAATCCAACACGGCCAGTTGCAGCAAATCACTCTCAAAAGACATCTGCATGAAGTGTTGGAGGAGCAATGCCATCTGCCGCGCAAGTGTCTCCATTTCCTGCGTGCCTTGTATGGCTATGATCGCCGCAGCTACAAGTAGGAGCACCCATCGTCCATGCTCCTGCTCCTGTCGTGCACGATCCCGCCGAGGAGGCATGACCAACCTGATGTGTCGACGTCAACAGGGAGTGATGGCCGGCGTTGGCAGTGATCGCGCGCGTCGTGGGGTCCGTACTTCCCGGGTGTGAACCCAAGCCAAGAACGTCCACGTGGCGCATAAACAGCTGCCAATCCACATGCGAGTTGTGTGCTAAATTGGGAGGCAGACGGGTCCGATCGGTAATGGCGCCACCGGACACAAAAAAAAAGCTCACGGAGGGCACGTCGCTGGCAGAGGAAAACTCTGCTGGCGGAGGACAACTCTTGTTCCGCAGGCAGGCGGACGCCGCTTTGGCCACGCGGTTCCCGGTACCCGTCCCAATGAGGCGCAGGCCCGTATTGGTACCTTCGTGGAGAAAATGCCCGCCGCCGCACAGCACACACGAAACACACACGAATACCATCAGGTCGCTCCCACGAGATAGTTCATGTGTGCTGTGCGGCGGTGCCGCCAGAAATGAAACGAAACGATGCTTTCGGGCCTCGCGAAGCCCCACGAGTTCAACGCTCTTTTCTTTTTGTTTCTGGTGCCATCCGGCGAGGCCCTTGGTGTTAGTACAACTTGGTGCACGGCCTTCCCTTCCCCAACATGATCTTTTGTTTTTCTTTCTGTTTTTCGAAGGGGCCCTCAAGGCCCAACTGCCAAACCTCGTCCAACCCCCGAAAAGTTCAGAAAATTTTCCCATTTTTCCCGAGAGTGACAGAGGTAGTGGTGGTTTAACAGGAACACCAGGCAGGCGGGTTGGTAATGTGAATTGGGAGGGGCCCGGAAAAGACTAAGGGCCAAAATGTGCCGACTTCTTGGTTTTGCATGTTGGATTGTGTGGTTCCGCAAATGCATCCTAAAACCAGCTCGTGGGGTGATAAACTTGTCGGAGCCTGCACCGCGTGAAGGGGGCAACCCCTGATGGGGTAAACAAACCAAATCTCTACATGTGCAATCATCCTCGCGAGGACTGCACATAGACTGAGGGATAGGCCTGACTGGCTGCTTCAATGGTCATATTGAGCATTCTTGGCAAGGAAGGTTACAGGTAAGAGGCACATGAAATGGTAAGAGAAAACAAGCTTCGGTGGGTGCACAAGGGAAGGGAACAAGATGAGCTCTTTATAAACCTCCCTGCTTGGGTTTTGGACGGCGCAAGCGGATGAGAAGGATAGAAGATTAATGAAGCCTTCACTGCTTGGGCTTTGGAAGGCGCAAGCCCATATCAAGGATAGAAAATGAATGAACCCTTGACCAATGTCTTCCTAGCAAGCCACAGCTCCATTCTACACTCCAATCCATGGCCCGTACAAACCGAACAGCTTACATAGGGACGGCGCCGAAGAGCTTTACCTAGTGAAGGGAAAGCCTTGTTGGCCCTGCAAATGAAACTTCGGCCCAACGTTTCTCTCGGGGTTTGGAGACGACAATTTGACCTACAGAGAGAGAGAGAGAGAGAGAGAGAGAGAGAGGTGGTGCTCTCTCGAGCCTTCATGTGTGTCTAAGTGAGAGACAAACTTGAGTGTGTATGTGAACGAGTGTTGCATGCTGCGCCTGCACACGAGGCCCATTTTTCAGGCCCTGCGTTGTTCAGGCTGAAAGCCTGAATTTCAGGCTGAAAGCCTGAAAATAAGGGCCTACAGGCCCCGTGACAGGTCAGCCTGAAAGCCTGAAATCCGGGGCCCACAGGCCCTGTGTCGTTTCAGCCTAAAAAACGCCTGAGCCTTTTCAGCCTGAAACTGAGGGCTATTTCCGGGCCTACAGGCCCCATGACGGTTCAGCCCGTAAGCCTGACATCCGGGGCCCACAGG
>BFEA01000671.1:479566-496213 GCA_003427395.1 Chara braunii | reverse complement strand
CAAGCCCCGATGCAGTTGCAGCAGTGTTAGAGAGGTGCTGAGAAGTGCATGCCAGCAGGTAGTGGCATGGTCGCGGCCTGCTGGCAATTAGAGGCCGCCGAGTTGGCACCAGGCAAAGGCACAGTGGCTTTGGCAGGGCAGTGTCCCCTCAGAGGTACCGGGCTGATGGGGGACAGAGGGCCTCTGCTCTGGGCCGTTGAGCCTGTAGTACCAGATCGACAACCCAGATTAATATGTGATCTTAGAACTGTAAGATGCGCACGATGATGTGAACTGTTGGATCGAAAGGCGATGGCCCAGATATGAACATTCCTTACATTTGTGCAACAATCCAGGCTGCAGCCCGGTAGGACCAGGGACAGCCAAGATCCAAGGTTTGTTACATTAGCCGTGTTTATAATGTGGGGAAACTGGCTTTGAATGTGAGGCAGCTGGTAATCAACATCAACATCAAAGTAGATTCACTAAAACTCTGCAAACATTCAATCAGCTCATTACATATTGGTTATTTCAACATTTCTCTCTATCTTCCATTATTTACTTTGTTTCCTGTGATTCCCTTTGTTTTTTCTCCCGCAAGTGAGAGTTTTGTTCATCCGTGCCAGGACCTGCGATGCGGAGAATGGCCTAGGCAACTATGGCACCATCACAAAAAGCAAGGGACAAAATTAAAGCACGTGCTTCGACACATCACTGGGAACCACCACCACCAAGCCAGATAAACAGGCTCACCCTAGTACAGATTGTCAAATTGTTTTCTCAGTGCCCCCCTACTTCGCACCTGCAATGCCCACTCGCACATAACTGCCAGCTTAATTGTATATTTCACCTCAGCGAGAATCATAGGGGGAGTGAATTTGTGACCTCAACAAACAGCAGTATTTTGCAGTGTCCACAACATTCACAGATTGGCAGCATGTACAGTGTCCTCAGCATGCCAATCAGAAGGCCTGTCATATGAGCGCCTAGCAGCAGCCCCCACAAGGATGTACTCATCCGTCCACTATACCGTTGCCTGGGGATCGGCACTGCTGCGTTCCTCCACCGCTGCCAGAAAGGCCGAGAAACGTCACGACCAAACAGAAGCATAATGAATCTTCCATTTTGAGTGCCCGGGTAGACAGACTATGAAGGGCTAGCCTTAATAGTTCTACAATCGCACCAGGCTGCCACGGGCACTGCCAAATAAATAACATGCCAGAAAAGACTGACATGATCGATCGCAGCCAAATCCAACCGCACTGTACAGAACCTTGGAATTGCCACTGCCAAACGGGGCAGTGAGACCACTGACTCATCACATGCCATCCAATGCCTGCCCAGCTGCCAGCACAAGATAATGTCAGGATCCAGCAATCAATAGCCCAGTACAAATGCACCCAGCCCAATCCTGAGGATCAATTGGCAATTTAGCACCATATCAGATGGAATGGACAAGAAGAAAGACCGCCGAACACCATCAAATTCCAAACTCAAATCAAAAGGAGATCATGGGGTGAGGGAAGCAGCAATGGAACAAAAGCCGGCTGCAATTCAGGACCCAAAGAGAGAGCTCCACCATCGGATTTCTAGGGTCTGTGGAGATTTCCAGTCATCCCTGTCCAAATCCCAAATGTCTGCAATACTCTGCAATAGGCATCCATGATTTGCCAAGAGCCGCAGAACCAAAACAAGGAAAGGGAGTACCGTGGGCGGCCAGCATGAAGGGTTGTCAAGGAGTGGCCGGGTTATTCTATGTGCAGCAGCCAAGCAGGGTGGCCGTAACTGAGGATCCATGCCGGTTCCTCCTAGCCCTCAGAAAAAACCGACCATGTGCTAGGCTGCAACCATTTCCCACAGGTACAAAGGTTATGAACAATCCAAATACACTACATGGTAACCCGTCCCCCATGAAACGATCATGTATTCAGTCTCCAGGCACAGAAGGGCTCTTCTAAAGATGCCCAAATCACTCAGGATAGCAAGGAAGGGCTCTTCTATCCGGGCCAAAACGCCCAATCCCTCAAGCCACTTGAGCTGGGCGACAATTCCCCAGGCAACTTCAGCAAGGAAGGTGGCACTGATTCCTCTTCTTCCCACAACTACGGTAGTGCGAAAGAAGCTGCCTAACCAGCTGCAACACCCAAGTCCAACTGAAAAATGGTTCGCTGACACCAAATTGTGGCCAAAACAGCATTGTTCATAACTAATCCCCGACCGAGCAGCTTGCCCATTTATACCGAATCCATCTGAGCAAAGCATCTTTAACGTGCACAAGTGCCACAGATGAATCAGTCACGAGCCATGGGAGAAAGGAGACACAATAGCCAAGCACTCTTTCTGCATGGGTGGGTGCTGCTGCAGTTCCGAGCCCCCAATGATGCGGGGTATCAACACAAGGCAGGACTTGCACGACAAATATTGTCCAATTGACAGCAGCTTGCTAAACTTGGAAAAAAGAGGAGGACAATACAATTCTGCAAGGCATGGAATGCTTAATCAGACAGTGGGGGCACAGCAGATGCATCATCAGCACCCACCTCAGGCTGAAGAAACCAGCAGAGGGTAAAAGGAAGCCGAAAACCTAGAATTCGCGAGAACTCGTCTGCTCAGGTGTCCCTCAAGGTAGGTGAGAATCAATAGCATGCAAACTCATCATAAAAAGAATGTAGAAATATGAGAGGACCTTCGAAGAGAGATGGGATTTGGTAGTGTGCTGTTAACACACAAAAGCGAGGACAGTTGACGAGAAAAGGCAGGAATACCATTCTAATTTTGACCTAGCTCGACAACAGTACCCTGAAGGAACACCCACAGGCGCCTTCACAAAGTCCAAAAGTATAAGGGCAAGTTCTTCTTTGCCAGCTCCCATCAATTCAGTAATTCATTCGACCAACATCAAAGTTTACAGGATTAGAGAGGGATAGATTACGGGGGCCCATTACTGTCGCCAACTAAGCGCCAAATCTTTTCAAAAATCTTATATTGGGCGGGCATCACTGGTATCGTTGCTTTCCATTGATTCTCAACGTGCTTTCCAGTGATTCTCAAAGGCAGTGATTGAAAATATAAGAATGCGAAGTACAGGAACGGATGCCTAAACGAGCCGAATCTGAACAGTGGAAGGTTCCAATCCTGCTCAAAAATGGTTTTCACAGAACCAAGAATAGAGAATCCGCCTACAGAATTTCCTTGACACTTCCAAGGAAAACCTCTACGGAAAACCTTAAGACCTGCACCGCAGAGTTTCATGGGGTAGCATATGGCATCAGCTGGGCATAGAGGAGCAATGGCCGTAAGAGTGGAGAGCGTTGCTCTGTGGGACACGTGATCCACCACAGGCCAGCGCCTTCGCCAGCAATATGTTTGATATAGGGCGCAGGGCTGTGCATGGTACGTCTGGTGGATGCACTATGTTTTTGAAACCGAAGAGCCTCGGTTCGGCTGGATAGCCCGGACTTCACTGATTGAGTCAAACAGCAGGTACAAACTGAGCTGATGACACAATAGGACAGAGTGAAGGAATAACTAACAACTTATCATTCACAAAAGGATATTGTAAGGAACATCAAACGGTTCTCTCTTCTTTTTTTTTTTTTTTTTTTTTTTGGACAACATCGCGATTGGGCGTGGCGGAGGTGCTGATAAGAGCAGACACCCCCTTCGTTCCATTGATGGGGAGCTGCACCTGCTGGAAACCGGGTCCAGCGTCCCTTGACATTAAAGATAGGGAGCCAGAGTTATGAATGCTATGTGCCTGATTTTGCAGGCCCTTGGCTGGGTGGGGAACAAGGGGGGTGGATAGCGGAGGTGGTTTGGGACAGGGCAGAAGGAAAAGGACCCCTCACCGCTATTGCGGGACTACACAGTGGATGGATCCCTCTGCGTTCCCCCCCCCAGATTTCCCAGACCTGCTCCCCCCCAGTGTTCTTTCCATGGTAGCAACACAGTGGTCTGGGGGGAACTGAGAGGATGTTCCACGGTGCTATAAAGGGCTGCTAGGTGGTCACGGTTTTCTGGCACCCGGTAACAGGGTTGAAGATGCATCCCTTGCAGCACATCACCCGCACAGTTAATCCGCCGGATCGCCCGGGGCAATCAATGCTGGCAGGAATGAATGATTGACCTGATTGTAGTTTCTATACAGGGGACGCTGGACCCGTTTTCCGGCAGGTGCAGCTCCCCACCAATAGATGGAGCAACCGGGGTACCTGCTAGGGGGGGCTGCTCTTATCACCCCCTCGAGTAGCGGCTACCGGTTTTCATCAGAAAGATAAAAGAGGCCTCTTGCTGAAGGACACAGTTTGCTTGCAACAGGAAATGACCACCACTTCCTACATAACACCTACTCTGGATTCTGTGACAGGAACAGCAGCACTCTACTCCTGGCTCCCCACCCTTGGCGGCCCCGTTCTTCACTTCCCTGGCCGCTCTCTGGACTATGCAATAAGGCCTACCCATTGCCAGTCTTCCCCAACATAGAAAGTGGGTTCATCATTGTCCGTTACGAAAAATAGTCCCAAATGAAGCAATATAGACCCCCACTTTCTATCCTGAGTCTATACCCACTTTCTATCCTGAGATGGACGGCAGTTTCATCCTTCTCTTTCTGTGGCTACGGAAGTCCAACGGGTTAACAAACAAAGGGCCAAGGTCCCACTTACTCCGATCTGCCTGCAGTCGTTGATAATCGTTGTCCACAAGCACACAGCTAAGATTTGCGTGCACTATTTTTTTTCTGCACGTTCCATATGTTTTGTGATTTTCATGAAGATAATTTCCGATTTGTCATATTGAGAGTGACTGACTGTAATTTGATCATTGTTTTTCTCCTGCTCTTCTGAGTTATACTTGACATAGTCCAATACCATTGATGTCCAATCACTTCGATAGTAATTGCAGGATCTACTACCTCATCCATGGGAAAGTAAGAAAACTCAGAATCTCCAGAACCACCCAATTAGTCCCGTCCATTATACCAAAGAGTCGTCAAGACTATAGCTCTTCAGTGTATTCTTGAAGGCGCCTTGTGGAGACGATGTTTGACAAAAAAAAAACATACACTGATGCGGCTCGACACTGCCATGAGCTCGAGTAGAAGCTCTAACCGGTCGTGGATGACCCTTCAGCGCAACCACGTCTAAGTGCCAGTTTACTGAGGCTCGAAGATCTGCCCCAGCGCCCCATCCATACCCTTCTAGCCTCCCACACCCCACCTACCTCACCCACCCTAACAAAATCCAACCGTCGCCCATAACGACGGGCCTCAGATCGGAAGGACAGGTGTTTACCACTTCGTGATTGACACATAAAATAAGAAGACTTGTTTACAATTCTGGCACATTCATCCACAATCTCCGGGATTCAAAGCCCCAAAACGATTCTGCCATTCCCAGCCTTTGATCACCCGAATTAACTAGTTTCTGGACCACGGACGTAAGGACAAGAATCGCAAACGAGTCTAACAAGAATCGCAAAAGTAAGAAAAGTCAAAATCTCCAGAATTGCAGACGAGTCTAACAGTCACAAAATATGAATGTCAGATTCAGTTGCCTTGTGGTTGAATGCTACAGACAAGGACCTGTCGATAGAGAGGTCAAGAGTTCCAACCCCCTTCATATGATAATAGCGTTAAGGGTTAGGACGTGTCGATAAAGAGGTCAAGAGTTCAAACCCCCTTCATATGATAATAGCCTTAAGGGTTACCCGCCCCTGAATAAGACGGGAAAGAGGGGCGACGGCCCTCTACACTATAAAATTTCGCGCAGAAACCTTTTCGTGCTCATTGCTTATCCATGAATCAACAGCTTTGGCAGTCTGCAATGGAGATGGCCACTGGTCTGAAAGCCCCGTGCTTTGTATACATTCGTGGATAGAGAGTGGCTGAGAGGCGAACGCCATGAGAATCATCACAGTCCCTGCAATGCACACATGGTCGAAGTACTAGAAGCGGGAAACTCTCAGGAACAGCCCACTACCTAGTAGCAGAAAAGGAAGAAAGGATAACGAAGTGAAGGAACAGCAATGGAAAGGATAACGAAGTGAAGGAACAGCAATGGCCCACGCTTGCTTCCAAACAGGACAAGATCACATAGAAACCATATGCAGTCACGTGTTCCATTACTCAGGATGCACGCAATCCTCCACGCGTTTGCAACATCTGTGCTCCGGTCTTTCTCAGGAAGCTCTCCTCCGCACCCACCCTTGCGGCTTACCATCTTCAGTAGTCCACCAGTGAGGGTAGAGGGCCATCTCCCCTTGCCCTTCAAATAGTATGCCATCTCCCGAACAATCAGCAACTCCACCTTCGATACAGAGGCCAGCTTGGGATCCCCTTACCCGTGTCGCCCGCCGTCCACTATCGCCTGCGCTACTCTTTCCTGCTTGGCTGAAGCGTAAGACCCCCGATCTACAAGTGCTTCCCTGCCCGTTAGCAACAGCTCTTCCTTCATATGCGCCAGAGAGCCGACACTTTACTCCATTCAATTCAACTCTCCCGCATGGCATGGCAATACCGCCCGCGGCCCTTGCAACTGACTCCACTCTTCCTACTCGATACGACTTCAAAAATTCAACCCCTTCTCCAGGGGAAAAACAAAAAAAAAAAACCGAATTCAAAAATTTCAACCCCTTCCCCAGGGGAAAACAAAAAAAAAAAAAACGAATTCAAAAATTTTAACCCCTTCTCCAGGGGAAAAACAAAAAAAAAACGAATTCAAAAATTCAACCCCTTCTCCAGGGGAAAAACAAAAAAAAAAAAACGAATTCAAAAATTTCAACCCCTTAGCTACATGTGCTCCCTTCGTGTTTCCGCCTCAGCCTGCCTGCTCTGCTTCTCATCGAACTAAACCGCCCGTTTCTGCCCATTAGGCGGGCATTCGAAGTCCGTGGGCTTACCTGACCAACTATAGTACACACGGATGGGAAGCCCACGTGTACTGTTCTTTAAGCCTATAATAATCTAATAATCTAATCATGTCCAGTCCCTCGGACAAAATACCATACAACCCTGGTAATTACAAAACTCCGTGTGCTTTCCTACAGCAGAATGACGTAAAATACTGCAAAATCCTACATGTCTTGATGGAACAGCATACTGCAAATCCTAAATACATAAAACCAGGTTAACCCCGAATTACGTACATACGGGAAATGCTGAAAGACAGAACACCAATCAATTGCCGAACACAGAATTCAAATTTCAGGAAATCCGAAGATACAGAAGGGTGGAGGACCGCCTGAAGTTCTCCTACTTCACTGCTATCGCTTCCACCATGGGCGCGGGGCCTGTCTCCCAGTTGGCCATGGTAGCCGTGGTAAACCTCACTAGGCCCCTGGAGAAGAACGCCGGGGGTACCCCTCCAGCTTGATGGTGAGCATGGGTAGAATCCGCGTGTCGTTCGCGTTCGCCGTCTGGGTGATTCTGCGCAGGGAGCTGGCAATGGCTCCCTGCTTCGCCCTCTCGTCAGAGACGGACCAAAAAGCCTGAAATGATGCGAAAGGTAGCCCTTCGGCTGCTATCCCATCTCGGTACTTGACCTTTGGTTCAACCGGGAACCGAACTGGCGAATGATCTCGCCATGACCCTCGACCCGATAAAGTCGATCGTATTGTCCCCTTCATCTGTACGCGCGAGCTGCAGCTTTCCGCCATAGCTAGCCGTTTTGGAATGTGGGCAATTGCTCGTCGGCCTCGGAGAAGATTGCATCATCCTCCCAGCTAACCCTGTCCACCATCGCCACGTCGTTCATGAACCGGGAGCCGTGGACAAGCTTCCTATCTCTTCCCACAGAGGTCATGAAACTCGTCTCGTACCAAGCGCAGACGATGCATGCCAGTGCCGCGAGCCGTGCACCAGTTTCGTGTATCTTCCCACAGAGGTCATGGAACTCGCCTGGTACCAAGCGCCGAGGAGGCATGCCACTGCCAGGCGGCTCAAGTTCTTCCGCAATGGTACATGCCGACCAAGTGACTGAGCAGCTCTCCCTTGCAGGCTGTGTGCGTGTGTGCTACCTCAAACACCACCGTGACGTGCTTCCTGATCAGGTTGAAGCTCTTCAACTGGCCTATCCACTCCTGGGACTCCGCTTGTTCAGGATCGCCTCCGTTTCCTTACCACCGATTTTTTGGTGACTCCTCTTCCCTTCCGTTCCTTGAGCAGCCAGCATACTGCCTCCATGATAGCGTCGTGGGGGGGGGAAGGGAGGAAAACATTTGTTTCATGTCGTCGCTCCTGAGCAGGGTCAGGCCCTCTTCTTCCCCTTCCCCACCTTTGAACAACTTTCGCACTGCTTTCGCCAGCTGGTCTTTCAATATACACATGCAGGAGAATATATACATGTGAGCCGATTGATTTCAGCAGCGGAGATCTATCTAATAGTATACATAATTGCAGGCTCTAATTATTTGCTCAAAAAGTAAATGGGGCCGGGATTCCTCAGACAGGGACAGTGGACCACTTCGCACTACATGTACCCATACGACCCCCCGGTATATTTTTCCCTTGTCCCGGTCAGTGGAGGGTTGTATAGGAAAAGGCCCTTTGGTGAAAGAATATTGTCCATGTTATAAACAACGCATACGCCGTGGTTGATATTTACACACACAGTCCCCATAACACCAACCAACCCTCTGCACGGAATTTCATGTTTTCCTCAGCTTTAGGGCATTCTCACGCTGGGATGTTTCCGGATGAAATGACGGCCAAATTCATTACGGAAAGTGCTCGTGTGAATACGACGAAACCCGGCTGGGTAGTAAAAACTAGAAGGAAAGTATTCAGTGGACGTTCGAAGTATAGACTCGACTTCGCTGCGCGGTAATCGAACCGTTTGCGCATATTCCGCCAACTCTGCGGAATGTACATCAACATGGCTGTGACAGCGCCTCCCGCATCAATCCAGCCTGAGGCTCGTGCGGTTCAACAGCCATGGGGGAAAAGACTACCACTGGCTGTTGGAACTGGCTAACTGCGCCTCCCACATCAATCCAGCCTAAGGCTCGTGCGGATAAACAGCCATGGTGGGACTGGCCCGGACTCTACGTCGACGGGACAATGTAACCGAAAGCCCATCCTCCTGCTAATGATTCTGCAGTTGCGTCGCTTCAGAAGCACGACCGCCAGTCCGCCAGCATCGATCTGACTGACACGGAAAGAAATAACAATCGTCTCAACTGGTCGCTTTTTGGTCTGACCCCAAACTCTTCTGTTCTCCCCTCCCTTCTTTGTCTTCCCCTTCTTCTTCTTCTCCATCGTCTTCTCCTTCTTATTCTCCTTCTTCTTCTCCTCCTTGTCCTTGTTCTCCTTCTCCTCACTCCTCTCCTCCGTATACCAGCCCACTAGCTAGCTGGCCCAGAATTCATTCAACCGACAAAGACCACTTCCTTCCCCTAATTCTTCTTTTCCCACTCGTTGTCATCATCCTCCTCCTCCTCCGAGAAGAACGAGAGAGGACTCCCTCTTTTCATTAGTCCTTCCTGCTTGCTGATCCTCCTCCTCCTTCTCCTCTTCCTCCCTCCATCTTCTTTTCTAATCGTCCGTCCGTCCGTCTCCCAGTTTCCTATCCTCACAAACGCCGAACAAAAGAACACTACTAGCACCCATACTTCCTCTCCTCTCCGTCTTCGTAATCAGCTAGGCCATTCTTAGTTCGTTCTTTCGGATTCGCTTGGCCAACGTGAGCGTTGGTCCGCCCGCCATCCACGTTTACCGTCGTCCGCCCCCTCTACTCCCTTGGGCAAGCGGCGTTTCGTGGCGCTGCCGTTGTTCTATGGACACTGACAATCTCATCGGTAACCGGGAAGCGGTCTATGCATCTGCACAGCGCAGATTTCATTCTACGGCATATTAGAGACAACTCCCGCCTAGGGGGAATTTTTTAATATTGGATCTTTGGACTTCAAGTTTTCGAAATCATGGTTTTACGCATCAAGATTTCGCCCGTACAAGATATAAACAATACAAATAAGTAAGATCACCGGTAGATTGGAAGAAAGCTCGAAGCTCAGCTCGTGAATGGGGGGGGGGGGGAGGAATGAAGGAATTCTCTTGTTTGGGTTTCTCGTCACATACCACACCCTTTCCTCTTCTCAATACATCTCACTACTACCGCCTTCCCCCAACGCAACGCACTCTGATAACGAATGTACACAAACTATCTTTCCGGTCCAGTGCAGCCAAATCGAGCGTGCGTTGTCTTCCCCAAAAACAACGGCAACGTCATGGAAGAGTTGATTAGTTAAGTACCCGCACGTGTGTACGAGTCAGTAGAGAAGCTCGCGATGTGTCGTCACACAGCTCATGTCGGGGGGTGATCAAATCGAGCGAGCGGATTAGCCCCCCCCCTGATTTGGAAAAACCGCTCCTTGCCCGGACCTTTCTCCTTTCCTGCCCATCCCAAGATCCCCTATAGCTCCCTAAATTTTTTTAGACCCACCTCCGTCGATCTTCGATCTGCCTCGTATTACGCTCTGCTACGGAGAAGAGGAAGCAGTCAGTGCCAGCGAGCAGAGGGCGGCGGGAGGGGTTAAGATCAAAACCTTGAGCCCTGGATTCTCTGACTTCCCATTCACACCTCCTTGCCGGTGGAAAAAAACAGGCTTTCTATCTATCGCACAGCCAGCCTGGGGGTGATTGGTCACATCGTAACTCCCTAACACCCCTCCCCCCTATACACACACGCACAGACTCCTTAGGGGTTTTCACCCAATCGATTTGAGAGCCTCAGACCCCAGGTCAGTGTGCACTCGGTCGAGGATTGCCATCTCAAGGCGGGAAACGGGCTCTGCGTACCCAGCCCCTCGGGCGCAAAACCCCCCGAAGCATTACACTGGCCAGAACCCTGTGCAGGTCCGACTCGGTGAACAGTCTACTTCCGTCTTCCTATGAATGAGGAGAAACAGGAGATGAAGGTCGAGGCGACCACGTCTTCAAATGAAGACAGGAGGGGCTTCTGGCCCGACGACGTCTGTTTTCTTATGCAGTCAGCGAGCGCCTGAATCGAAGTTCTAGAGAATCGAAGTTCTAGAGCTTTACAATTGCCTTGAAGAGACCAGCTGGTAGCGGCGGAGAGGTTCGTGGACTTGACCCACTCCTATCGCGAGCGAGCGACACTTCACCCACTCGACCGCTTGTAGATCGCCCGGCGATGCTTCGAGAAATGCAGTAATCGCCAACCTTGCGGGGCGCCAATCACAGCCCGATGGGGAAACGGTCAAAAAATCATACAAGACAAACTTTTGCTTACCGACGCAAGCCGCAAGCCCCTGAAGACTTTGGCAGGCGCAACTAATTTCCTTAACCATGAAGCTCATCTGGATATGATATACACGTATAACGTCATATAAGCATGTCTGTTACGTGAGAGTACATTTCGATGCATTTACAGCCCAAAAGCGGACATGGAAGAGGACGGTAAACCAATGAGTCGGTGGTAACCCCCCGGTTAAACACAGTCAATTCAAAGCACTCCTTTCTCTCCCATAGCGAAATACCTTTCGATGCATTTACAGCCCACAAGCGGACATGGCAGAGGGCCGTAAACCAACGAGTCGGTGGTAACCCCCCGGTTAAACGCACAGTCAATTCAAAGCACCCCTTTCTCTCTCATAATAGCCTCAGGGTAGGAAAAAAACGAAACAAAGTTAACAAACAAAGAGCACACTGAAAATCGGACATTTCGGATTCACACATGCTGGTCTTGCGGTCAGATGCATTCAGCACAGCCCAAGTTGTGTTGCAGATGCCCTAAGAAACGACGATGCTACTCAAAATCGGATGTTGATTGAAAGCCAGGACTTGGAGGAAGTGAAAGAATTCAGCGACGTACATGATCCCAAAAGACGGCCAGTCAGAAACTTCTTAGGGCTTCGGCCCATTCCGACTTTAAGGACTGCATCTGGTCATATTTTTACTCATCGTAAGGGCGCATATATACTCGGATTAGCACTTTCCTGCGGACGTATTGCTAGCAGAATAGAGAAAACGGCGCGCAAGCAAGCAGCCCGGCGCGCAAACAAGCCGTCGGGGCATGCAGAAATCTTAGCCGCAGACGATTCACTACTGTGTCGAGCGGATCAACAGATGCACGACGCTCACGGGCAACGGTATGCCCCAGTGTCTGAAGACTTGGAAGATACAGGAGACCAAAAAAAAAAAAGGGACATGCTATATAGCAAAAGCCAAGCAAATTGAAGCAATTGACGAGAGAGACCAGGAAGCAGAGGTTCGTACTCATGATTTTAACGGCACGATCAAAATAGCCAATTCCAATTTCTATATATCTATAAATCTATATACGTGAACAAACTTTATCTAGATTAAAAAAACGATAAAAAAAAAACTAGTACTCAGTAGAGAGAAAATTTTGAAAACCATACGTACTTGAAATAGATATACGTACATCAAAAAAAAAAAAAAAAAAAAAAAACAATACATGAAAAAGCAATATATACACGAACAAGCCTCAAGCATGACAAGGAGTCCTTACATGAAAACGAAGGCTGGCGAAGCTACAGAAACGAGAAAAGCAATCTACACGAACAAGATTCAAGCATGGAAACATATGATAGGCTGAACCGACAGTCTGTACAGTTTTTCATATGGTGTGGGTGAGTGATAGTCTGCTTTGATTTTCGTCACAGGTACCTTGAGGGCAGTGGTTGGTGGTCCCCACCACCTCAGAGGGGTATCAGTTGTCGGGCAGTCGTTGATGCTTAACCACAACCGGGGTTAAGGTGGATTATCACTTACAGTGTAATCAGTTAAGGGATTCTGCAGACTGTTGAGGGTTCAGCCTCCTGATGATTCAGTCGGTGAAACTCCGACGAAAGAGTTTGTCACAGCCCCTCGCTTGTTGTCCTTATCTCTCCCTCTCTGACTACGGTTTACCGAGCAGCTCTGTTTGACAATATATAAATGTTCTCCCTCGCTGCCTACGGTTAATGGGACCTGGTGGGAACAGCCTTTTGAAGCTTTTTCGTGTATGTATACATATATCGTTTGTTTTCCTCTTCTCTCCCTCTCTGCCTACGGTTTACCGGGCAGCTCTGTTTGACGATGTATATTTCTGTGACGGTATATATATCAGAAATATACATCGTATCAGAAATATATACATCGTCAAACAGAGCTGCCCGGTAAACCGCAGGCAGAGAGGGAGAGAAGAGGACAACAAACGATATATGTATATATACACGAAAAAGCTTCAAAAGGCTGTTCCCACCAGGTCCCATTTCGTGTTTATAGTTCTCATCTTGTGTTCATAAAGTTATCTTATCTTTCATTTGCTGGATACAGTTTTCCGGCCCCATTTCATGTATGTCGAGGACGATCTGTGTATTTACTTCCTGATGAAGATGGAACACAACTGATCGATCTATACCCAAATTTCAAACACTATTTTCTCCGAAAAGCCCGTGGGAAGACGCGGCATTGCTCCAAAAAAAAAAAAAAAAAAAAAAAAAGAACACCTGCCTTCCTCGGTTTTCCTGTCCGCTAAAATCCCTCGAAGAAGGTCACCGTTCTGCTCAGCTAAGAAACCAGGTCAATCCCTTTTTTTTTTCCCTTTTACCTTTTGGAACAATGTGAATCCTAGAACCTTCTACATCAGGAAAACAACGAAATCTATGCGCGGGTCGGCATTGTTTCTACTCGATCCAGAAGGAATTGCCTTCATCAGAACAAAATCATATCGCCCGTTGCCTGAAAAAGTCTAAACGCGACAGAACACAGCAAATTCTGTGTACCAAATTTCGAGACTGGGATCCGCATCCCCTTCCGGGCACACCTCTGCGTATACGTCCGCGTGCACGTGGTAGTAGTACTAGAAGCGACCGCAGACGTGTTGATGCTTTTCTCGTCGTCGTCGTTGCTGTCGGTGGTGTTGCTTTGTTGTGGTTCTAGTGGATGTTCATGTAGTCGTACTAGTCGTTCTAGCAGTAGTTGTAATACTAGTAGTTCTAGTAGTGGTTCTAGTAGTAGTTCTAGTAGTTCTAGTAGTAGTAGCTGTAGTAGTAGCTGTGATAGTTGTCAGCATTGCGGTAGTAGTAGAAGAGGAAAAGGAAGGAAGGAACGAGCAAGCGAAGGAGGGAAACAGAAAGCGAGGAAGGGAGGAAAGAAGAAAGAAGAAAGAAGAAAGAAGAAAGAAGGGAGGTGGAGGACGACGACGGAGCAGGAAAAAGCTGACAGAGGCGGCAGAGAATAACCACGTGAAAGTGAGCTGCAGCGTCCTGAACTGCAAGTCGAAGAAGAAGCAGAGGACGAAAAGAAAAAGAAAGCTCCAAAATAAGCACCACCGGGCATAATAGTAAACTCGACCAGACTAATTCGCGTGTCTAACCATCAACGCATAGTACCTCGACGTTCGTATGCAATCGGCCCGTAGTTCCCTCCCGCTGGAGGAGCACCATCATCACGAGTCTAGTACAACACTGAGACCATCGAGCGGTAAACCTTATTAGCATAGATGGTTACGGCAGCGTAGAGAAATTACCGCAGCGTAAAGAAATTACCTCTCTCACTCAGTTTATTAGAAGGACAGAGAGCGATTTGCTTTGCGAAAGTTCAATAGTTCGATCCGGACTCAACATCCATGACCAGACTGTCAAAGTAGTTCTTCCAGTTGGATGGGATTACCTCTGCCAGGCTTGCTGTTACTACACCCCATCTTCGCCGGCGAAGTCGTGGACTGCTCAGACGATATCTCACACGCCCTTTTCCACCTCAGTGCTTCTCCTCGCCGGTATTTTCCCGGCCCTCCTCGCTATCGAACTTCTCCTCTACCCTGCTGCTCCTGTTGCTGCTTTTCCTCCTGTTCCTTCTCCTACCGTTTTTCTCTTCGCCAACCTTGGAATCCGTGACGCATCCGGGCCTGGCTCAGAAAGAGCAGATCTGTGATCGTCCCTTCCCTCCTTTCTCTTTCTCCACTACGCCTCCACTTCCACATTCCTTCCTTCCTCGTCGTGCTTGCACGACCAGACAACGTTCTCCCCTTCCTTCCTCCTTCTTCCTTCCTCCTCATCCACCTTATTTCTTTCTCCTTCCTTCCCTGATCATCATCACCGTTGCGCCTGACAAAAATCGCATCACCGTTGCGCCTGACAAAAATCGCATCACTGTTGCGCCTGACAAAGATCGCCTCTCACCTCAATGAAGGAGATCCGACGACTGTTGGCACCGTACCACTTTCACCACCGTTACCATTTCCCCTTTTCCCCTTTGCCACCCTGACGTGGGACCCCGATCAACCCTCCGTGCGGCACGCGCCGATTGGTTTTCTCAGCCCAAATGCGGTCGGTCGCATGATGGTACCCACCCGCCCCTCGCCCATTGGTGCTGGGGTTCCTTCTTAGGGCATACTCACACTACATAGCATGTAAAGTCGCAAATTTGCGATTATATGGTACTGCCTGGTCACACTGCACACCAGTATACGTCACGAAACAGTCTACAGTAGGCCTGGTCTCGACCTGGTCTGGTCTCCAAATGCGATTATACTACGGGCCAATGAGTCACACAGCGATGCATAAAAACGGGTCCCTTTTTTCTGGGGGGGGGGTTTCCCTTTCGTACGGGAGTATGCCCACCAAAAGCGAAGGGGATGGAGGTGGATCTGCGCTGGGCCAGATGCAACTGGCCTTTGGAGTCGACACGACACCTGTGGTGGGAATGCCCTGTGGGAATGCCCTTCCTCGAAGCGAGTGTGGAAATGGTGGGAATATCACTGGGGGCAAATGAGCAGAAAAGGAGTGGACTGGAACGAACTCTGGGTTCCGCTGGGGTTCCTACCAGATGAAGACCAGGGAAAGAAGGGATGGGGCTACCTAGCACAAGCAGTGAGAGGACTTATCTGTGAGATCATCTGGACAGACAATAGCGCCTCTAGCTGCCCTGGCCTGGAGGCAGGGCCATCTGGCTATATTGCCTGTTCTGCCTGTGGGACCAGGCCGTGCCCTGACCCCACAGGCCGTGTGCTCATTCAGTCCAGTCCAGTCCTGCCCGGTACCACTGTCGGTAGCAGGCCAGTCCAGTCCAGTCCGCTGGTGCTGGAGGTATACCCCAGTTGCACTCTCTTTTCAGACGCATTTTTCATTTGCACAATTTAGAGTACATGTGTGTTGAGTCTGCGTTGGAGCTGCGCTGTCCCTTCCAGCTCCATCTCCATCTCCCCCATCCTCATCCCTTCGTCTTCATCATGACGGACCGCCATCTTGGCGGGTCCGTCACACTGGTATCAGAGCGGGAACAGTCCCCGCTCCCACCCAACCCATCTGCAAATGCGGGAAAATTGTGTAATCCCGATAGCGGGATTTTTGGTCATTTTCGAAGCGAGCGTACGGTGAAAGAGGGGAAAGAAGGTGCAGCACCCAGAGAGTGACACGTGGGGAAAAATGAGTGTCATCGCAATGCGGAAGCACCAAGGCCAAGGCCGCTGCACACACACACACTGCCAGACTGCCCGCCTCGCCCTGCTATTATATAAAAACTCCAACCTCGGCCAACAACTAAGTCTCCAGCCCCACGCTCCCCGCACGCTACTTGGATCGATAGAACAAGTAAATCAAAAAGTAGCAGTGTATATTTCTCCGTTTCAGCAGAAGATTCATTCCGATTTTGCTCATCCTATCGAGGGAATGTGTATGTGTGAGACATTCATGATTCGACCAAGG
>BFEA01000671.1:394523-409350 GCA_003427395.1 Chara braunii | reverse complement strand
AATTTTTCTTTTTTGCGGGGGGGTCTGGAGCCGGGGTTGGGGGTGCCCACCCCCGGAACCCCGCCGGGGCCCCGGGGCCGGGGCTCGACAACCCTGGTTAGGGCGGCCTAGTAATATGCCTTTGTCGTTGATGTGTTGTGGATTTGACATACCCTAGGGTTAGGGCGGTTCAACTTTTTGTCGTTTGTACTTATGTTCAGGCAAGCTAGACCTACCCCTGGGTAGGGATTGTCTAGAATGATGCCGTATGTAACTTTGTTTAAAGCAGACTGGGCACACGCTAGGGTTAGGGCAGCCCAGTCCTATGCGCTTGTTGTCAGTTAGGCATATGCCTTATGTGTATAGTTCCTGTCATGTTGGGCACACCCTAGGGTTAGGGCAGTCCAAATGTGCGTGCTTTACTCGTGTACCTAGGCAGGTCAGGCATACCCTAGGGTTAGGGCCTTGTCTGACCGTATGCCATAGGAAAGGGGGATGTAAAAGGGAATAACGAGGTTTTTGAACGAACTATGAGGTTGAAAAAAACCTGAGGGATGGTGAGARATGTTCGTTGTGATTGTTTGTGTGTRTGTTTGCGAGCTCTCACTCTGGGGCATCTTTTGATAGGATTAGTTGCTTTAGATGCTCGCTGAGTGCTGGAGCCATATGCAGATAAGACGGATGATGGGAGAAAAGCTTGGGATAAGATAGGACTTGACACTGCTAGGAGTTAGGATCAGTGCTAGCTCACGCTCTCGTCTAGAGGTCGTGCAGACTATCGATGATTCTACCTTCCAAAGTAAGCGTCAGAAGTTAGTCCCAAGTATAGTTTTGCTTTGTCTTTCTATTTTCAGCTTTGTATAAATCTTGGCAGCCTCCTTTTCCTACGGGAAGCACTGCCGAAATTTCTAGAAATCATAAGGAGTTAGTCATTTTTGGGCTTTCAGAAATTTTGAAAAGGCACTTTTCCTACGGGAAGCGCTGCCGAAATTTCGTAGAAATCGAGGAGTTAGAATAATTTATGCTAGGAGAAACTTGGCAAATCCACCCTGAATAGGGGAGATGCTGCCGAATTTCTCAGGACTTAGGATTAGAAAATGGGAGCTGAGTTTGAGACTAGTAGAGGAGTTAGGATACGAGCTAAAAAGTATTCTCCATATGAGGTAAACGTAGTAGTGGTTCTCTTTGGCCTGTATTGTGATGCAGGGCTTTGTGACTCGGTTGAAGGATTGATYTGGCCGGCATAATCCTGTTAAGGATTATTCTTCTGTTATCATTGATAACAGATCGGTTGCCGATTCGTCGGTTTACAACTCAACTTTCCTACTACTTCTGCTTCTCAACCTAAAAGCCTTGGCCCTTGCTGGTTTATTGTTTTCTTGGGTTTTCACCCAGATTCTTTATAAATGGTCATTTCTCTAAAGACTGAGCATCTTTGTTATGGAAAGGTGGGGAAAAGGTTGGGCTTGTGTGCGTAAGGCAAGGTGTGAGCTGCAGTAGGCTGAAAAATTTACCCCTTTAGTGTGTGTGATGTCGTTTGATTTTTGTGTGTGATCGCAGGTATGTGTGGAGAAACCTCGATAAAGTTTGGTGATTGGTTGTGAATTGGATTGAGATGGGCAAATCACACAACTGTCGTGAGAGTGAACTACCACACAAACTCTTTGTTTGATTGCAATTGGTCTTTTCCTATCCTGATTCTTTAATAGTCAAAGTAGGCGTACGCTYGGATAACCCTCACAAGGATATGCGACTGCACGTTTACGGCTCTCTTTTACTCTTTGATTTTATATGGTCGAACGTTAGTCCCAGGTCCTACGTCCGGGGCTGAAGGGATTACCCTTCGCACAAGTCTGACCTACTTACATTCTTAGGGAAACAAAAGCGTCGTGAGAAGGAGGGACTGACCCCCAGCAACTCGGTCCGGCAKRACATTCATGTCTTCTTCGGCTAGCGACAAGCGCCCCTATTCTCTTTCCTTGTTTAGTTTGCTTTTGGTGGAACGATAAAGTTTCGGGCGGAAGGATTAGCGTGTCGCTGGTGATGCACCAGACAACTCACCACCGCTCCGAATCCCTTCCTGCCCTAGGGACCATCTTACCTCGCACCCCTTGGGACACCTCAGGGTGCTGAAGACGGTAAGGCCCCTAGGCCGGTTTTTTCGCTCGCTAAAGGTTTACACCTTTAGCGTGCGCTTCAGCCGACGCTTGAGCATCGAAAGCGACCCCATGGCTTAAACGAGGCCACTCGGGTATGGGCACTACATGGTGCGCCGACATCACGATTGCTTACACAAATCCGCATTGTTGGTCGATATGCGTAAGTCCTGTGGTCGCGCGGCCTTATGTTAACCCGCGCGCACGACAATTACCGATTTCCACACCTGAAAGTTATGGGTCAAGCGGAAAAGGCAAAGGCGCGTTATGGCTAGTAGACCCGAGTTTTAATAGCGCGAAACGGCGCGTGGGCGAGATATCAATCCCAGTCGACGTATGGGGGTTCGCGTACGAGCCTCCAACGCCTCGATTAACGGGTTGCCTATGGGTCCAGCTTTGGGCACCATCCGCACGCATCTCACAGGTTGACCTACACCTTCCGCTGGAGACTGTTATCAGACTATGAGCTAGACAAAGAGATGAAATAGGGTGATCCCCCTTTTTTTCTATCTGTAGTTGTTACCTCTTTTAAGTTTTTTTGGTTGGACGTTGTAGTCCGTGGTAGCCGTCAAAGTCAAACCCCTTGATTTTGGCTACCACGACAGCTCTGGAGCTGTCTACTCAACCCCTCTGCACAGGGTGCACAAGAGGGTGTGGTCTTCAACCGCACATGGCGGTTGTCTGGCGTCGAGAGATAACCCCTCAAAGCGCATGTCAGCCGACACTTGAGCGTCAAACGCGACCTTCGAGATTATTAAGGGCCGCAAGCCTACGAGTACCACATAGTACCCCATCAGCGCAAATGCTTGCGAATGTCCACATGGCTGGTCGATATGAGGGGGTCATGAGCACGCACGACTCGTATACAAAAGTTCAACGCGCGATGCCTACCTGATTCTCGCAGCATGAAGTTATAGGTCCGATACTGCAGGGACTAGGAGTGTTGTGATGTTGTGTTTGTTTTGTGTTTTTCCATGTGTTATGTGTGGGTAGATGTGAGTGTTGTGGTGTAACGCGTGGTGTGTGTGATGCGTCCTAGTCGACCGACGACGAGTCGCGTTTGGGACCTCAGCCCCCCAGTACGTCGATTCTCGTGCGGGTTTGATTTTCAGGCGTTCAACCACGCGTAACCCCCTATGCTACAGCGAGTGAGAAACGCCCTCGGCTGGGCCACCTCTGCAATTGCATACGAAAAGCTTTCGCATTTGGTTCAGTAGCTCGGCTGGGATACGCCCACCTAAGGGATGGTGACAGCTCCCGCAGGTGGAGGTAAGCGGTGCCTCGCATGAGCCTGTCCTGTCGTAGGGGCTCGCGAGAGGTACGGCTGGCGCACTCGGCCGGAGCGGCTAAAACACTCTGCGACAAAGTCCTGCAAAATCCTGTGTGATGCGGCCGGGAGGGTCCCCGTGCGGGACCGATGCGCACGACACCGCGGAAACATGTCCTGTCGTAGGGGACCTCGGGATGTATAGCTGGCGCACCCGGCCAGAGCGGCGAGGGGATGACGCGACCGCACCCGTTTCGACGGCATGCGGGATGTTATGCGTTGTTTCCTTAGTTGTCTCTTAAGTTATGTTTTGTTTAAACTCCTGCGTGACATGGCCGAGAGGACCCTCGTTCACGCGAGGGCCGATGCGCTCGACATCGCGACACTACGGACGAGGAGCTGATCCGGCGAGCGGAGCGATTATTACTAGTTCGAGATGGAGCGCACACAAGGTGGATTGGTTTTATCGTCTTGCTCAGTGATGGGCAGAGATTCTTTCCCAACTCGCGCGAGGATGTTCGCGCCAATGTGGCCCGACTTCAGAAGGAAGTTCATGGATATACCTTGTACTTCCATCGCGCGAGCAACCTCCAATGCCTCTCTCGGGTCATTGCGAGCGTCAAAATTACCCTATCCGGGGAGCGCTATGACGTCGTCCGGATTAAGGACACCACGACCACACACATGTTTTGGATGCGTCTTCCGTTCCGCGCCATAGTCTGGAAGTTCGCCTCACGGATGACTTCTCTCTATGATACGCGGAAGGTTTGAGTCTCGCGGGGTGGACGCGTCTCCACCTTGACTTTTGATGACGAGGAGCTTACGCGACTCGACCGGATAGAGGCTGAGGCCCGTGAAGGCCGACAAGTTTATCCTGGTCGAGCGCACCCTCTCGAGTCAGGTGCAATGGTAAGTTGTTCTTTTGTAGGGCTACATCTACGTGACTCTACAAGGGTAATAGTAACAAAAAAAACAACAATCTTGCGTAGGTAGGTCAATCAGATGGATAGTATCTGGATTACCCCGATGATGGCACTATCATGCTTATGCCTTGAGGGGTAATCGATCGTTGAAGAATAAGCCGAGCAAAATGAAAACCGAACACCTGAGAAGGTGTCGAGCAAAAGGGCGAGGGCGAAGTATCAGGAAATGAAACATCTTCACGCCAAGTATCTGGTGTTGGGGATGGGTACTTCGTCATTCGTGGATCGGGGAGAGTAATTATTGCCTAGGAGGACAAATCAATCGACAGAATTGTCAGTCGCTCCTCCGAATAGATGTATGCGGTACGACAATATGGTCGAACCGGGAGTTCAAACATCGACCAGGAGCCAGATCACTTGTTAATCTGCATGGTACCAGCGGTATTTACTTGTAAAAGTTGTGCGCGACGGATCTTCCGTCTTCGGATGGCAGCACAATTGTCTCTTCGGTCATGTAGGCAGGAAATGATAACCTTGGCAGACCATCTCATCAAGTCGAAATGTTGTTTATGTATTGGTTTTATTCATTTTATGAGTAGGGGATTATAAAGGAACTATGATTATATGTTGGGTTTCACGTTTGGTCGAGGCCGTCCTAGTGGACCGACGCTCGTTCGTACCGAGGAGATCAGCGCCCTCGGGAACAGACAACGTTCGGGTCCACTTGGCGTTAATCAAGCGTACTTATACTCCAGCGAGCGAGCAAACGCCCTCGGCTGACCTACTTCTGTAATTGCATGTAAAAGTTTTCGCACGTGGGTCAATAGCTCGGTAGGGATACGCCCCTGAGGGTGGTGACAGCCCCTCAGGGAAAGTAAGTTGTGCCCCGCGAAAACCTATTCTGCCGTAGGGGATCGCGGGATGTATAGCTGGCGCACCCGGCTAGAGCGGCGAAGAAACAATGCAACCGCGTCCGATTCGGCGGTTCGCGGGATTATTTCTACATCGTCCTAAATTGTCTCTTGATTTTGTTTTGTTCTAACTCTTGCGTGACATAGCCGGGAGGGCCCTCGCTCACGCGGGGGCCGATGCGCTCGACAGCGCTTTCTTGGGGTGATGGTGAGTACTCAACTAATGAGTATTACACAGGGGTCTATTATCCAACAGAGAGTGGCGGCCAGATTGAAGATTTTGGGTGCCGCCTGGGACCTGTCTCTGTACGGAAGGGCGCCGGCTATCAATGTTGTGTTGTTCTCCCTCATCTGGTTTGTGGACTCAGTGAGGGAACTGGCAGCAACTGTAGTAAGAGAGATCCGGAGGCTTGCAACAAAGTTCCTCTGGAAGCCCAGAGCCACCGTGGAGGAAGGGTTCATGGTGAAGGTGGCCTGGGACTTGGTTACATATCCCAAGGAGCAAGGAGGATTGGGAATTACGGACCCACAACGGAAGAACCAAGCGCAGTGAAGGAAATGGCTAGCGGAAGTGGCAATGACGGAAATAAGGATGATTGGATCCTGCTGGCTAAGAGGATTTTAATGAGGGAGTGACAGTTGTGCAAAATTGAAGATGTGTGGTTGTGTTTCTTTGTGAGGTCTGTCGTAAAAAAAAAATTACACTCTGAGTTTTGGGACGCAGTACGGAGAGCTTGGTTGCAATACCCACCAAAGATGCAAACACCTCCCGAAACTAAAGAAGAGGTTCTTCGTCAATGTCTGTTTGAAAATCAATTCATCTGTGATGTGGAGGGGTCTCCCTTGGGGGCGGATTCGGCCCCTGGTTCATTTGGCATGCATGGATAAGAAGAGGGGTGGCTAGGGTGGCAGACTTATAGTCTGCTGTGTTGGGTAACTGGAAACCCTTTTCGGAACTTTATTCATCCCTCCAAGGCCTTTGGCACTGTGAAGACCATTGGCGGAAGGTGCTTCAAGCAATCCCCGAGGCCTGGAAGCGGTTGCTGGGACCCGAGGGAATTGACCCAACGGGCACATGGTATGTACCCCCACAGGTAGAGGGTAGGAAGGAACTATGGGAAGTACAAGGCTTGACGAATAGTGGATTCAGGGAGGCTCAGAGGTGGGCAGTGTCGGAGCAGTCGGCGGAGCTGATACCTGCAGAGGAATAAATAATTAGACAATGGAACAATCCACCACAGGCAAGGGTGGTCCACAAGTTGGACCAACGAGGGAGAAGAATCTCCTCTAAGTGGGTAGGGAAGGCACCGCTTCGGGAATTGTCAGTTGACCCAGTTGCTTGGAGTTGGGAGGGAAGGCCAACTACGGGACCCGGGCAACGGAGACAGGGGCTAAATCTAGCCAACTTTTCAGTGAGGGATTCCTACACGCTGGCGGAAAGGAAAAGGAAATCCCCGGCGGGGGTAGCAATATCTAGGTGGAGTGCAGTCCTGATGGACGATCTACAGGGAAGGGAAACTGATTTCTTGAAGCTATGAAATGTTTTTCCCAATCTGCCAAACCGGAAGCAAACCGGTTTGTTATGGATGTTGTCTCTTCAGGTGACCCCATCTGCGGTGTGGCTTTGCAGCTGAGGAATGGAGACAACTATGCAATGCCCGCGATGCACCTGGCTGTTTGAGTCCACTAAGCACCTCTGGTGGGACTGCCCGACATCAAAAAGAGTGTGGAAATGGTGTGAGGAGCACTGGAGGAGACTGGGGGGATAAGGTATTGAATGGAGTGAGAGATGGGTTTTATTGGGTTTTGTGGGGGAAGAACAGACTAGTTGCAAGGGTTGGGCATATGTGGCCCATGCGGCTAGAGCAGTAATCTGCTCAGTGATATGAGCGGTGTCGGGCGCATCGGTCCGGCACCGCACGTGGCAACGCGGAACCCTCTCGGCCACGTCACGCAGGAGTTGGATCAACCTCGTCACAAACACGCTAATGGAGCTTCCTTAGGCCGCTCCGGTCGAGTGCGCCAGCCATACCTCTCACGAGCCCCTACGACAGGATAGGGTCTACGCGAGGCACAACTTACGGGACCTGTCACCTCCCTTCGGTGGGCGTATCCCCGCCGAGCTACCAGTCCACAGTACGAAAGCTACTCGGTTGCAATCGCAGAGGTGGACCAGCCGATGGCATTTCTCGTTCGTTGTATCATAGGGGGTACGCACGGTAATACGCCTGTCGGACCCGCACGCGAACCGACATCTTGGGGGACTGAAGTCCCAAGCGCGGTTCGTCGTCGGTCGACTAGGACGCATCCCACACACCACGCGCACACCACTTTACGAACACAAAAATAAAACACACACACACACACACACACACACATCGAGCAACACGACAACACTCCTAGTCCCTTCAGTAGCCGTCCCATAACTTCCCGACGCGGAAATCGAATAGGCGTCGCGCGTGAGACTCGGTATAAAACTGCGCGGACGGAGGGCTAACTCATATCGACTCGCAATGCAAGCGTACGCAAGCAGTCGCAATGATGGCGTACTATGTAGTACCCATACTCACGCGGTCCCCGTTAATCCCGAGGGTCGCATTCGACACTCAAGTGCCGGCTGACACGCGCCTTGAGGGTTAAGTATCGACGCTGGACAACCGCCATGCGCGGTTGAAGATCACACCCTCTTCTGCACCCTGTGCAGAGGGGTTGAGTAGACAACTTTAAGCTGTCGTGGCGGTCAAACATCAAGGGGTTTGACTTTGATGGCTGTCACGGACTACAACGTCCAACTATAAACATCTCTAAAAAGCAAAGGATGAAAAGGGATCTCCTTTTTTCTCTCGAGCCAAAATTTGGCTAACCCTTGCGCACGATCATAATAAGCTGAGCGCATGCCCAAGGTACATATAAATATATACATAATGCTTATTTATATAGGACGGTCACTTCTCACAGTCACAGTGAGACTCCTCTCAGCCATATACACATGTAATCGCAGGCAGTCACATCTAGAGTTCGAACCACAACCATACCTGCAATCACATCAAAGATTGACAAAAGTCCACGCACTACACGGGGTCAACTTCAACCATTCTCTATGCTCATACCCCTTGCTTTAGCGATACAAACCTCACTCTTGCGCAACTCCCCAAAATAAATACTCAGTACTTTTGTTAAATGGCCATTCAATAAAGTCCGAGTGAAAACACAATGAAACAGTTCAAACCACAAGGCTAAAGCCTTTAGGTTGAGTGACAAGAGTGGATTGGAGTTGAATCGCAAACCGACGAATCGGCAACCGACCTGTTATCAGTGATAACAGAGGATGATCCTCGTAGGATCAGGCTGAAACTAGTCCAAGTCCTGAATCAAAACATTCAAACGGACCTGTAACACATGACAGGCCAATCCCCAAGCTAAATTCATAAGCTCATGGCGAATAATCCTTATATCCCGATCCCACTGAAGCATCCTAATTAGCCAAGCCTAGATCTACCTCTGAACCAGTGCCCAAAGCAAAGGTAGACTAACGGCAGGGTCTCCCCTATTCAGGGTGGACCGTCAGAATCGCCACCTTTCAAAATATAATCTAACCCCTTTAAATCGAGAAAATTTCGGCAGCGCTTCCCGTAGGAAAAGTGTCTTTTCAGAATTTGTATCAGCCTGAATATGAAACCAAAAATAGTCTTTGACTTTCCAAAGTCCAATTTTGTCTAACTCCTTGAATTAACAAAAATTTGGGCAACATTCCCTTCAGAAAAGGAGACTTTCCGGATTTTTACTAAGTCATATGCGAACCTTAGACAAGTTGAACTTTGAAAAGTCATAATTTGACTAACTCCCTAGATTTGCAGAAATTTCGGCAGCGCTTTCCGTAGAAAGTAGCTTACCAAACCTTATACAAAGCCAAGTATAATAAAAGATCCCAGAAAATGCGAGAATTGGTCTAAGTAAAAAAAACTTAGCTCAGAAAATGCTGGAATCAAAACTAACTTCTATCGCTCTAGCACGTGGCGAGCCTCTGAAGCAACTACCTGTTAAGCTGAAACTCAGACCAAGTAGTAGCCTCACTCACTCATATGCAGGTTAAACCACAAAGATAAGTACTCTCACCATCCCCAAGTTGGTTCGACAGACATTAGTTCATAGTCTTTCAGTGATTTAACCCTTCATACCCTGCTTACATAGGGCATTTGGATTGGTCATTCATCTTAGAAACAATGTCATCCCTCTGCCTTAGTTATACACGAACATGTTGCACAACTACTTCTCTCTTCATTGGACATATGACTAAGCCATTCATCTTAGAAACCATGCTTAGTCGCCCTGAACTGTTTAAATAACCAAGTTATATATATCTTTTTGCGCCTTAGTCTTCAAAAGAAGGGCGTAGGGCTGGGTCATTCATCTTAGAAACAATGTCAAACCTGCCCAAGTTACTTTCAGTTATAGCTCTCGATTATACTCTCTTCGCTTGTGATAAGGCTATAGTCAGGCCATTCATCTTAGAAACAATGCCTGACTAGCCTTGTTCGTATATAGGCACATATATATATAACATTATAAAGAATCATATTCATTTGTTCTCATTATGGTCCTGAGGCCTCAGACTTAGACCATTCATCTTAGAAACAATGTCTAGTCCTTTGACCTTGAATTCTCCCTCAAAATAAAACAATCAAGGAGAGATGAGTCATTCATCTTAGAAACAATGCTCAGCTCCCCTTTTTTCAGCACACAAAAAGGCAGAGTGCCCTAGGTCTGAACCAGAGACTGTTCAAAAACCACCCAAGTAAACAGCGGCCAGACCATTCATCTTAGAAACAATGTCTGACCCTCAAAAGTCAAGCAAACAATACCCCTCAAAAATAAGTAGTCAGGTCTTCATCTTAGAAACAATGTCTGGCATAATAAAAAAAACACAGCAACCAAGTCATTCATCTTAGAAACAATGCTTGGTTCTTTAGAAAACAGAATAAAACACAGCAGTCAGGTCATTCATCTTAGAAACAATGCCTGACCCTATAAGACCCATTCAATCGCAAGCAAAACTGCCTTCCTCCCAACCTTCCCCCTAATGCAACCCCTTGTGACAATCTGCTTTTAGACAAACAAGAAACTGAAACTGCCATAATACAAACATTCCTTTAGTTAGTCTGATTTGTGTCCTGAAAGTCAATCCCAAAAGTCAAAGTAGAGGTTGCACTCAGCGTAACCAGCCAATACATAGGGAGGAGTGTAAATAGGGATTATACTGGGTTTATAAGGGAAAGCCAAGGTTACCTCTGAGTTCCCTGCCTCAAGAACTCCTCCTGAGTTCCGGCAGAGCTCCCGCAATCGGTGGGGCGAACCTCCCACAGAGGCCTTGGCTCGGATTACGGGTTGCAATCCCGCCTGCCGCCTTCCTCTGTGAACCAGTGGACTAGACTGAGAGTGAGAAGGGCAGAAGAAGAAGTTTTGAGTCTCTCAGATACGAGAGGGGTGCGCTCAGACTCGCGTGAGAGGGCCTTGAAGACTTCAGCACCTGAGGGCCCCGCAATGATGGTCAAGTATAACAACTTGGTCAGCTCCCAAAGTCACACAGCGGAATCAACTCTCCTGGCAGACTCCCCAGCCACAGTACTAGTTCCCCTCTGCGTGCCCCACTCTTCAAGCCTCTGCCACAGCAGCCTTCATCTCAATCTGACTGCAGTCATTCACCCCCAAATAACCGTCCTTTTAGCGCCGCAGCAGCCCATAGTAGGTTCCACAAACGCTGCTGCACAGCCAGTCGCAACGGCCGGCCACCGTCGGCGGTAGTATGCAGTAGTGCGCAGTTGTCCGTAGTCCGTACACAGTCCACAGCCGCAGCCGCAGCACGCAGCAGCAATCGGCTGCAGTCAACAGCAGCTTGCGCACAGTCAATGGTCACGGCAGCAGTTCGTGCTGGCTCGACAACAGCCAGCAGCGGTTGTGACCAGTCAGACAAACACAAGAGCAGCTAGAGCAGGCCTTAGCAGCAGTCGGCACCAGGTGGGGCATAGTCAGACAAGTGCAACGGATGCGCCTGGTCAACTTCAACAGCAGTCTTCGCAACACCCAGCAGCAACCAGCAGCCGGCAACAACTATTCGCAACTGCCAGTAGCTGGTCCCAGCCTGCGTGCAGTCAAGCAGGGGCAGCCGCAGCTCGCGTCGGCCAACAGCCTGAGATGCAGCAGTCAGCAGCACACAACAACCAACGGCAATATGCAGCAGCTCGGCTTCCTAACAGCTGCTCCGGTCCCCACGGCAGCACTGTCCAGAGTCCCAGCACCTACATCCATACTCCGCAGCTGTAGCCGGTCACACAGCAAAACGCTCCCCTTTTGTATGTTCGGCTCGTTCGTGAAGATGTCGCCTTGGTAACCAGAATCTCATCCGCTGTGGGCTCCGAACTCATGCCCTGTTGATTAGCATCAGTCTCCCATACTGTAAGCCCTGCAGTCGGCCCATGCCCGTATCTGGCCAGAGAATCGAGGCCAGAATCAGTGACCCAGGATGCCAGCCGTCCCCATTCCAGCGTCAGATTGCCACAGAGCCCGCCAGGTAAGTGCACTTGCCCTGTCTCGCTTCCACCCCACCACCCACTCGATCTTACAGGTTGAGAGTGAGTCTTTCTGCTAGGTCCCAGGTAGGCTCCCCCCCCCCTCCCCGACAGTCATCCACCACCTCGTACAAGCAACACAGGCACCCCAACCCGGCGTACTTGGCCCTGTAGATGGGAATCTCCCGATCCCACTTTCCTCGTCACCCAGGTAAGAGGCTTCTCCCTCGCTCTCCCTCTCTCTGCAATTGTTAGTTGTTGCGCCCACTGCCCCTGATCTGACCAATGGCGCCAGGCCGGCAGCACAGGCAAATCCGAACTTCCCTCCCTCTTTCAACTAAGGGTCGTGATGAATCTTCCGGGGGACTATGACCAGATGCATGTCTCCCCAGCTACGCACACAGTGAGGGCAAGAGCAACTACTACCGTCGATAGGATCAACAACAACCCGTCCGACCGGTAAGTCTTCGCCCCTTGGCTCACTCCTCCCCGCTATTCCCTCGTTAACCTGAGCGAGATCGAAATGAATCTTCCCCTACAACGAGGGAAGATACATTGCTATATTTCGGACAGAGAAAACTCTCGTTGCCACTACGCAGCCCCTATATCCTATACCTCCCAAACTAAACCTCTACTGCCAAATCCAACACCGCCATCACCCTCGCGTCGACCAAAAACCCAGAAATTGAACCTTTGCTCGCTCGTTTTCATTTAGAAACGGGCGAGATGTGCGACTCCCATTCGCTCGTCTTCCTCCCCGGCACTCTCCGCGCAGTCTGTTTTCTACTAACCTCTAATTTTAATCATCTAACACCAAAATTGACCTCATATCCGACTTCGCCAGGTCAGTAAACCCCTACCTACCACGTTCTTTCACTCGATTCTACCAAGAATCGAGTGAAATCCCAATTCTTCATTCCATTTTTTTTTTTTTTCCCTTTATCCCGGCGCACCTCATTTCTGTTCTAACTCCCTAAGCACTAACTCCCTCACAATTCTGACCTTACCATTGCATTCGCCCGGGGCAAAAACCTGGGATCGGACCTTGGTTCGTTGAAAACGGTCAAGGAATGACCGACTTACCTCATTTCCACCCTTCGCCTTCTTTACTCTCCGCCATATCCCGGCGCACTAACCTCTCTTACTAACACTTTTTCTACTAATTCTTTGCCAAAACTAAAGCTACCACTACACTCGCCTTGTCCACAAACCCCCGAAACGCGGCCTCCCCCACCCGTTTTCATCAAGAAATGGGCGAGCTCTTCATTTCGAGTTTCCTCCTACTCCTACTCACCTCTGCCATAGCCCGTTTCTTCTCTGCATGCACCCGGCGCTCTAAGTCGTCTGGGTTCACCCCCCTAAATAGCGCACCCCCCGGCTCATAACTCTGCGTCCCTATTTGCTGCCCGTCTCCTCCCTCACTACCTCTCATGCATGGCCTTGCACACACCCGACGCAACTCTGCGCTCAGCTCCTTCCGCCTTGGTCGCCTGCCTTCCCTGCCGCCCGATACTCCGCCCATCCTCACCTCCAACACACCTGGACACGACCCCGGTCCAGGTTCGGTCAACCCCGCTGTCCCCACTGGCTTAACGCCCGGTCCCATTGTGCTATCGCTCTGCTGCCGACGCTAGGCCTGCGTGGCGTCCGCTGCCCCTGTCGCCCGCTTCACTCACTATACTCCACCCCGCCTTGCTCCCTATATATACAGGACGCCGGACCTGATTTCCAGCTCACTCACGTCGCAACATTGCACTGGGACGCTGGACCCGATTTCCAGCTCACACACACACATCACATCATTGTATAGGGACGTTGGACCCGATTTCCAGCAGGTGCAGCTAGGCCTGCGTGGCGTCCGCTGCCCCTGTCGCCCGCTTCACTCACTATACTCCACCCCGCCTTGCTCCCTATATATACAGGACGCCGGACCTGATTTCCAGCTCACTCACTTCGCAACATTGCACTGGGACGCTGGACCCGATTTCCAGCTCACACACACACATCACATCATTGTATAGGGACGTTGGACCCGATTTCCAGCAGGTGCAGCTAGGCCTGCGTGGCGTCCGCTGCCCCTGTCGCCCGCTTCACTCACTATACTCCACCCCGCCTTGCTCCCTATATATACAGGACGCCGGACCTGATTTCCAGCTCACTCACRTCGCAACATTGCACTGGGACGCTGGACCCGATTTCCAGCTCACACACACACATCACATCATTGTATAGGGACGTTGGACCCGATTTCCAGCAGGTGCAGCTCCCCACCAATAGATGGAGCCTTCGACGGCGGGTGCCTTCTTACCGGGGATGCTCTTATCACCTCGCTAAGTCGGTTTCCCTAATACGAAATTAAAAAAAAAAAAAAAGAGGACAATAACTCAAGAAACACCCCCGTTGCCTCGCTACCACAGTTCGCACAGACGACGTCCGACCCATTCCTCCCCTTTCTGCGCCTAGTGCCTCGCTCTTCTTGTCCCGCCAACCCCTTGCACCCAGGTATCCGGCTACTCATCCCCCGTTGCGTTGCGGCAGACACTCTGGTCACCCTGCGGGACTTCGAGGGAGATATCGGGCGTTCTAGCAAGCCTCCTGCCCCTCCTTGTCCTAGTCCCGATAGAAGGATATGCCCATCTGTGTAGCCGTGCGCCCCCTCTAGACTCCCTCTGAGTGCTCGGGCTGAGCAGGCCGCCCCCCCCCTCCGCTGGCAGGTACCGCCCCCGCATGTTCCTTCGTTGGAGGCTTGAGTACGGATGTGCCTGCTACGGATAACGGCGTACTTAGGCGCAGCCCCGAAAATAGTTAGTGGCCATACTCCCTGTCGTCTTGCGAATACAACACACCCCCATGCGACACTACCGTCGTCTCGCGTCCCAGAATGGGACGCAACAAAAAAAAAAAAAAAAAAAAAAAAAAAAAAAAAAAAAAAAGTAAAAATAAAATAGAATAAAGGTAAGGCCGGGGCACCGCGACGCTGCTGGCACCTCGCCAGTTCTGCGAATCGGGCCCACCGCCTCGCCCA
>BFEA01000671.1:382413-394343 GCA_003427395.1 Chara braunii | reverse complement strand
ATTAACAAAACCGAGGGGGATAGCCCAGCGGCCCTCAACCCCATCGGCTCCCTTCTCGATGCTCCGCTGCTGCTGCTGTGCCGATGCCCACCGACCTCGATCCCGAAACCTTCGTAGTAGTAGTCCGATGTCGTAACCTATAGGGTTAAGCCCAAGCCTGGAGTTAGCCTGCACGAAACCCAATATAAGGTGATGCAGCACAATGCCTAGGCCCGAAAAACGGCCTGGGCATCGTCCCCGCCTGCACCCAGACCCGCGGCCGCCAAGTATTCGCGTCGGCCTACCTAAACCAATGTCGTAGCCGCCCTCGCGCGCCATCCTACGCCGCCCCATTTACCGCACGAGGTCGCACCGTCGTTGTCGATGTCGTCGTCCTCGCCCGCGCGCTCGCCTCGGTCAAAGGAAAAATATCCTTAATTCCTACTTAATCAAAGAATAAAAAAAATAAAAAATAAAACAAAGTTAAACCGATCGGCGTCCGCGTCGGCTTTATAATCAACGACAAGGAAAGAAATCCCGCGCGCTTTAAACCCTACTCGCCCACGCACTCTCTACTTCTAGTCCTCATAGCCAACCTATAGTCACCACACTGCCGCAAGTCGCGCGGCCTTCTCAACAATTCCGGGTCAAACTTGTTTTCTGTCACTTGCAAAAAAACAGGGCGGATACCCTTGTAAGGGTATTCGCACCGACAAGGGTTGGGCAGATGTGGCCCATGCGGCTAGAGCAGTAATCTGCTCAGTGATATGGGCGGACAGGAATCGGTATCGGTTTGAGAGACGACCATTCTCAGATGTGGAGATTAAAGCGAGTATCAAAAGAGGCCTGAGGAGAGCAATTCAGGTGGACTGGCGCAGGAAGGCGAAGTGTGGAAATGGCCCAAGGACCAGACTTTGGTGGTTTCTGGGATCATGGGGAAAAGGTAATCAGCTAGCGGATGTTCACTCGTCCAGAGGGCTGGTGATCTCCAAGTGGTTGAACTCTGGCTAGAAGTAAAGGGGTGAAGGATAATGTAGAGTAGAACAGTGAGTTTGGAGGGTAGGGGACCTGGGCTACTCGGTCTGTAGGGAGGAGGCTAGAGAGTGGTAAGGCTTTAACCAGATCACTCGGTTGTTAGGGTCGCAGTGGGCCAATTAGGAGAGGGATGTGGAATAAGGAACTTAGGTTCCACCTAGGCCATAGTAGGCCAGGTCGTCGTCTTTGACGGATTGGTTGATTGAATAAAGAGTTAGGGTGATAAATAAGAGGGAGCAAGTTACAACTTTTAAAGAATTTTGGTTATGCTGAGTGTGTAGATGGAAAGGTGTTCTGTTTTGGTCTGTAAGAAGGTACGAAAGATGGGTTCCGAGTTCAGCTGGGACCGTAAGCTAAACTGGTTGATGCTGTCAGGATAACTCCGGCTCAATTTTTTTTATTTTTTTTCGGGAAAAGGTTGAGAATTTCATTATAAAATTGGCAAAAAGAGGCCGGGAATCCTCACAAACAACCCGGAAGGTAACATGAGTACTGGGGGAAAAACCACCCAGCTTCGGTTTAACCGATACGTGTGCCTGACAGCCTGCCAAAACACTGATTGAGTCGAGCTCTCTGCTCTTCACTAAGGATCCACTATACAACCTTATGTCTATAGGTGAGCCATATACTTATAGCATCTACCCAAAACCCACTACTCTAACCCTTCTATACTTAAAACTAAAACACACCAACAATACGAAACCAACACAAGAGTCTACAGTGACCCTTAGGAGCCTAAATACAGCACCGTTTTGACAACTCCGCCCTCTTCGCCCCTCATCCATCCAAGGCCCTGCCTGTCTCCTGCGACAAACCCGGAACCGAGTGTCCAGGTTCCTAACTATAGCCTGACTTCAACCATGAGCACAATGTCAATTTATTCTGCAATTCTACCTTTGCCAACCAATTTTTGCCTTCACACCATGTCTCTACAAACCATCTCAAATTCTTGCCTGAGATACCGGTGTCTCTGAACCGACGGTTCCAATCCGCCTGGATCTGAAGACTCAAACGAAAGCAGATTAACCTTTTTGTCTCTGAATCCGTCATTCCCCTTTTGTCGAAGACTGCGCGATTACGGTGTTCCCATATAACTGACATAATGACCATTCTGCAAACATGTGCCACGTAGCCCACTCCCCTCATTTGTGGGGATGTCCTTCGGTATCAGGCCAAGAAGAACCCAATCCCTGTCCCACTCCCAGCCGTATTCTGAGAACAAATGCCAGTGTTCCGCCCACCATTTCCATATGCGGTTAAAGTCTGGACAGTCCCACCATAGATGTGTGGTGGACTCATATGGCCAGGTACATCTCTTACATGCTAACTGAACCTGCACGCCTTTGCCTGCCAACCAAACAGCCGAGGGCGAGACCACCCATGATAGCAGCCAGAGAATTGCTGCATATCTCTGAGAAGGGAGGCTTGGAAGTTGTTGCCATAGTCTTTCTATCCGATGTGCTACCATCTCACCTGCAGTGGGCAGAAGGCGTTTCCATCGATCTACAGTGACTGCAATTGGAAGTTTGCTCGGCTGCGGAATCTGGAGTGTAGAGTTCAGTTTTCCCAGGGTCAGAGTTGAGCCACTCGTTCCCTGTCCCATCCATCCCTAGCTTCCTGGGTCCAGTTTACGGAGAACAATCGGTTTGTCCGTTCCACTATACTGGACAATGTGCCTGTTCTCCACCTCCCAGCTCTCTTCTACCCTGACTTGGAGGAGGGCTTCTCCTAACTTCGGACCTATAGGTTCCTCAGTTCTAACCAAAGTAGGGCCTTGCGCCTCTGTAGCCCATGATTCCCAGGTTCTGTTTCCTTCCTGGTCGTACCCTGTCAATTTCCAGTAGATGGGGTACTCCCGTAAATGGCCTGGGGCATACCATGTGCCTGGTGGGTTAATACCTGCCGGACTTAAGAGTTGTTACCAACTATATGGGATTCCGTCTAAAACTTCTGCATACTTGCGTTCCACATTGTGGAGATTGTCCAGTACTTCTCGTAGTTCCGGCACAGAAAGCCATTGTCCTGTATTCTCATTCCACAGATCCCCGGTCCGAAGAACCGGCTCGAATTGTGAGGTCCCCGGCCTCCCCTTTGTTTGTTTCTTGTTAAAAAAAAAAAGAAAAAAAAAAGGGAGTGGTACCCAGGCTCGGCAAACTCGGAGCGCAGTGAAATTCAGGGTCGACAAAAACAGGCTCGGAGGTACTAAAAAAACTAAAAAATAAAAAATAAACGGCTTGGGACTCTGCCTGCAAATGACCATTTTTTTTATTATTATTTTTTTTTGGAAAGTATTAAGCTTTTATAAAAATCGTCCAATGAACGAGGCCGGGGACCTCACAATTCAACCCGGTGTTATCCTGGCAGCCTCAGCCAGTTTGGCTTATAATACTCGACTAAAATCGGATGCTATAAAAATAACCTGAACTACCTGAAAACCGGGTCCAGGGTCCCATTCAAACACCAACAGTACTTTCCAAAAAAAATTATACTTGACGCTAAGTAAAAAAGGTGTGTAATGTCCCTCTGCCTCTGAGTCTCAATAATTCCATGACGAACGACTCAGAAGCCAATCTTATACATTCAACATGATCAGACTAACTCCAAATCACATAATTGAGGCGGAGTCAAAATTTCATGCTATCTGAACACATAGTACGATATCTAAAGCGATTTCTACATCTCCAACTTAGTCATACAACCAAGGGGCCAGCCAGAGTTTGTTCTCTGGGTCAGTCTTGTAGAGTACATCTTTGAGGGACCATGTCTTATTAAGCCAGTATTTCCCTCGTCCTGCTCTCTGCCTTGCCTGATTCCATTCGGCTCTGATGGTTGTTCTCAGCAACGACTTCACTATTGTTTTTTGTTGATGGATGTCCACCATTTCATCTCTGAACACTTGAGCATTCCGGGACTTCCATATTACTACCATTAGTATACCTCTGCAGGTCAGGGCCACATAGCCCCAGCCTTCTTACAGCTTTGCCTTGCCTGGCGGGATACCAAAAAGTATCCAATCATCTGACCATTCCCAGTCCGGTCCCACCTAAGCATCCCAAAAGGTTTTCCACCACATCCATAGCTCATCAGCCAGCGGGCAGTATAGCCATAGATGTTCCGTAGACTCCCAACCCCAATTGCAGCGTCGACACGTAATGCTAAAATCCATGCCCTTAGTATGTAGCCATAATGCTAAAGTTGTCACTTGCATGGATTGAGTCCACATTAAACTCGCCTGCCTCTGAGACGGGATTTTCCTCAGAATTTTTAAGAAAAAAGGAAAATCCGAGGGGTTTTTTGTAGTCCCCCTAATCTTATGGAATCTTCTTACTGCCAAGTCCACAGGCTGTTTTTTTCTCAATCGACATGATGCGACCCCAGTCCTTGGTACATATGCACAAAGAGGGGTTTCTTTTCCCTTACTGGATTTCCAACCGAAGAGGGTTGGATCAACCTTATAGGAAGCAGCCTCACCATCCAGTAATGTTCCTTGTCGAACAGTTTTCTTATCATTGTTCATCTAGATTCTTACTTCTACCAGCTGCTTTGTAGTATCAATAGTCTTTTCTTTCACAAAGGAAACTTCCCTCCCCATCTTCCCTTCTCTTCCCACCCCCCAACATTCAACCCTCATCCCTTGATGAAGATCCGGACCCAGGACTCTCAGTACCTCCTCCAATCTTGTCGCTGAAGGGTCTACCAGCCAAGTAAGCTGACTGTGTTCAGACTCCTATTTCAACACACCCTCCCAATGAATGGGGATTGCGTTCAACAATGCAATGAAGTTATCCTTTACTGACCGAATTCTGGGTAGTTTTTTTTTAATATCTTCGTAAGAGAATCAGGCTTGGTTGTCCTCGTCCCAAAGGTGCTTCACTTGAAGGATACCTTTTTCTAACCAGGACTTGGCAAAACTGCCTCTCATTTCACCCATTGTTGGAAACGGGGTGTCTGATTCAGATTTAATCAAGTTGTTATCAAACAGGGTTTGATTAGCTACTTCCAACTTAGAGGAAGGCTGATTCAGTGGTATGGGCCGTATCTTTGACCAGGCTTTAAGAATTGCAGTCCATATTCTGGATTTTACTTTTCTCCTTCCCATGTCTGTTTGCACTAAGCATGCCCACACCTGCCCACCATCACTGAGTGACCAGTCTCTCTTAAAAATATATTCAGCCATCAGTATCCAACTCTTTTGTTCTTTATTCTCCATCAGAGCTTTGATCACCCATTGCCCTAGCAAGGCGATGTTTTGGTCTCTAGGGTCAATAATACCCAGGCCCCCTTCTGATCTGGGGAAGGTTAATTTATCCCATGCCACCCTTGCAATAAAACCTTGATCTTCTGTGGCTGCAGGCTTCCAAGTGTATTGTGCAGCAACCCTCTTTATTGTTGAGTAGGCTTCATCGCCCAACCAATGAACAGTCAGGGGGAACCACAACAAGGAGAAAGCTGTCGCTGATAGAACTAATGCCCGCCCAAAAAGTGACAACTTGTGATTTATGATCCAACCCGTAATACGGGCACAGACTTTCTCCTGAAGAATTTTGTCTTGTCCTGCAGAGCAATCAGACAGTGCCACTTGAACACCCAGAAAGCGTTCGGACAATCCCTCTGGCACCTGCTTCAAACCCTATTGGGCACATATCTCATAGGGGGTGGGGAGAAAGTATGTGGATTTATCCCAGTTAATAGATGCCTCAGACAACTGACAATAATCATCTAGCACTATCCTAAGCTCAGTAAAGGCTGAGACTGAATTTTCACAGGCAATTGTTAGATTGTCAGCAATTGCCCCCCCCTTCCAATGAATGGTAGGCGGGATCTTCAATCCAACAATTTTCGGGTTATGACGGATATTGTCCAATAAAATTTCTAATTGGATAACAAATAATAAAGGGGTCAGGGGACATCCCTGACGCAGCGAACGGGTCAGCTGGAAGTCCTCCGACAGGTGTCCATTTATAATAATTGCAGACCTCGTCTGAGAGTACATTGCCTTAACATTATTGCAAAAGTGGGGGCCGAAGCCCATTTTCGATAAGGTGGTAAGGATAAAAGTCCAGCCCACCTTATTGTAGGCTTTTTCCATGTCCAGTAGGAGGACAACCACTTCCCTCCTTTCTTTAGATATTATTTCGAAGGCTTGAAGGGTAGACATTATATTTTCAAATATCGATCTCCCCTTAACAAAGCCCCCCTGTTCCTGTCCAACCAAGAGGGGGAGTATGTCCGCGAGCCTACTGGCGTAAGCTTTGGCCAATATTTTATAAGTTATATTTAAAACCGACATTGGTCTGTAATTCTTGACTTCGGCCTTATCTCCCTTTTTGTATAGTAATGATATCACTCCTTTCAAAAAATCACCCGGTAATCTGCCTGTCGTCCTGACATTGTTAAATATGTCACAGAGAAAGGGTCCAAAGGCTGGCCAGCAGGCTAAATATAGTTCCACGGGCAGTCCATCAAGGCCTGGGCATTTTCCCAGGGCCATTTGCTTCACTGCCCTACCCAGTTCAGCGACAGTAAAAGGTTCATCTAATGACCGAACCGCTGAGTACGGGACCCTGGTTGAGGTCTTGTCCCAGAAGTGGCTGGAGATTGATAGGTCTGTGTCCAGTGTATCAAATGGTCGTCTAGTAGATACTATATCTTTAAAATAGTCAAAGGCATTTGCACACATGGACGCCATATCTGAAGCYGGGGTCTGATCAATCGTGAAGGGATGGCGGAGCTCTCTTATCAATGGCTTCGCCTGCCGCAGTATTARCGATCTAAAGGATAGCTTTGTCATTCGATCATAACCGATAATTCCTCGGACCTTTAGCCACTCCAGCCATTCGGCCTGTTTCTTGACTTCCAGCTGTTCCAACTGCATTAATGYTGATTTCCGCTTCTCCGTCCAAAAAAAATCCAAAAATGGGTCTATACCCATTTGGCTTTCCGCCTGGACCACTTCCTTTTTGAGTTTTACTTCTTGCCATGTCCGATTTGCTGACTTCATTCTAGAAATTTGCATACGAGTTCCTAATTATGTTGATTCCTACTTCCGCCCATTCCAGCAGGTCTTCAAATAAGTCTTTCGTAGTGTTCCACACNTTCTAGAAATTTGCATACGAGTTCCTAATTATGTTGATTCCTACTTCCGCCCATTCCAGCAGGTCTTCAAATAAGTCTTTCGTAGTGTTCCACACTGTCATTTGGTCTGTTACCCATTGCTTGATACCCTCATCCTTGAGCATGTTTACGTTCAGCCTAAATGGGGGTCTCTCTCTTTGAATGACTTCTGCAGAGACTACGTCCATCAATACTGGATGATGGTCTAATAATGATTCTGTACCTGGCACTACATCACATCAAAAACAGGTGTTCCAAGGAGAGCCTCGTGCTAAGATAAAGTCTAGTCAGCTCCTTGGGGCTGGGGTGTTACCTGCTGGCTTAGCCCCAAACCAGGAGAAGTCGTTTAGCTCGGGATTTAAGGTACGGAACACATCTGTTAATGAATAAGCATCCAGCAAAGAGTTTAAGATACCTGCGTCCTGTCTGGGGGGAAAAACTGACAATGAATCTAATCCTGGGATTAATATCGTGTTGAGGTCTCTTAGTATGACCAGGTTTTCCGTGTCGGGTAGGAAGGCCGGGAGGTTGGCTAGAAAGTCTATTCGATCAATAAGTTCGACCGGGGCATAAATTGAAACAATGCCCCATTCCTCCTCACCTAGAAGTATTTTGATCCATGCTATTCTCCCAGCCGAATCAACATAGGAATCAAGTACTTCCGCCTCTAAGTCCTTGTTGATTAATATTGCTACCCCACCCTTGGACCTATCTGCGGACGACCAAATTTGGGGGCCTTCCCAATATGTCCTCAAGGTCTGTAGTTTTCCAGTATTTAATTTTGATTCTTGGATGCCCAAAATATGAACATTATTCGAATGCATCCAGGATCTCAGTCTTGATCTTTTAAATCTGTGTGAGGTATCACCTAAACCACGGACATTCCAAGATGCCAACCGTAGTTTAGGCGGAAGTACCATCTACAGCAGACGTGCCGGTAGCTTGGATCCGACTCTGATCCTTGAGGTGAATCTGAGGTCTTTTTGTTTCCTTTGCGTCCTTACCCGAGAGACTGACCATCAAAAGATTCTGAGTTAGGGTAGCCCCTGAGAGTTTATCTACCCCGTTGGTATGCCGCATTCACTCAAGGATAACCACTCCCGTTCTTTCCGCGGGCATTTGTAATTTATCTATTGATTCTATATTACCCGACAGGAAATCTTGGAGTGGTATCCAATGAACCCAGAGGTCACACCATTTATCAAAAGATTCACAGATGGTGCGAATGCCCATCAGCGCCATGTGGAAGACCACCGGGGGGAGTTGCTGTTTCTGAGACAAGTACCGGTTAATTTTAAAGGAAGGAAGGTAGCACTGCTACCGAACCCGTATGATTCAAAACTTGCCGTTTCGCTATTTCCACTGCCTCCTCATCCGAGGGGGGGGCAGTTACAGGAATAGACGGAATTTCCAGTCCGTCATTGTTGGTTATTCTAGTTAAAAGCACTGGACCTACTGCTGACTCTGATATGATCAGAGGGACAACAAACTGCTTGATAGGACCTTTTGCCTTGTCTGCTTTGGTAACTGTTCTCATAGGACCAGCCAGAGACAGTTCCCTTCTAGCATGGCTAGATGACCTCGGCCTCTTGCGCCCCTCTGTATCCTTCTCAAATCGCTGGGTGCGTGGAGGGCTTCCAGTTTCCTCACCCGAGGCCACTCCGACTGACGCATCATTTCGCTTTACTTTTTTTGCCGGAGAAGATTCACAGGCCTGGGCCAAACCAAAAGCACCCAGTAACTGTTGGTTACCCATTCTCTGAAAAGGGAAAATATCCGCCAATTTCCATGTACTGTCCGCGGCTTCTTTTTCTTTTTCAGACATGGGACCGCCTGACTGGTCAACATCCAATGGGATAAATGAGTTATTATCATACACTACAAAGTTTTCCAGAGGCTGTAAATTTGGACCCCTGGGGGAGGGTGAAACCCTGGCCTGGACGTCATCTTCTACCCGCTTCTCCTCCTCCTTTCCCGCATTTACCATTTGGACCTGTTCTATAACTTCTTCCTTATGGCCCTCCTCCCTGCTGTCCTCCCTGTTGTCCTCAGACTTTCTCTCTCTTTCCTCTTCCTCTTCCCTCTGGACACTCCCATTCTTATCATTGCCCTCCTCCTCTCTACTCCTCCTCCTCTCCTCTTCCTCCTCTTTGTCTTTATCCTCCTCCTCCTCCCTAACTCTTTCACCTTTTCCCTCTTCCTCTTTATCCTCCTCCTCCTCTTCTTCCTCGTCTTCTTCCTCTTCTCTCTCCTCCTCCTCCACCTCAGACCCATCCTCCTCCTTCTCTGAGTCCTCCATATCCGAATCCTTCGTGTCCTCGAAATCTTCATTCCCTTTTTCCTCCACATTCTTTCCTCTTTCCTCATTGATGTTCTCCTCTTCACTGGTCATTTCCACATCTATCATTCCTTTTTCCGTTTCCTGATGGGCTTGGTCCTTCAGCGGGGATTTTTCCCTTTCCTCCGACCCTGCTTTCGATCCATGTTCTTTTCTTATATCTAGCCCTTTAGTGGTCAGCTCTGTGTTTGGCACCTTTTGGGGGGAAAGATGGTGACCCTTTTGTGACTCTGAGGGGTTCGGGACTTTCTTTTTCCAAACCACAATTGCCCTTCCTCCTCCCTGGTCTTGAGGGGGAGGCGGGTTTGGTGGTTTGGTCTTCTCCGTTACTTCGTCCAGAACCCTTCCCTTCTCCTTCTCCTGATGCTGTTTATCCCCCTGAGCAGTCTTGCCCTTATCCCCCTTCTCCACGTCCTTGCTCTTGTCGGCTTTCTCTGATCTCTTGCTCTTGTTGAGGGTTTGTTCCCTGATAAGCCCGTTTGACGCCGAAGGGCCAGGTTGTCGTTTAGAAGGACAATCAGTGGACTTATGAAAATATCTTCTGCAGGTTTCGCACCAGGGGGTGTCAGCACAGATAACGTCAATCTCTGCATAACCATCATCTAGATGGTCTATCATCAGACACGGTTTGTATCTCATTCTTGCGGATGGTACTAAATCAAACCGAATATTCAATAATTCCGGCTTACCTGGTTCCTTAAATGCCGGGTATGCTTTCAGCACCGATCCGAACGCATCTGCCACCGCCGACTCCAGCTGAGGAAGAGCCGAGATGGGGACTTACATGCACCTAATCCAAAAAAATTGGAAGCGCATGGCTTCCCTCCACTCGTACAGCTCATAGTCAGACATCCACGGTTGAAACGTGATAGAGTAGGATTTCCCATTCAGCACTATCTTTTCACGTTTCTTTCTCAACATGAATGTCGCAATTTGGCTTGATGCTGAAACATAGGTTACTAAATTTCGGCATTCAATACGGAATAAACCGCGTTTGGGGGGTGTATTGATCGCACGGTTGGTGGCCCATCCATCTTCATAAGTACGCACGAGCCGTTTTTTAACGTCTACTGGCAGGGACGTTGTCTGGTCTCCAAACAGAATGGTAACAGCATGTTCCTTAAGCCATTCCACTTGGAGTCTGTAAACCTCCGGGTTGATGACTACTCGGGACAAAATCTTCTCCCACTTCCACAGTATTCTGAGACAATTTTTTGGGGAGGATCCCATCAGAGTAGCAAGATTCGAGGATACCCCGGATTCGCTGCTTTTCTGAATCCGAAAGAGATGACTCAGAATTCCCCGGAGGAGGGGGGGAGGAGGAGCGGGAGGGGGGTTCGGAGGAGCAGGTTCATTTGAATCCCCCATTTCTCGTCACGGCTCTTCGTCCACCCTCCAACGGAGGAATAGAGTTTCAAATAAAATAATAAACTAATAACTTGAATAAGTAGGGTGCGGCAGTATGGCTATCCAAAAACCTAACGAAGAGTTATACTCTATTATACTGTCAGCTGTTGAGGCATCCAATTCAACTGGGCAACACATAAGTTATCCCCCACCCCCCGAGATTCTGAGAGTAAGGTATACCTTTCATCATATTTGAGAGTTCAACATCCGTCCTCCAAATGCTGAAGTCGTGCCGCAGTTGTTTCTTCCCCACGAGATTTCCGTATTGACTGTCGCGCCGGATATCGGGTGGCAACATAACCACCGTCGTTACTCCACCTGTGATGCATTACTCCACCTGCGCTGCATTAGTGGTAGTGATATGTAAACCTGGTAGCGGCTGCATTAGTGGTAGTGATATGTAAACCTGGTAGCGGCTTACCCCCTTTTCCTTGTTGACTTCGTCAACTCCCCTTATGCTTCTGCACACTGCCCAGATACATCGCCTCATTTAGCTTTCCTTGAAAATGACGAAGACGACGCCTAACCCCTCGCCACCACGGAGTTCCCGTACAACCGGTCCGTGCCAAGGCACGGACCGGATGCCGCGGCCCTTCTCCCCCGCCGCCTCCACTTCGCCCGAACCGCTAACGCATCGCTAACGCTCTTGCCCTCAATTCCAAATGGCCATTTTCGGGAGACATCGCCCGGAGGCCCGGTTTTGGACAGGAGAACTCCTGAGGCGATCCGCGGCAGACAAGCAGTCTCCACAGTTTTCCTCGCCAGATTTCGTCGGCACAATCTGGACAGTGCTGGACAGTGCTGGACAGTGCTCTCCAACGTGCGCCTCGAGAGCGCTCCAAGTCGAGAGTGCAATGTGGCGAAGCACACTGCCGAATGGATTTTCACGTCAGAGTACCGAAAAGGTTTTCCAAGTCTTGGTGAGTGTGGAGCGAGGACCATGCGAAAAGTCCCTACGCGACCTACCGAAGCGCTACCCAGGGGAGTCTCTCTCTCTCTCTCTCTCTCTCTCTCTCTCTCTCTCTCTCTCTCTCTCTCTCTCTCTCTCTCTCTCTCT
>BFEA01000671.1:358008-370493 GCA_003427395.1 Chara braunii | reverse complement strand
GACAACGAAAAAAGAAAGGCAGAAAACTGCTAACTGTACACCCCCATCTACGGCCAGAGTCCCGGCTAAGCTCCTTCCTGCAGAATTTCCACCAGTGACAGCTGGTGGGGAGGGAAGGGGTCCCCAAAGTCTTGCACAGGCTGAGTGGGATCCCCGGGTCAATGGTTGTCCATTCTCGAAACTGCAACCTGTAATCCCTCTTCATATCCGTCTGCAGATCCTCCTCCTCTCCCCTGCGGTGTTCCATTTGCTCGTCTTCCGACCATGTCACCCTGGCTATCCAACCCTCCCTCTTCCCACCCAGCCATTCCTCACAGAACCGGGAAATGATCTGGTCTGCATCCCTGCTGAAATGCACGCTGTCCAACTTCTCCCTCACGGCCTGCCAACGGGCGGTGATCTCGGTCTGCACCAGTTGCCCGAAATGTTCCGTGACCTCCCCCTCCTCCACTCTAGCCCCCTCCAACTCCAGCACACACACCTCCGCCAGATCACTGAGAGTACGGACCTTCTTCCAAGACGGAAAATGTTCCAAGCGTATTCGCATTTCTGGAGGTTTGGGCAGTGTCCTAGCAGGATCGCCCTCCAGTCCCATGGCCACGGTGACTCGGGGGACATCTGCAGCCCGATCCTGTCGCACCACCGCCACAGCAGTACTGATGACGGGCACTGCATGAAGATATGCTCCACTGTCTCCGCTCTCTTCTGTGGGGGGTAACTGGATATACACTTTCGGCACCACGGCAAGGCACGGCCCACACACACATTTTAAGGCAAGTCTGTTTCAATTTCGAATCTACTCATCTGGGACACAGGTCTGTATTCAACAACAGATCCGTGCGAGTATGTCCTCAAGCTCCAGCAAAGTGAAGCAAGGTCTTAGTGCGAGTATGTCCTGACATTCAGCACAGCAAAGCTGACATTGGGGGGGGGGGGCAGGGGTCACTGCAACCACCTGTGTGGGTATGATTTTGAGCTTCAGCAAAGCAATGTAGCCCCCACACACCCCACACAACTAAACATGGCCGACACATTCAAACTCAGGTCTCTATTCAACAGCGGACTTAAACTCTTGTCTTCATTTCAACAATTCATGGTTGCACCAAGCACTTTCCTAAATGTGTCTGACCGTGGTTATGGTCAGACTCCATGAGCCTGACTGCACGCGCTTGAGCTTCAGCAAAGTGATGGCCTACTGTGAGCATGGCCTGAGATTCAGCACAGAGAAGCTCATGTTGGGGGAGAGGGCCGTGTGGGGGCCGGGGAGCATAGCGCCCCCTCCCCCACAGCTGAACATACTAAACCAGTTGAACATAGATCTCCATTCACCAGCAGGTTTGTGTGAATACGCCCTTGCGTTTTAGCAAAGCGAAATCCTGTTTCTTTATGTTTTTTTTTTACCTTTTTTTTTTTTTTTTTTTTTTTTTTTAAATTGGAAACATCTGTGTGGCAGGATATTTGCTAATGGGGTTGGTAAGAGCATTCCCCATAGTCCAGTTGATGTAGCTCAGTTGTTAGAGCACCAGTTGGAAATGCGCATTCTGGTATGAGATTGCGGGTTCAAAACTCAATTGCAGCCTTGCACATGGACACCGGCAGGGCGTTAGAATGATGCACATTCTGGTATGAGATTGCGGGTTCAAAACTCAATTGCAGCTTGGAAATGCGCATTCTGGTATCAGATTGCGGGTTCAAAACTCAATTGCAGCCTCGCGCATGGACACCGGCAGGGTGTTAGAATGACGGACGGCTGGACACACACACCCTTGGGATGACGCACGGTAAGCTTATACAGACACTGCCTGCGCACCACCCAAGGGGACCTAGTCCAGGTTGTTGTATGCTGGGTCTTGACTATGTGTGGGCTGCTTGACGTGGTCATTGTTGGTTCTGATATTCTTCCCTGTCCTGGCATATCATACATTGGCATCAATTCACAACGTACCACATATGGTAGGGCACTGCTGTTACATAATGAAGGGCATGGGTTCGAGTCTGGCTAGAAACTTTGGGGGGTTCTTGCACAGATAGGACCGTCATTCACACAACAGTACAACCCTATGCATACGGAATTCATCAGGGGCTTGGTGGGGGGTCCACATGACATACAGATAGCACAAACTCATGACTGGTGCTGGCTGGGGCTTTCAAGGCTTCGCGCTCGGCCTTGTCCCGCCTCAGTATCTGACATCTGTAGAAAGGAAATATACACATACACGACTGGGGTTGGGCAAGGGTTCTCAAGGCTTCGCGCTTATCCTTGCCCGAGCTTGGTATCTAGAACCATGATAACCACACTATACACAGATAGCACATATACCATGACTGGGGCTGGCTGGGGCTTTCAAGGCTTCGCACTTGGCCTTATCCCGTCTCAGTATCTGACATCTGTAGAAAGAAAATATACACATACACGACTGGGGTGGGCAAGGGTTCTCAAGGCTTCGCGCTTGTCCTTGTCCGGCCTTGGTATTTAGAACCATGGACACATAGATATCACACATAGCACATACACATGACTGGGGGTGGTTGGGGCTTTCAAGGCTTCGCGCTTGGCCTTGGCCCACCTCGGTATCTGACATCTGTAGAAAGGAATGAAATGCCAAAGTAAGGATACATAGATAACATATAGATAACGAACAAAATAACATGCCATAATGGGGGTTGGTAGGTGAAGTTGACATAATGCTTGAGCCTGGCGCCTGATGTACCTAAGTAACATAGCCTCCTTGACTGTGCTTCAAGGGCTTTCAAGGCTTCGAGCTTGGCCCTGCCTAGCCCCGGTGCTGAGAACTACTATCTGGTTCAAGTCACCCTCTGAAATAGCATGGTGATAGTTCTTAGTACTCAATACTGAGGTAGGATAGTAGGATAGGGGTGCGCTAGGAGAATTGCCAAGAGGATGGGTAGGGAAACTGGTCTTACGGAGCATAAGGGACTGTCAGGACTACCAATAGTTGTGTCAGTAACCCCGTGTGTCTGGAGTCCGGCTTCTACAACAACCTGGGCTTTACARAAAAAAAAAAAAAAAAAAAAAAAAAAGCATTCCGCATTAGCGAGAGTCCGTGAGTTGATGGTTCCTTTTTGTTGGTGAGGCGCAGCACCCACTGGAAACCGGGTTCAGCGTCCCTTCAATCAGAGAATCATAGTGCAAAGCCGTCGTTTTTTTTGTTTTGTTTTTTTCCTTCTGAGAATATCCCTTGTGTAAGCCAGTTGAACTTTGTCTTAAGTCGAACTCAAGTCTGGTTTCTGAGTTCTTGTCTGACTTAGTATAAATTTGGGAAGTGTACCTTTTTAAAGGAGATGCTGCCCAAATTTTTACTAATTCAGAAAGTTGGACAAAATTTAACTTTCCAAAGTTACATATTATTTATATTTTCCTATCTGAGCTAGTATAAATTTTGAGAAGACACTTTTCTTACGAGAACCGCTGCCGATTTTTTTTCAGTTTAAAGGAGATAGGTTATATTTTAACAGGTGACAATTCTGGCAATCCACTCTGTATAGAGAGTTTGTATAGAGGAGATTCTGTCAAAGGTCTACCTCTTCTTTAGGCACTGGCTTAAAGTAAGCTTAGACTTAGTTTACATGAGAACCTTGAGTGAGATTGTGATATGGAAATTATTATCCATTGACTTATAGGTTTAGCTTGGGGATTGGCTTGTCTTATATTATAGTTCTTCTTGATCGTTTGATTCAGGATCTGGAATATATTCAGATTGATCCCACGAGGATCATTTTCTGTTATCACTGATAACAGGTTGGTTGTCGATTCGTCGATTTACGATTCAAACTTCAATCCACTCTTGCCACTCAACCTAAAGGTTTTAGCCCTGTGGTTTGAAATGTTTCATTGTGTTTTTACCCGGACTTTATTGAATGGTCATTTAACAAAGGTACTGAGTATTTTATTGTTGGAAGGGTACGCTAAGGTTGACGTTTGTGTGGCTAAAGCAAGGGGTATGAACGCAAAGAATGATTGAAGTTGAACCCGTGTAGTGTGTGGACTTTTGGTTCAATCTTTGATGTGATTGTAGGTATGTTTGGTGATTCATACCTTGGATTTGACTGTCTGCAATCATATGCATATATATGGCTGAGAGGAGTCCTCTGTGATTGTGAGAAGTGATCGTCACATATTTATAACCCTCTCTATATATGGAAATACATATGTCTTGAGTGTTTCGCGCGGCTTACTGCGATCGCGCGCAAAGGTTAAACAAATTATGTTTTTGAGAGAAAAGGGAGAACTCATGTTATCCTTTGTTTTTTTATAGTTTTTATTGTTGTACGTTGTAGTCCGTGGCAGCCGTCAAAGTAAAACCCCTTGATTTTTCTCCAAGCCCTGGATGATGGAGTTGTTCTCCTGGGCGATAAAAGACGGTTGTCACCACAGGTACGAACCTATGTACCACCCACTTTCCGCAGGGTATAGAAGAGGGTGTGGTTCTCAAACGCACTTGGCAGTTAGTCCAGCGTCGAGAGATCAATCACTCAAAGCGCGTGTCAGCCAACACTTGAGTGTCAAATGCGACCCTCGAGATTAACAAGGGACGCATGAGTATGGGTACTGCATAGTACGCCATCATTGCGACTGTTTGTGTATGCTTGCATTGTGAGTCGATATGCGTTAGCCCTGCGTCCGCGCGGTCTTATACTAATTCGATTTCCACATTAGAGAGTTATGAGATGACTACTAAGGGACTAGAAGTGTTGTCGCGTTGTTTGTTCTGTGTCGTTCTGTATACGTGCATGTACGTGCGTGTTTTAATTTTTATGTCTTTAGAGTGGTGTACGCGTGGTGTGTGGGATTCGTCCTAGTCGACCGACGACGAGTCGCGCTTGGGATCTCATCCCCCCAAGGCGTCAGTTCGCGTGCGGGTCCGATAGAGGCGTAAAACCACGCGTACCCCCTATGCTACAGCGAACGAAAAACACCCTCGGCTAGTCCACCTCTGCGATTGCAACTGATTAACTTTCGTACTGTGGACCTGTAGCTCGGCGGGGATACGCCCATCGAAGGGAGGTGACAACTCCCGTAAGATGGAGGTAAGTAGTGCATCGCGTTGGCCCTATCCTGTCGTAGGGGTTCGCGAGAGGTATGGCTGGCGCACTCGGCCGGAGCGGTTTGCGGAAGCTCCATGTGTATTCTCGACGAGAATCAGACCGATTCCTGCGTGACACGGTCGGGAGGGTCCCGCCCCATTTTGTGCGGTGCTGGACTGATCCACTCGACAACGTGGCGCTCCAGACGGTCACGTGCGCAAGCAACAACATTGCGACATGGGGGGGGAGGGGGGGGGCAAAAATAAGCCCACCCGTTGTTATCGTGTTAGCCGCTACTCGTCGCTTGCTGACAGGGGTAGGAGGGGGTAAATACTTAGGCATGGCACTCTTCAATACCAACGTGCCATATTACTAAGACATGTATAGAGTTTGGTCAGCGTGGTAGAGTCACTGACTATGCACGCGCATGGCTGACAACTGCTCTCCCACATATTGATATAATATAATTCTGGAGGGAGGCAGTGCAGGGCAGCGGGGCACTTGGTAAGTGCGCGTGCAACAACTTTTTTCTCGCCGTTTTTCGTATTTTTTCTTGTGCATGTGTGCATGCGGGAGCGGGGCGCGCACGTGGCAGCGGGGCAGCATGGGCACTCAACACTGTTTTTTTTTCTCGTTGTTTTTCAGTTTTTTACTTCGAAAAATATCCAAAATCCTGCTATCAGGATTACACCGATTTTCCACACTTGCAGGGTGGGATGGGTGGAAGCAATGACCGTTTCCGCTTTGATACTAGTATGACGAACCCGTCGGGATGGCGGTCCGTCAAGATAAAGATGAAGGGGTGATGGAGATGGAGCTGGAAGGGACAACGCAACTCCAACGCAGACTCAACACGCATGTACTCCAAATTGTGCAGATGAAGAATGGGCTTGAAAATGGACTGCAGTTGGGGTATACCTCCATCGGACTGATTGGACAGGATTGACCTGGTACCGACGGTGGTACCTGGCAGGACTGGACTCGATTGAATGAGCACACGATCTGGTGGGTCAGGCCACGGCCTGGTTCCACAAACAGAACAAATAAAATAGGCAGATAGCCTTGACTCTGGGCCAGGGCAGCTAGAGGCACGGTGCAATGGCGAAGCTAGTGTTTGTTATATCAAATTCGCACTGTGGATTTTGTCGAAAATGTTTGAGCAAGCTCAGATAAGCCTAAATAGTATGTCTGAACTGCTTTGAGTTTGACTCTTCTCATACCTATCTAACTCTAAATTTTGTTTCTATCCCTGCATGCTATCTTCTGACTTACTCAATAACGATAATTCTCTACGTTGCGATTGCAGTCCGCATACATCAACAATGCTGCATCGATAACATTTAGTGTCAACCAATGCAGTTGCTTAATCCCGGACAGTGCTATAACGAAAAACCTCTACAGTCTATATTTATAAAAAAAAAAAAAAAATCTCATTCAGTAAACAAAAAAAAAGAATTTCACCTGCTTTATCAGCATCAGGAACTGCTTTTTCGTACCAAGAATGCACCCATGCAATACAAAAAGCTCATAAAAAAGACAGATACAACAAAACTTGACACAACCTTTGCATCCATGCATATCAACTGATAACCATCACTCCAAGAAACTTCAAACAAAGTACAAATACTAGTATGTGCGTTGTTCTACCACTGGCCGGGTATCAAAGTGCACAATATTACATCACAAAATGTGGAGAAAACAAAAAATTGTAAGTATATCAATACGTCATACGTCAAAACAGTTGAAGACTGTTGAATAACTGGTTGTCGTCATCGTAGATATGCCTATGCAATATACAAAGCTCGATTTGTTTCTTTCCACAATTGGCGACCTTCCCCCTGATAAACCTTTTTTGTGCATGCCCCTGACACTTTCCAAGAGGGGAGGGGGTACAGGGAAAGGGGATCATAGCCCCCCCCTTGCATTGTTTTCTCTGTTTTTTTATTTTTTTTCTTCTGAAAAATAGCCCTTATGTAAGCCCTCGATCCCGGCGGCAGTAAGAGAACCATCCGAATTGAGGGTTTATCTATTAGGCTTCTCCATCTATTCATGGGGAGCGACACCTGTTGGAAACCGGGTCCAGCGTCCCCATTGAGCTACCAGTATCACCCATCCCTTCTTGGAGCGCCCCTTTTCTGTTAGCCCAACAGCCCAGCCCCATCCCTTCAATAGCCCCTCTGTCCGGTATTGCTATGTATGACCCTTTAAACCCTTTAAACCACCAATACCTTCCCCAGTGTTGGGAAATTACGTGATACTGGCCAGTACCCGAACTTTTCGGGGGTCGGACAGAGGGTCGACAATATCCCAAAAATCGTTGTTTTTTTTTTGCCCGTGCACGAAAGGGAAAGGAAAAAAAACGGGCCTTTGTACTGCAATGATGTCGGGCTTTATCTGCTCTAGTGTTGTTTCCTCAGATGATTGTAACACTGATGTATCCAACCGTTTTCAAGGTCGAATCCATGTTTTCGTTTTTTTTTCCTCTTGTTTTCATTTTTTTGACTCTGATAATCTGAATCGGTGATCTGCTCGAGCTGTGTTCCCTCAAAGGATTGTAACCCTGATCACACTGGCACTTACGGGAATGTATCTTGCCATTTTCACGGGCGAATCCATGTTTGTCCGTTTTTTTTTTTTTTTTTAGTTTATGAAATCTGACAACCTGGCCACGGGGCTGAGATGCCCTCACTGAGGGCACACTCACACTTACACTTCCGAGAATGTATAYAGCTGCAATCACKCCCAGAGCTTTGTTTCTTTTTCTTGTTTTCTGAGTTTTCACGSCCGCAACTTTTTTTTTTTTTTTTTTTTTTTKTTCTTCCCGTGAGAGTACCATAAAGAAATGGAGTGGGACCCGGGCTCGGCAAAACTCGGAGCGCAGTGAAAATCAGGGTCGGCAAAAACGGGCTCGGAGGTACTGGTGGTTTAACCCCTTAAAACCCTATACCCTCTCAAAACACATGCATAACACTTTGTGATCCTTGAAGCCTTAGGATCATCAATAAGGTGGAATGCAATCCAATACAATGTCACACTTGGTGTGTAATGCAGTTTTGCGCCTTGAAGAGTGTGGCCAACCCCTGAGTCTCAGTATCTGGCGTAGTGGTGTAGTGCAGATCGTAGTTGCATTTAGCATTGCTTTGTCGGTTGTCAGACCTTTTGAGGCACGACCCCATGCACCCTTAGGCCTTTGAACTGTTACACCTTAGACTGGCCGATCGCAGTATCCCTTCGCTGGGCTGCATTCGTGGTCTGAGGGCCCTTCTCCCTTAGAGGCGTCGGTCTTCATAGTTCCAACTGCAGGGCATTTGGCAGCGAAACAACAATTATTGCTTTGGTTATTGGTGTCATTACTATTGTTGTTTGTCACTCCAACCTTCATTTGTCCCTCGTGTTGCTTGTTGTGGGTTGTGGTCACTGCAAACCACGTGTCAACAAGTTAAGTAGTCGGGAGGACATGAGCGGGGAAAGGTGGCGGCGGGGCAGCAAAAGGGGGGGGGGAATGGACGAGGAGAGGTGGCGGTGGCGACCGACGACCGTGGGGGGCGGGGGGGCAGTGGTGACTGGGCTGGTTGCTACGGGTGGGGCGAAAAGTGTGGCAGTTGGCTCGGGAGGAGGACAAAGTTAGGTTGGAGATAGAGGACCTGAAAATCAGCGAAGGATTTCCTCTGCCAAGTGGGTTCCGTGGACCTCCATGGTTTTCATATAGTGTTCATATTAGTGTCCATAACCGAAAACATTCCTTTCGGGTCCTGCCATATTTGCATGTAGGAGTCGAGGATCGCTTGTCTTGCAAAGGGGTCTTTCTCTTCTAAGTGTTGTCACTTCATGGACTTCCAGGCTTGGTGGGTTATCAATCTGATGTCTTCCAGGAGGACTTGTTGTGCCCGCTGTAGGCCGAATTGGTGGTCCTTCCTTTCGAAGGAGCATTTGACTCTCCAACCAAGCATGAGGAGGTGCAGCCTTGTGTAGGAGAAAAAATTGGTTGCAAAGGGGGACAAGTGGGCCAACAACCGTCATTGTTCTCCCAATGGCAGGAACCCATGATCCTAGGGGATATGGTAGCCAGTGAGGGAGTGGAAGGCCACTTCCCACCACTGCCATAACTGGATAACCATAGGACACGCCAACGTGCAATGTTCGAGGGTTGCTCGGGTTGGCTGGCGGGACCTGCCAGAGTAGGCACAGATGGGTGATAACTTCCCTTTCTATTCAAGGGTTGGTTCGCGAAACAAGCCAGTCGGGGGTAGGGAGGCAACGGCGGAGGATATGCCATTGCAAAAACATGTGGTTCGTTGACATACTTTCTCATATCTGAACCAGGTAAATGATTATGAGAGTTGGGGCTTCAGTGGTGAATCATGTGCTCATATGCCCGCTATTATGTGGCTGATTTATTGGTCCCGATGAGACGCCCTGTACCCCTCTTTGACTGTGTAATCCCATGTATGCATGAGTTGAGATTCATGTCATTCCTATTCAGCTGGGTCGAAGGGGATTTTAGCCACCGATGTGGTGCTTTCGTATATATAGAAGTCATTCTCATGATCCCCCACCACTCTGATCTGGATCAACCCTCCCCACTGATATGTTGTGTCCAGATCCTTCTTCCTCGTCAATTTTGATAGTCTGGTTGTGGGCGACTGGTTCATAGGCTTCCAATTCACATGGCCCATTGTTGTTTTCCTTGACTCTGACCTTATAGGAGGTCAGGGGGAGGGCCAGATCAAAGAATTTAATTACCTAGTCATCTTGCAGGACAATTGACTCTTCCTTAAGCGTATACTATCAGGCGAGAGGGAGAGCCTTCCTCAACCGGTCAACCTTATCTTCCACGTTCTTTACATGTTTGAGCTTCTCTTGCAGTTGGTAGGGGGTTGCCCATTCCCCTCTCACTAGGTCCCACAAATCCCCAAACGTGTAGACACCCTTTTTGGCCCAGATGAGCCAGAGCGAGTTCGCTAGCGCAAAGGGGGCACCCGTTTCTTGGAGGATATTCGGGTTGCCAAAGAGTGGTTGCCTCCATATGTCGTGCCACGTATTGGGTGATATTTTTTGTTGCGGTCCACATTGTCTCAACATTTTGAGCATGTAGGGCTAGAGCGAACCCAATGTTATATCCATCTTTGTCGCCTCCGCAAGTTCGACAGTCTACCCATGCTTTGGGGGTGAAGTTATGGTCCAGTGGTTGTTAGTCAACCATTAGAACGAGGGTATTTTTCGGTTTGTGTTTGTCCCAGAGCCAGATTGGCTATCTGGAGACAAGCCAAGGGTTCCCGGGGAATATCATTCCCAATGAGTAGCCTGATGAGGACTCTGAAGATGAGGACTTCGCTCTGTCTTTCGGGGTCCTGGATCCTCAGCCCCCCTTTGACTCTGGGTTGTGTGAGCATGTCTCATTTAACCCGGTTAACATAACCCTGGGTGTGGGTGTTGTTTTCCACAGGTAAGTTGTCAGCGCTCGCCTTAGTTTGACATGTTGTTGCTTATTCGATGGTCATACTGCCAGTTTGTACCAAATGGCTGCTAAGATGATGTTGTTAATTACTAACGCCCGCCCTACCAATGAAGTGTGTAGGCCTTCTCATTTTGTCAGTCTGTCTACTGCCATACTGACCAGCATCTCCCAATGGTACGGCGGGGGCATCACGGCAGCGAGTCTCGCAACACTCTAATTGCGTCTTCCTTACGGGCCCAGGCTACAACCAACTTGGTTGAGAGGGGTGTCCCTATGGGTGGAGCCACCAACCCTCTTGGAGCCATCAACCCTCTGCCTTGGATCCCCAGTTGTCTTCATGCCCGCCGCCAGGGAGAAGAGATGTATAACTTCGATGCGGGTTTGGAGACTGACCGGGTCTACACGTAAACAAATGGTTAGGTCATCCGCAAACAAAGATGTTATCGGTATGATGTGCTAAGGTATATGCGGGATAGACACCTGTTAATGTGGGGGTGAGATCTAATTAGCGATGCAAGGGCCTCCATGGCTATAACAAACAACAACGGTGCTATGGGGTCACCTTAACGTACCGACCTCTAAAGGTGTATCGGTGGTGAGAGGTGACCATTGAGCATTATGTTCGTTGTGGCCGATCTGTGTAGCAACTGCACCCATCGACAAAAGGTGGGGCCAAAGTTTATCCTAGCGAGACACATGTCTAGGAAATCCCAGTCGACGTGATCGTACGTTTTTTCAAAGTCGATAAAAAGGATTGCAGCTTACGCTTTTCGCTGTCGGGCGTATTTGATGGTCTCGTTGACAAGCAGGATGTTATCTTGAATGTTTCGATTGGGCATAAATCCCGTTTGAGTGTTTTCTCTGCTTCAACACAACTTGCATGTCGCTCTTCTTGCTCCTGCCTGCTCATGGACGGGGAAAGAATGGTAGGGAGCAGCAACATAGCAAAACAACTTCCCCATGGACAGGAAAGGAATGCCACCAAGCAGAAGGGTGGCATTCTTCTTACTCCAACTTCCTCACAGAAAGAGAAAGGATTCCACAAAGTAGCAGCATAGCAGAGAAAATGATTTCAACTGTTGCAATTACAACACATTCTCATTGAATGGCACAGCCAATGCCTATGGGCCTCCCTGCACTACTCTCCAAATGCGCAAAATGAGAATGAATCCACCGCTAGAACATAGAAAGGTACATTGCCATCTTTTGTCTTTTGTGCATGTGCCAATACCTATGGGCCTCCCTGCACTACTCTCCAAATGCGCAAAACGAGAATGAATCCACCGCTAGAACATGGAAAGGTACATTGCCATCTTTTGTCTTTTGTGCATGTGGAGAGTAGTGCAGCGAGCCCCTATGTTACTCACACATGAGAAAGACTGAAAAATGGTTGGTGCCCATTGCCTGCTCTGTCCAAAGCCTTCTTATATGTCCTCCCTACCCAGGGCCTCTGGTAATCTTCTACATAGCTCCCGCTCCGCGGGCGGTATGCTCGTTTCGGGTCCCTGCACGCCTCCCACCTGGAAGGGCCCCGCGTGGGCATAACGCGTCTCGCCCCTCCAGGCTGCACCACTCCGATCTCGGGGTCTATGAATCATTTATGCATTGGTGAGCTGTGCGGCGAGGGCCATGCCTCGTGGTGAGTACCCACAACGGGAAAACGAGTTCGGTGAGTGGTGGAGCGAGGCCCTGAATAGCTTTTTGAGTGGTGGAACGAGGGCCTGAATAGCTTTTTGAGGTTTTCATTTCGTTAGTGGCATGGCGCGGTCCAACTAAGGGGGACCAGATAATTCGAACTCAGGTCCGTATTTCAACAGTCCATTCGCATTTCAGGCGCGTATTTGTTTTCTCGGGAAACGCTGTCGGAGATTTTCCGTTCTGGTCGGCGCCGCCCGGAAAAGATTAGGCAAGAAGAGCAGAATCGAACTGCTCTCAAACGGGCGTGTGAAAGTGCAGTTCCCTCCGCCCCCCCCCCCCCCCC
>BFEA01000671.1:307524-318937 GCA_003427395.1 Chara braunii | reverse complement strand
TCTCTCTCTCTCTCTCTCTCTCTCTCTCTCTCTCTCTCTCTCTCTCTCTCTCTCTCTCTCTCTCTCTCTCTCTCTCTCTCTGGGTGTGACAGTGTGTGTATGTGTGTATGCGGCATCGTCGCTGGAGATAGTAACATTTTTTGTATCATAATAATAATAATTTGGTGACGATTTCCTCATGTGCTGATTGTATCTCGACTTGGGCGTCGCACATGTGAACTCTGATGTGAATGTTCACTGCATGTGTGTGAGGATCGAGCTTGGTGTGAACTCGGTTCATTTGATTATTCAGATGATTTCTTTGGACGTCTGTGGATTTGAGAATGATATGGTTTCAGCGGTTCCCTGAATACAGGAGGAGTTTTTCCTATGCTCTGTTCTTCTCAGCCGAACCCGGGTAATGCCCCTGGCACCTCAAATTGTTCTGTACAAATTTTATATGGGACGCTGGGCCCGGTTCCGAGCACGTGCTGCTCCCTCGAATAGATTGGAGCTTTCTTTGTTCTTTGTTAACTTTGTTTCAATCGGCGGCTGTAACGACTTATGTTGTGTATACCCCGTCCCCCCCCCTCACCATTTGAACTCTCTGAGCTTGGTCATTGTCATGTGGACTTGTGTGCTATATGCAGATCACAACATCCAAAGCAAGATTATCAGGCACAGCTGGCAGGCTTGAGAGCTCTGTTTGTTTCACTGTGTTTGTTGTTGTTGTTGTTGTTTTTGTAAATTTGCACACGGCTCGTTTCAACACTCAATCAATTATAAGAGTTATGTTACATACATACCCCACTGTTTGAACTCTGAGCTTGATCACTGTCATGCGGCGGACTTCTGTGCTGTGCAGATCACAGCATCCAGAGCAAGAGTGTCAGGCACAACCAGCTTTGACACAGAGGATTGTCAATCACTCCAAAGAGGTAAATCAGCCTAAATGATTTGGAAGAATTCTGCAGATGGTCAAAATGGTTCTTAAACTTGCGGCCTCGTATTGAAGGGTCCGCTGCACCACATTGTGGCATACAGGTGTCTAACGAAGAATTCATGATGGATGGCTTGAAGACGCCCGATCCGCCATCAAGAAAGAGATTTGGAGCAGTTGGTGAGAGTAAGAAAACTGGAACACAGGAATGGAGGTGGTCTCCGGGTACACCATCAATTGGCGGTGCTTGCTCGCCGTCGATATCATCAGTAGGGGTGTCAGAAGCAATGACACCGAGAGTTGCAACGCCATCAAAAGCAATGACACCGAGAGTTGCAACGCCATCGAAAGCAATGACACCAAGAGTTGCAACGCCATCAAACGCAATGACACCGAGAGTCGTAACACCGTCCGGGTTGTCGGAGAGGAAGAGGAGGAGTGGGTGGTGTAGTATTGGCTCCGGTGCAGGGAGAGACGAGGGCAGTCCTATCTGCTTGTCGGCAAGGAAAAAAGGGAGGAAGGAGGGAGGGGCGAGTGTGGAGTACCACAGCCAGGACAAGACACAGACACGGTCGTTTCCAATCCCCCGGAACGAATCCAAAATGATGCTGCCTCCCCATTCTCAGATTGACACTCCTTACCAGAAGAGCGTCGAAGGAGAGGATCCGTTCGTGAAGAATATAGGAGGAGGTGAACTTCTGCAGCAACCAGTGACACCGCTGATGGAAACATCATCGTCAAGGTCGCTGCGTAGACGTCCTGTGCTGAAGTCTAGCTTGGTTGGGCTCACAATAGCCAGCCCGCGTTCAGCCATCGACTCTGCGCAAACGGCTGTGGGCTCTTTCTGGGGCCTTACGAGTGGCACAGCATCCAAGAAGGAGATAAAGGAGATAGAGGTGAAGGCAGATGCTCTGGAGGAAAAAGAACTAGACTGTGATGCTACCGATGATGATGATGACGATGACGATTGTTTACTCGTGTCGATGGATGGCGATATCAAAGAGGAAAAAGGGCTTACCAACGACTCTAAGCGGACATCGCTTGTTTGTGAAGATGTGGTTGACCTGAGAGACAGCAGTGATGAATCGGATGATGACATGGAGGAGGCAGTGGAGGTGGTGAATGATGAAGAAAAAGATGTCGTGAAGAAGATGGAAAGCTCTGCTCCAGGGTTTGTTTCCGAGGGTGCCGAGGGAGGAGTGAGTGACAGAGTTCTCAAAGGAAAAGGAGGGGATATGGTTTCTGCTGCCGGCAAGGTTGAAAGGGGGGAGGCGTTACGGTCTCCAAGGCCTTCCTGGAAAAAGGGTGTTGGACGGCATAAAGGAGGCAAAGGGAGTCTGATAGATAATCATTTCCCGCCCTCCATGCCAACGCAGAGGAGGAAGATCAACTCGGCTGCTGTTCCATCTGTTCGTCAAGGGATGATTACAAGAAGAACAAACGCGATGAAGGTGATGAGCAAGAAAGCTACTTCAAATAACCTTCTGAATTATTACCGCCTATCAAAGGGAGGGATTTCTTCGGCTGCTCGTGGAAAACGCTCCGATGTAACCAAGGAGAGCAACGCCCTGCACAAGTATGCAGCCTCTGTAGCGTATGGATCGTCAACAAAGGTGAAGGATGGCACTTCGACATCACCGCCAACCCAATCAGAAAAGCGCAATAGGGTGCCTTGTGATGCAACTGAGGACAGCAACACTCTGCACAGCCATGCAGCCCCCATCGTTTATGAATCGACAACAAAGGTGAAGGAAGGCACTTTGGAGTCACGGCCTACCGCATCAGAAAAGCACGACAGGGTGGCTTGCTCCCCTACTCAACTCCCTGCTGTCGCATTCAGTGGGTGCGAAGACGGTTCACAAGTGCAGGTGCAGACAAAGGGAAACGAGCGTTTGCCGTTTTTGCACGAAGGCAACGGCACCGTCGTTCCTTCATTGTCACAGGTTGCTGCGTTGCAGGACCTTGAATCCCTGTGCGAACGTCCTGCGAGGATAGAAGAGAGAGGTGAAGATGGAGCGAGCAGAAGGCATGTTGTCGGCTACATGGCGAAGACTGTTGATGCAGGCAATCGCCAACCCATTGCCGCGAGAGCAAGAGAAGGGAGTGGTTGTCAAAGTGCGCTTCGGATTCCACCCTCTCCGCTCCAGCGCGCCGTTGGTGGAAAGGCGATTCCACTCACGAGTGTCCTGAGGAGTAGCGACCGCCCAGCGAAATCGGAGACGGTCAGCGGCACCCCTGGACGACGTAGAGTCACCTTTGATCTTCGGCATCAAGACGACTCTGAAGCGTACGGCATCGATCGGGTCGTCATTGGATCGCCGATGACGACGACAACTAGTTCTTGCGAAGTTGACGGGACATGCGACACCTTTGACTGCCTCTGGACGAAAGAACCCAAACGTATCGTCGAGTTTCTGTGGCAGAACGACCCTGTGTACAGAGGCATGCTCTGTATGGGCTGTGAGCATCAATACACAGACGAGTTCCGCGAACGTTACCTGCGCGCTCTTGCTGCTGAATCTTCCTGATCTGATGGTGTTGCGAGGAGCCGTCTGTTGTTTTCTTGATGCCTTTGACACCCTCTGGATGGACGTATGGTCGAGTTTTTTTTTGTGGCAGAACGACGCTGTATACAGAGGCATGCTCTACATGGCTTGTGACCAGCAATACACAGACGGACTAGCTACGGGGGGAATTTTGCCTGCTATCACTCGCTGCCGAACCTTCCCTGCTCGACGAGGTTGCAAGCGGCGGCTGTCTGCTGTGTTCTTCACTTTTTTCTGTGGTGCTTTCAGATCAATGCATCGTGAAGCGGAGCCCCAGAGGAATGCCGTCCTTTTCTTCTGCGACGCAATCTTGTTCACCTGCCGGTGAGAATGCACTTGTATTATGTTATAATAAGCTTTTCGGCTGCATCTGTCTTGGCGACGTTCTGTTTCTTCTGTTTCTGTTCGCCCCCCCCCCCCCCCCCCCCCTCTCCCCCCTTCTATATCATCGATTCATATCATCTATTTTCTTTCAACCGGTCTGAGTTATTTTTCTTGCGGATGAACCCTCAATCCTTGTGAAAGTCTGTTTGTTTGTATAGATAATGATGAAGCACAGCTGTCACCCAACTGGGGTCGTGGTACTCCTCAGCCCCATTGAGACATGAATGTATTCACGACAGATTGTGCGCTGTACTCCTCAGTAACCGTGTCCTTCTTCTTACCACCCCCCTCTTGTGCCATTTCTTCTCAGGGAACTCTTGTGGTATTCCTATATAGATGCACTGTACTGACCGAGAACCTGCTTAGTCAGTGTACATCAGTCCTCTTTTTCCTTTCGTTTGTGATCTGATCGATGCATACAGGGGGTTGTCTCTCGTCAGCAAGTTGTCTCTTTGCCTTACTTGCACGTCCTTCACCGATGTGCTGCTGCTGCTGCTGCTCTTTGCTATCAATCTGCTCTGCCCATCGTCGAACTTGCCGTGCCCATTTTTTTTTAATTTTTTTTTCCCACTCACCACCCAACAGTCAATCTCCGTGTTTTTTTTTTTCTTTAATCTTCCCATTCGCGTCTCGTATTGTTGTATCAACTTGTATGTACCCATTCTTCCTATGCCTTGCCTTCTAACCTTCTGAGGGAAAAAAAAAAAAAAAAAAAAGTTAGATGCCTAGTTTCGTTAGGTTAGCCACCTGCTTATCCTTCTTCCGGTAAGGTTAGATGTCTATTGAGGATAGATGTCTATTGAGGATAGATGCCTATTGAGGATAGATGTCTGTTGGGGTTAGCCGCCTGGTTTCCCCTCTGCTTTAGATGTCTGGTACGGGTAGTCTTCAGGTGAGAGATTAGATTGCCTGGTTAGCCTTCTGGTAATTAGGTTAGATGCCTCGTTAGGTTAGGCTGCTGCTGCCTCCTCGTGTTTGCAGCAAGTCCTATGCTAGGCAGATGCTATTTTGTGAGTAGGCTGCTTATCGTTGGTCATGTCTCCCTCCCTCCCTCCCTCTCTTCGTTTTGATGGTCAGATATTCCCCAGGAGGGGAGAAGTGAGACCTAGAGCAGATCTGCAAAGAGACGCGTTTCTTTCAAGACATTGGCACTAGACTATCGTAGTAGGCGGTCCGTCCCTAATTGTGTGCTGGATTTGCACCTGTACAATCTCTCTCTCTCTCTCTCTCTCTCTCTCTCTCTCTCTCTCTCTCTCTCTCTCTCTCTCTCTCTCTGTGGCAGCCAATTTTGACTTCCTCGTGTTCTGCAGCGAGAGTATCTTTGAAGCATTTTTCTGCCAGTCGTCCATTTTGGCACCTTTGCTCACCGGCAGCGGGTTTGAGTGTGGGATTACCAAGACCCTTAGCTTTATTTTATTCTTTTTTAAATACCCTTAACCCGTAGTATTTTCTTTTTTTAAGTTTTTTTGGAACTTTGGAATAAAATGGTTGCTTAGTTTGTAGTGTTTTTTTTTTGGGTTTATGCACAGCTGAGCTCAAGTGTGTCAATTTGGCTTTTTGGGGGGATGTTTTTTTGGGGGTTTGAAACCCTTCTCCTATTTGAAGGAACGAACTTTTGGAAGCCCAACTGAAGATAAAGTGATCTCTTTTTTTTTCTGTTTTTTTTTCACGTCACCTGTACTTAGGAGTTGCATCACTTCAAAAAAAAAAAAGAAAAAAAAAAGAAAAAAGGAGTTGCGTCACTTCTTTAAAGTTCTTTTACCATTTTGCCTGTTCGTCTGCAGAGCCATTCTCTTGGGTCCAACCGGTGTTTCTTATTAGACTCAGGGAGTAGTCGGAGGTGTGATGGGGTGAGTCAAGGCACCTGCTTGTCTACCGTGGAAAGGTGTTCAGCATGTCAAAAGGCCCCTTCACATTCCTACTGCGGTAACTGGAAGCCACGACTTTCCTATTTCGGAATGCAAGGCTCGTGGTGGTCCCCGCCGATATAAGTCAAATGCTGCCTACTAGCCTGGTTTATAAATGCCCAAAGGACCTTTATTTTCCTACTATGGAAAGTCGGAACAGCGGACGTTGCCTATATCTGCAAGTAAAAACGCCCCTACCTTCTTCCTCTGAGAAAGCCCTACTTTTGCCAAGGAATCCGGGAAGGCAAGAGAGGGCCCTGCATGCATTCCTACAGTTAGCTGACTCGAAGCCCTTACCTGCCTGCCTATTTTGGAATCGACGTTTGTTTGTGGTCGTCTACACTGGCGAGTCCAGTGCTACCTACTTCCCTTTTTTTCTCCGTGAAGTGCGAAAGGCCTCAACTTTGCCACTCTGGGAAGTCCGAATGTTGAACGCGCCTACACGAGGAAGTTAAGGTCCCTCCTTTCGTGCTCTGTGAAGTCAAAGCCGTACTTTTGGGGAGGAATGGACGTTTGTTTGTGGGTGTCTACACTGGTGAGTCCAGTGCCACCTACTTCCCTTTTTTTCTCTGTGAAGTGAGAAAGGCCTCAACTTTGCCACTCTGGGAAGTCCGAACTTCGAACGTGCCTACACGAGGAAGTCAAGGTCCCTCCTTTCTTGCTCTGTGAAGTCAAAGCCGTATTTTTGGGGAGGCATTTGGCAAGTCGCAACGGCCGTGCATTCCTACAGTTGCCTTTCGAAGCGCCTACCTGCCCAATTTTGGAAATCGAGGCTCCTGGTTGTCTGAAGTGATAGTGCTGCCGACTACCTGCCCTACTTTTTGACGTGAGAAAGGCCTCTCCCCCTTTCCTACTTTGGCAAGTCACAGCAGCCCTGTGTTCCTACTGTTGCAGTTTTGAAGCGCCTACCTGCCCTGCCCACTTTGGAAATAAAGGCTGCTGGTTGTCTACAGTGATATAGTGCTGCCTACCTCTGCCGCCTGCTTTGTCAAAGTGAGATCGGCATCTCCTTTCCTACTTTGGCAAGTCCGAACCTGCCAACTTGCCAAAGCTTGCAAGTCGTATTTGGTGAAGTCGGAAAGGCGTCGACTTTCCTGCTTTGGCAAGTCAGAATGCCCCAAGTTCTCCAGACATGCAAGTCAAAGGCCCTCCTTTTCTACTCTGGGGATTCATTGGCCCTTGCGAGCCTACATTTGCAACAAGTCAAAAATGGCCCTTTATATGCCAATTGGGGGAGTTTGACAAGTCTGTAAACGTACTCAACTCGAGGCGGCAGCGGAAGCTGCAAGAGCAACACGGTTAAGGCAGGGCATGATCAGCGACAGAAACATGGCAACAGCGATCTGTGTTGGCGAGGACCGGGTGAATGAGGGAGAAGAAGATTTGCTAGAGGATTACAGGGGTGAGATCCCTATTAATCCAATTCTTAATGTGTGACCTTAAACCACCAGTACATTTCCGAGCCATTTTCTGCTGTGCGCTTTGTGGATGCTGCCGCAGCTTCCGGGGTGGGCAGCGGGAGCAAAATGGCTGGCGGCACCAACCAAAATGAGGCGTGCACAGGTTCATGCTTCTTTGGTGGACAGGGAGGGCGTTTGAAGCCGTGGGCAAAAGTGGCCTGGAAGTAGCGTCATCGGTTTAGTAGATTTTACAAAGATCGGTGTCCTGTTGTGGTGAGTCTGCTTATGCAGGATCGTCATCTGGAGAACCGCAGCTTCAGCTGTTGATTGGATTGGGGGACAGGAAACACGCCGAAACGGGGCAGCAGTCGGACGCTTCGCTTCTTCCGGCAGATTGGTTCCCCTCACCCCCCGGGCTTGCTCAACTCTCGCGTTCTCTTCGCACTGCGGCTCTGTTCGTCGTTTTGTTCTACCCTTCATGTGCAATCTTGTCTTGGTGTGAAGCTCGCTCTGCAATGAGAGCACTCTGGTAACCATGCTTTTTCCACTGAGTTGTGAACTGTGTGGACGCCTTTGCTGTAATCAGGGCCAGATACGTCTAGAGAGTTCTAGTTTGGTGAGTATGCAGTCAGTGGGCTTTCCCTTGTTTTTTTTCCTCATATGGTTGGTTATATATACATCAGGGGCTCCATAGTCATTGCTGGAGAAAAATGTCCTTTTTTTTTTTTTTTTTTTTTTTTTTTGAATCCTTGAATGTCAACGAAGAGAGTAGGCCGAGGAAACAGTAGGTCATTTGTTGGAATGAATCTTTTGTTTTCAAAACATAATATATATATATTAATAATAGAAAAGAACCTGGTCGTTCCAAAATAAGGGGGCTACCCATGACAGAAAAAAGGCGGCGGTAAATATTGGGAAAAGAAAAAAAAAGACGATCCATCATCTGATATATGGGGGCTTCTTCAATCTCGACGGACACTAGGGCTCTCTGCCGTGGTGGGATGTAGTGACAGGTTCTGATGATGTGGCCATTTGGGGAACGGCATTGGGCCTTGCTCCACTACTCGAAACACTACATGCATTCGGACGGTTTGTGGACTATGTGCATTCACCCGAGTCCAGCATTTTGAATGTGTAGGTCCACTTATGAGCTCCAGATAAATATAGAGTGTTGCGTAGTCGAGCGGGGGCCCATTGTATGAACGTGTAAATTTGTTGGTGGTAAATGGCAGAGTTTGTAGGATATTCTGCATGCATTTGGACGGTTTCTGGACCAGGTTCACAGATTGGCAGACCTTTCGGCCCATAGGATTTAGGACCTGGCTCTAACAGTCGTCACATTGCTACGGTAGGACATGTGGACAAATTCTCTGATTGCACGTGTATGTATATATATGTATATACTCTCGGTTTCTGAAGTGTACTGGATTGGATTTGGTTGGTCCCCCTCATGCGTCTCGCTCATTGAGACAACAACTATTATGGAGGTGGTGATTCTCAGCTACTGAGTCGTTGCCATTTCCTTTGCACACTACGTGAGCCTTTTTTTTTTTTTTTTTTTTTTTTTTTTTTTTTTTTTTTTTTTTTTTTTTTTTGAATGGAAGTCGCCCCCACCAGTGTTAGCGGTGCTGCTAAGAGCAGACACCACTAACGCCTGGGGAGAGGCTCCATCGATTGGTGTGGTGGGGAGCATCACCTGCTGGAAAGCGGGTCTAGCGTCCCTTATGCAAACTGAAATTGAAGCACAGCAGAAAAACAATTGTGGGGTGTTCCTGCCAGCATTGATTGCCCTGGGGTCCAGGGGATTGACTGGGCAGGATATTAGGAGGAAGGGGGAACCTCTTCATCTTGAACCCGGCGGCGCCGGATACACTGCTACACCCTAGTTCCTCCCTCCCCTATTGCCACAGTATGACGATCTGTTTTCCTTCACGAGGTGTACTAAGAAAACACCTACCAGCATTGATTGCTCTGGTGTCCAGAGGATTAACCGTGCAGGTTCTGTTGCTAAGATTTAATTTCTTCCTCCCCCCGCTGCGTCCACACGCCCTGTCGCAGTTCCGCTTTCTGGGCTTGGCTGTTGCTTGAAGGCTGCTACAATTTTGGGCATGGCATGAATTTATTCTGCTCCGTACCATTGCAGCAGATCCACCACTGAGAGTCCGTGGGGCGGGAAGGGGTCAGGGAACTCCGATGAGGGGCGCAGCGGTATTGCAGGGTCTGTCCTGATCCATTCCTTGAAACAAAGGGTGTAATCTCTCTTCTTAGCTCGCCTTGACCGTGCTCCGGGGGAACCTCTTCTTTCCATCGAATGAATATAGGCTATCCAACCCCCCCTTGCTCAGTCCCCAACCAGTCCCCTGAGAATTGTTTGATAGCTTGGGATATGTCCTTTTTCTGTGTTAAGGCTGTCTACCTTCTTAACCCGAAAAAAACGTACGTACCTTGTAGGAATACAACGCACGGGGTAAGTTGTATTCGAATACAATGTACGTACGTTATAGAACGAGTTTTAGGGTACAACTTTTCAGAAGCCTGTAGTAAAAAAGTTGTTTTTATCTCAAATTTGGTTGGGAATTTCGCCAAGACCCTCAGGCAAAAGTTGTTTGCATTGCAATGTTGTACAGCATACTTTTTTTTTCGGATTTTTTACGGAAGTTTTTTTAATCGAAGTTCTGAAAAAAATCAGTAAAAAACATTTCCATCCTCGTTTTTATTTTTTTCTCGAATTTTGTCGTGAATTTCGATAAGACACTCAGGCAAACGTTGTTTGTATTTGCATTGTTGTATAACATTTTATTTTTGTGGGATTTTTTTAATTATTTTTGAAAAATCAAAGTTCCAAAAATCCGAATACAACATACGTACGTTGTGTTCGAATACAACATAGGTACGTTGTAATATATTTGAACGTACACTCTATTCGGGGAAAAACAAGCGATTTCTGAAAACCCGATTTCCAGAGGTAATTCGAATAGAACGTACGTACGTTTTTTTTCGGGTTAAGAAGGTAGTTGTGATTTTACCTTCAACCAATGTGCCCGCAGCTCATCTTGGACGTATTGTTTAATCGTTTCCATAACTTCTTCTTTCTCTATTCTGAAACCTTCGATAGCGTGAATGCACCATTTTCTCCATAGTGCCCAATTGATTGCCCTCCTCCCTGTCTTAAACATGTTATCTTCAAATGTATTGTGCGTGGGGGAGGACCAGGTTTCACATAGGACAGCTCTCATCAGTACCAAGGCCACTGGGATTCAGTGTCCAGTTGTCTCCAGACCCTGTCCCACCAGCGCCAGGTAAGAACCGCCCCCGGGCATTGCATGAAAATGTGTTCAATGGTCTCAGGAATTTTGCGGTGGGGGTAGGAGGCTAGGCAGGATTTGCACCATTGCACCATGGCACTGCTAAACCCATCTGTTCCAAATACGTCCGGTCTATTAGCCAGTTGTTGGTTGGGAGGCAGCGGTGCTCAATCTGCCATTGCAGGGAGGCTAATTTTGCCGGTTTGGCCTTTGTGGCCGTGAACCATCGAATGGGGTTGACTGCCTCCCGCCGCACGTTCAGGTGAGACATCCACCGTTCCCTCACCGTCTCCTTTAGATTTGAGTTTGGGACGCAACATACAGTATGTAGCTTTTACCGAGAGAGAGAATAATTTCTTGTTTGCATCCGCGGCCGCAATCTGCACTTGGAGGTCCATTGCCACTTCTCCGGGTCGAAAGGGAGTTCTGCGAGCGGGGTTTCTGGGCAAAACGCTGTCGAGTCGTCTTGTGTCCGGAGCACCCGGATTCAGTGCAGGTCAGTCTTCTTCCACCATCTCAGGCTATCCGGATGATACTTCCTGAGCCGGTTGTCTTCTTCGCGGTGGAAGAGGTTTACCAGCAAATCATGGGTACCTACCACCACCACACTCTCCACACTCTCCGTATCTTCGGGAGTTGCTACCCAGTCACTCTTTGTAAATGCGGACCACTATGTGAGCCTTAACGCGGGCATCTCATAATGATAGCATACCTAGAGGATATTATTGTGCTGGAAGTGGCAGCTGCGCTACATGTGTGTGTGTGTGTGTGTGTGTGTGTGTGTGTGTGTGTGTGTGTGTGTGTGTGTGAGAGAGAGAGAGAGAGAGAGAGAGAGAGGGGAGTGTAGTGCTGGAACTGGCAGCTGGACTGCATGTGTGTGTGCGGGAGAGGAAAGAGATGCACAGTCTCTCTCTCTCTCTCTCTCTCTCTCTCTCTCTCTCTCTCTCTCTCT
>BFEA01000671.1:273346-283839 GCA_003427395.1 Chara braunii | reverse complement strand
TTTTTTTTTTTTTTTTTTTCCTCAACGAAAAGTTCATTATATAACAACCAGGATCGAGGCCGGGGACCTCACAATTCAACCCGGGATTACTGACAGCATCAGCCAGCTTAGCTTATAGGCAACTGCCTGCAGAAAGTCTCCTCTACTGACTTTCCAACTACTAATTGTCTATTCTGATGTAGGTAGCACCCACTTTCCATTTGATTTGAATATCAGTTCTAATGAAACATTCTATGTCTGATTCACCGAAAATAAGTTAACGTGCTAAATTGCTATTACCTCCTACTCCTGGGACTAAGGCGGCCCAGTGGACCGGACCCCATGGTCTGGGTCCTGATTCTACTGACACTCTCCTATAGGCCCACCGCGGCCCTAAATCAACCGAGTGCCCTAGTTGGAACAGTGATCACCAAACAGGTATCCTCCCTCCTATATGTCCCTACTGTCTCTACTGCACATTACTTCAGTAGCCATTCAGTCACAATCATACCCCTGGTGCTGTGAACCCCTGCCAGCTGGTTTCCTATTGCCCATGTCCTGAGGAACCACCACAGCTCTCTCCTGGGGGCTTTGCCTTTCCTCGCCTTCCTACTCCAATCTACCAGAATAGCCTGTCTAATGCCTCTCTTGATTGCCGCCTTGAGCTCAATATCCGAGAACGGGCGGTGTTCGAACCGAGACCTGTTCCTGTCTGCCCAAATGACGGAGCAGATGACCACCCTTATCACCTGAGCTACATAGGGCCAGCCCCTCTTCCCTGTGTGACCTTCCAGCGTGAAACCCAGTAACACCCACCTTTCATCCCAGGTAACCAGCGTTCCTCCCAACTGTTCCCAGTGCTGTGCCCACCACTTCCAGACCCTCTTAGAAGCTGGACAGTCCCACCATAGATGTTTGGTGGATTCGAATGGCCAGGTGCATCTTGTGCAGCCTAGGCTGACCTTTACCCCTCTCGCAACCAGCCAGACTGCTGAGGGGGTGACCAGCAATGAGAGCATCCAGAGGATAGCTGCCTTCTTAGGGTCCGGCAGCTCCTGCAACACCCCCCAGAGTCTCCTGAAGTCCTTCGCAGCTCCTTCCAGGTCGTCAAGAAGTACTGCGCTCCATCTGGTAATGGCGACTGAGGTGGGGGAGCGTTTGCAGTCCTCCGTCAACTTGTAGGAGTCACCTACTGAGAATTTGGAAAGATCCAGTACTGTGGATGGGAGGGTTGCAGTTCTGTTCCCCTTCCAACCCCAGGCTAACGGGTCAATCGCCAACTTTCTCAGTGGGCATTTTCCTACCCATGGACTCCTTATGAGTCCCCCTCTGTCATTCTTCCACCCGATTACCCTTGCCTCAGGCTGTAGGGGGTTATCCCATCTCATAATCACCTCCTCCCCTCTCAATTGCACGGAATCATTCTGCCCAGAGCCTTCCCACACTTGAACCTTCCTGAACCCTGCTGTGGTAAGCTCCTGCACCTTCCAAACTTCCAGTCCGTTCCCCACTCTTGGACAGTACCAGGTGTCCATCGGGTCCAAACCTTCTGGACCCAGTAAAGACTTCCACTCTTCCGGGACTGCTGACAGCAGGCTTAGCCAGTTCTCCTCCACATTCCGCAGGCCATAATCTCTGGGAGCGGACGCCAGGAACTTGTGAGTGAGGACCATAGATCCGCTAACCTGGAAATGCCTCTCCGAACCCAGGCTCTACCAAATGTACCTGGTTCTGTACCTGCTGAGAAGAAGGACCCGTCTGGTCTGGAAATGCTGGGATTCTCGGATAGGCACTACTGCAGAACTTCCTCCTTGGTGCGTGGCGCGGTGCGGTTATCTGGCGGCAGGTGTATCCATGCTTTCCGAACAGCGTCCCAAAATTTTGAGTGAAGCTTCTATTTCATGAAAGAGGGAAGAAAGAAGCAGGGCCACACGTCTTCCGCTCTTTGCAGTTTCCACAAACGCATGAGGATCAATTCTGCTAGGTACACCCAATCTTCCTTTACCTCTGCCATCGCTACCCGGGACAGCCACATGCGAAGCTGGGCTTTGTTCTTCCGCTCGGGGTCAATCAGAGCTAGGCCCCCTTGATCTCTTGGAAAGGTTATCAGCTCCCATGCGACTTTGACAATGAAACCCTCGTCCATTTTAGCCGTGGGCTTCCAGAGGAACCTGGCCGCTAGTCTCTTGATCTCCATGAAGGCAGACTTCGAAACTTCTCTCACCGTGCCGACATACCAGATGAGGGAAAACAGGGTCACGTTGATAACCAAAGCTCTCCCGAACAGGGACAGATGCCATGCAGATCCCCAGGCCCTGAGTTTGGTCATTATTCGTTGCTGCAGGACCAGGCCCTTTGCTCCTTCCATGATCTGTAGGCTTACCATTACGCCCAGGAACCGCTCCCCGGCCTTAGAGTCCACTCGCTGCATTCCCCGTTCCACTTGTAACGAATATTGTGTCGGGAGAATGTAAGCTGATTCGTTCCAGTTGACTAGTGCTTCAGACAACTGCGAGTAATTCATTAGCACCGCCTTGATCGCCTTCGGGGATGCCTTGGAGTTCTCAGAGACCACAAACAGGTCGTCAGCCAGGGCTTTCACCTTGCAGTCCCTGTTTGTCGAAATTTGAATGTCGCGAATGCCCGGGTGCTTCCTGATGCAGTTCAGGGGGACTTCGAGCTGGAGCACAAAGAGGAGGGGAGCAAGGGGGCAGCCCTAGCGCAGCGAGCGGGACAGCTGGAATGATTGCGACAGGTGGCCGTTGACAGCTACCGCTGAAGTTGAATGCGTATACATTGCAATCACCCAGCTGCAAAATCCATCACCGAAACCCATCTTCCTCAATGTCGTCAGGACAAATGCCCATCCCACTCAATCGTATGCTTTCTCCAAGTCTAGCATAAGGACTGCTATGTCCCTGTTCTCCGCCTGTACTACCTCAATTGCCTCGATAGCCGTAAGGATATTAACAAATATAGACCTTCCCTGCACAAAAGCACCCTGATCTCTTTCCACTAGTCTTGGTAGCAACCTCCCTAATCTCAGCGCTAGCATTTTAGCTAGAATCTTGTAGTCAACATTGAGCACAAAGATAGGGCGGTAGTTACGGAAATTGACCTTGTCTCCCTTTTTGAACATCAGCGAGATAACCCCATGTGTCATCCCCTTACCCAGTCTACCCCCTGTGAGAATGTCATTATACACTTCCACTAGAGGAGGGCCGACCGTCTCCCAGCACTTGCGGTAAAATTCCACCGTCTGTCCGTCAACCCCCGGGCACTTGCCAGACGCCATTGTCTTTAAAGTTTGTTGACCTTCTTCCAACGTTATTGGCCTGTCCAAAGAGAGTCTTTCCTCAACCGTCAATGTCACTGTTGTGTCTGTCCACATATCTATCTCCTGAGATAGATCCGACTGGACGGTGTCTTGTGTACGTCTAGTACTCGACACGTCCGCGTAGTACAAGCGGGCGTACTCCAGCATTCCTCCCAGGTCTGATGATGGATCTGCCCCCTCGTCAAATGGGTGGTTCAACTGAACCACCTGTTGGTACTCTCTGCTGGGCAGTAGCCTCTGGAATGTTTCTTTAGTGAGGCTGTCCTGCACAATCACGCCTTTCAACCTCAGAGCTTCCTCCCACCTTTGATGCTTGTCGAATTGGATCTTGTCCCACTTTGCTAGACTTCTCTCCCTTTCGGCCGCCCACACTAGCTCCGAGATTGGATCCTGTTCCATCTTCCATTCAGCCCATTCTACTGCCTTCCTACATTCCGCCTCTTCTCTGTTGTGATCTCTGACTAAGATCCGGGAATAGACATCAAGCATTCCTAAGATGATTGTCATGCCTCCATCCAGCCAGGTTGCCGATGAGGGGAAGAGTCCCCTCACAGACTGCTAGTCCCTCATGTGATCCTTCACCCAATCTTCTACTCCTTGCTCTTCCAAGTTCCAGTTGTTGAGCTTGAAGTAGCCCATTCCTCTCTCCATGACCGTATCTAGGAGTACCTCTAGCACCACTTGTTTGTGATCAGAGATTGGGTTAGCATGGTGGTTTACCGATAGGACCTTCTAGGACAGGGACTCCCCGGCTAGGAAGTAGTCTAACTGCCTTCTAGCTACCTTTCCTCTATCTTTCCTGATATTGGAGAACCATGTGTACCCCGGGTCATCAGGGTTCAACATGCGGAAGAGGTCAACTAGGTCCTGGTCCCTCAGGCGATCCAGCAGTGCTATCGCGTCGGATCTCCCCGTTGAGGTGGAACCTTCAGTCATTGCATCATCCAATAACAAGTTTCAGTCCCCCGCCAACAGCAAACCGTCAGCCTATGGAATCTCCTTCTGCAGCTTCTTGAAGAAGGTAGCTCGTCCGCTTGGTTCGGATGGGGTGTATACACCCATAATTACCAAATTCTCCTGCCCCCATCTCAGTCTCAGCCACGCCCAGCGGCCCCGTAAGTCTGCCTCCGAGTTTATGACGTGCTGTAACCATTTCCTGTGCAACAGAATCGCTACACCCCCCTTTGTCCCCTGCGCCGGTGACCATACCTGGGGCCCTTTCAACCAGGAGGTCATATCTGCTAGCCTTTCCTCGTTCAATTTCATCTCCTGTAGGCAAAGGCAATCCACTTTCTCCTCGTGTATCCAAGACTTGATCCTCTTCTTTTTCTCTCTCCCCATTGTGTCCCCCATTCCCTTGTCATTCCACGTCGCAACTTTCCACCTAACCATTGACATGTGTGTTTCCCGCTGGATTTTGGATGCGGCTAGACTCTTGGACTTCATCAGCCCATCACCCTTGTGCCATTGCAGGGGATCTGATCATCGAGCTCCCTCTCGACGACTGTGACTGAGCCGACTGAGATGACATTCTCCACGGTTCCACAAGAGCGCTGGCGAGGAAGTTGGAGTGCAGATTCTCCTTTTCTAGAAGCTTCTCATTCAAGCTCAGGAGAAGGAGGGCTGAAACCTCCGATGTGATAGCAATCACATCCAACTCCTGACTGTTTTGCTCCCTTACTGCATCCAGGAGGAACCACCTGATGCCTGCCTCTGATAGAGCGCCAACTATGCTGGGGTCCACCCGAGCATCCATTATAAGAAAATAGTATTTGTAAACCTTGTCATGTAGCGCGATCACAACATTCGCCATCGTAGATCTTGGAACCAGTCTCATTGGGAAGGCATTGCCGAACAGCCTCTTGGCGCGAGCTACCACCTCCAGTGGTGTTGGCGTCTTCTCTGTTATTTCTGATGGAAGGTGTTGTCTCCCCTCTGTATCGACCCTCCCTAGGAAAAAGATACCGTCCCTTGCTTTTGAACGCACCAAGGGCACGATTCTTCTTTCCATCAGTAATTGCCCATCATACCGCCTAGATCTGCTTCCAATCCCTCCTTCTGCCTGGGCTGTATTTCTACCTCTTGTTCCCAAGCCCGCTGCATTGTGTCTGAGAGAAGCACCAAAGTTATCGGTTGATGATCCGGATCGTTCCTCATACAACCGTTTAATGCCAACCGCCATCAGTTCATCTCCCAATAACTCGCTCCCCATCCCAACTCTGGATCTTGAAGATTGTGACAGTTGTGTCGCCACTCCTCCTTGTGCTCTTTCCCTTCCCGTCCCTTCCCTTTGATAATCCTCCAATCGCTCTTTCTCACGTCTGCTGCAGGTAGGTCTACCACCCAGGCTGTGCTGGGGGTGTGAGACCTCTCTCCTCCTCGAGTGTTGTCTGTATCCTCGCCCTTCCTGGCTCTCTCTCTCCCTAATCGGGTGAGAGTACTCCTGCCTGGGCCACTCCCAAGCCTGGGCCATTCCATTACTAGGGTCTGCTTCCACATGGTATTGGTGAGGATACGACCTTACTGGTGCTGGGTAGTACAACCTGGTCTCCGGATGGGCCGAGGCCCAGTTGGGTTCCAGTGCCCTTGGGCCATAGATAAGTGGGGGCTGAGGATGGGGGGGGGGGGGGGGGGGGGGGGGGGGGGGGGGGGGGGGGAGGGGCTGGACAGTTCCCAGGCCAATAGGCTGGGTGGGACCACGCTGGTACAAGGTTACCCTGTTGGCCCCCAAGGCCCTGATGATGGCTGATGACCGGTGGAGCGGATGCTGTGTGCTGAGCATAATGTATTGGATGCGGGACTATCGTTTGCATATGAATCTGCCGATAGTCCGTTGCGGGGTTACCTCCTCCCGAGCGAATAGTCTCCTCCTGATTTACTTGAGGTTGCGCAGATCCAGTCAGCGGGTGGACATGACCGGATACCACGGGACCATGAACTGAGCGTTCCCCAGTAGCCAACCCTACGGCTGGTTATCCCTGTGATCTTCTGTAGGGAGGCTCGTACGCAGGATGTGCTGCATGTTCCTGTGCGTTAACTCCTGCCTCTCGACCTGCTTCTCTTCTTGAGGAATCCGCCACTTCCTCCCTCTGAGCTGGTTGTTGCGGATTCAACCATTGTCTGCGTGGTCGCTCCTCCCTATCTTGACGGGGGCAGTTTTCCTCCGTATGGAAGTACCAGCCGCATTTCCTGCACCAGTCTGAGAACGGCGTAGCAACTTCCACCCTCCACAACTCTCCCTTTGGTGACTCTATAGCCAGCGTGTCCTCTACCCGAAATCTTGCTTGTGGATCCATATCCAACTTTATGTTCATCAACTTCGGTCGGCTCTTGTCTGCCTCTGGAGCGTGCATATGCTTGACACCCCCTATGAGTCCGTCCACTGCACTAGGTAGGTAATACATCGCATCCAGTGGTACTCTAAGTGTCATAATCCAGAAATTGGTCTTTGCCTCCTTCAATTTTAGTTCCTTCAACTCCGATTTGGTCATCCAAGGTTTGAAGGCGACCGGGTACTCTTTACCTTTGAGAGACAGCGTAGTCGAGCCCTTCTGGACTAGCCAATTTGCGACTTCTACCGCTTTGGCCACATATGATACTACGTTGGGGCCTTCGAACTTAATTCTTCCTCTTCTTACTCCTAGATTGAACAGTCGTCGAGCAAACCAGCCATCTTCGAAAACCCTCACCATGTCCTCCTTCACCCCTCTCGACAGGTTTTTCGCCTCGTCTTGAAAAATGAAAATCACAGTTCTTTCCTTGAGCCGTTTTTCTTTAATGGCATCCAGAGGCTCGTTCACCTTGAACCTTTTTCCCTTCTCATCCACTACGACTTCCCCTAAATCCGATGCCAGGTGGAATACCCCATCATCATAACATTGACCCAGGGACTATCTTACCCTGTCCTCGATTGCCCAAAAGTTCGGAGGGGGGGCGGTCTCCCGCTCACTTCCTCCTCCATTTCTGTTTCTCTAGTACTACTGCTTGACTGTTGTCTTACAGGGAAGCAATAGGCCGCAAGTCCAGTGGGGAGATAGCTGTCCACGCATGTACTTCCCTGACCCTCGTACTTAGGCTGGTAGCTAACCTCCTGAATGCAGTGTTCCTATAGATGTATTTTTCCACAATGAACTAGCCATTCCTAGACATCTGATTGACCCTTCATCATACAGTGTCGAGGCAAACCATCCCCAGGAGATAGAGCCAATCTGAGCCGAGCTCACCGTCGCTCTCCTTGAAAGATGAGTGTCGTGATTGCATCAACTCCCCAGTAGCATTGCCATAGGACGCATACCCCGAACACCCTCCCTCGTAGCAATCTCTCCCGAAGTAGTAATGTGGCATTATACCCCCCGTGCACTACACCGTTTTCCGTGCACCAAACTTTGTTGGCTGCTGGATGCGAAACGTGCCATACTTAGTTCCCCCTGTGTGAAGCATTACTCCTAGTGTATGTGGCTCATCCTCCCCCTTGGCAGCGCTCTGTTCAGGCCTTGTAATGAATCGGTCGTCTGGCCTGTAGGCTACCGACATCCGTGTTAGACCAGAAGAACCCTCACGAGTGCCTGTCTTCCACGGACAACATAGACTAACCCCGGACGGGAGAGCCTCCCTGATCACCACGCCAGTAGCTTCTCGTAATTCCTCGCCTTGCCTCTGTAATTCCGGTGAGTTCTACCCTGCCTCCCCTTATGCACTTCCCCGACACCGGGAGTTGTTATTGATGTGCATGCTCCACTCCCCTTTTGCCATTCGTTAAACAATTTCCTTCCTTTAAAGTGAGGAGTGCTTCACCTAATTGTAGAGCAGCAACTCCCATGTACTACGCACTCCTCCTCTTAGGATTTGTGGACAGGTAATAGCCATGGCATCGTTCGACCTAGGCCTTTTGCTGAGCAGGTCATCCGACCTGTCATCGACCGGACTCCCCGTTACTCCGGAAAAGCTCCCCCGAGTGCCTTGAATTCTACTGAAACCTTGCCTATCCCCGGATGGGGAGGTCCCCCTGACCTTGACATGATCCTGATTTGATCTTGCGCCAGAACAACTCGTACTCCATTGTATTACCGACGTGATTATGGCGACTTCATCCCCAGCCTTCCTTGTGCAGTTTACCGAATCCAGAGTTACTGTTGATGTACTCGTTACCCTCCTCTCTCTCTTCCGGTAAATGCTATCCTGTCCTCTGTCTGAGGAGAATCATCCACCTTCCCTTCGTCTTCCGTTAATCGGAGCAACCCGGGGAACACTAGGGTAATTTGCTATTTGAGAGGTGGTAAATCTGAGCATAGCCGACTAGGTATGAAGTCGATATATACTCACCAGTGTTTACCATTCCTACTTTCCGCCGGCGTGGCGCCTATGTTCCTTACCATACTCTCCGTCAGACAGAGTGAACGGGGCACCAAGGACTACAGGCGAATGGGAGGAGGCTTAGCTTGAGCATCCCTCGGTTAGGTTAACAACGTCTCCGCTCCTACAGCGGTGTCGACTACCCCTTCCGCTTAACTCTTGAGCCAAATATGCCACCTATTCTATGGTACTGTTTTGCCTAACTCTGGTATAGGACTGGGATCTAGGGTTACCTCGAAGGAGTTGTATCCGAATGAATCGGGGCCCACGAAAGGTGGGAGAGAACAACTCCTCGAACTCCGTCGGCGATGGCGGAGGTATCGACGAGGTAATGGCTAGGAGCTTCACCATGAGTTACCGCGGTGAATTCCGTCGCCCGCATCGTTTCAGAGCGGAGAGCTACCAGCGCAGGACCGCCCAGCCACAACGCCCCCCCCATGTTTTCATTCAATTTGGTAAAGAATTTCGATGTCCAACCAATTCAATTACCTGTCAAATCTGGACAGGACGGCCTTTTAGGGCTTTTTTATTGTCATTATAGTATTACGGGGAACCCCATAGCAGCCACATCCGTGCTCAAGCCTCCAACGAGGGAACTGCAACCACCAGCAGGTGCGATACCTGCTACAGCAGGTGGGCGATACCGGCCAGGGGTCAGCCGGTAGCATCAGGACTGAGCTTTTATTATTATTATTATTATTTTTTTTTTTAATAATGGGAGAAAGATACTAAAAATCCTTCGGGACATCCGTTAAAATTGGTATTGGCAGGGTTACCTGCCCGAACACCTCCAGGTTCGGCCCCCGCCAAAAAACTTTTCGGGGCCTAAAAATAAGTTTTTGGTTTTCTGAATTTTTTTTTGTGAGTTCTCTATGATGTAACCTACACCTGTCTCTTATACACATCTAGATGTGTATAAGAGACAGGAGGAAAGGGGGGAAGAGGGGAGAACAGAAAAAAAAAAAAAAAAAGGATAGAAATAGGAACCCAGTCTGACACATATACCCTTTTTGACAATCAACCCTATCATTCCTAAAGAGATTTTTTTTTAGATCCTGTGAGAACAAGGAGAAACAAATGATGAGGCAAATGAAAACGTGAAAAAAAGTATTAAAAAAAAAAAAAAAAACGTGAAAAAAAGGAAGAAAAGAGCACCGTTTAACAGCAACGCAAAAAGGAGGGCAGGGCAATTGATGAATGCCCGGAGTGAACCGTTGACAATGCAAGTCCAAAGGTCACCAACATAAGGAAGAGATGCAATGTAGCACAGCAAAAGACTCAAATCAGATAGAAGATAGGACTGACTGACGACGTAGCAGTAATGACAACGTGACTCAAATCCAACCTCACACCCAACAGGAGGGGTCCAGACATAGAAGCGACCTCCCGCTGTAATCATACCTAGCCGAATATCGGATGGGAGACGGGAGTATTGGAGGAAGAAGAAGAAGAAGAAGAAGAAGAAGAAGAAGAAGAAGAAGAAGAAGTGGAAGAAAGACGTGACCCAAATGTATGGCGGCGCCAAATAATGGCCATCTTTCTTCCACCTACCTCTCCCTCCAATCTCTTGTATGCCCCCAGCAATGAATCTCAGATCGTGAGTCAGATAGCCTGGCTCCCGAGTACCGATGTCATGTCTCCAGTCCCTCTCTCTCTCTCTCTCTCTCTCTCTCTCTCTCTCTCTCTCTCTCTCTCTCTCTCTCTCTCTCTCTCTGTTTGTGTGTGTGTGTGTGTGTGTGTGGGTGTGTGTGTGTGTAGGATAARAAGAAGAAGAGCGGAAATCACCTCTCTCTCTCTCACGCACACACACAATTGAAGACGATAC
>BFEA01000671.1:199846-227967 GCA_003427395.1 Chara braunii | reverse complement strand
GTGGTCACATCGTGTGGCCCCCCCTAACACGATCTGTCGAATTACAGACCCAAGTTCGACCCCATCCGAGACCAAAAAAGGGGAAATTTTGACCTTTTCTCGATTTATGTGTGTTATCCTTGCGCAGGGGCCACTTTGATCTGGGCGCGACAGATCTCAGCCGCGCGATCCGCGACCGAGATTGGCCGCGCCCAACTGCCTTGGGCTGCTGCAAAAGGAGCTAGCCCGGTAAAATGTTTGCAACCAAGCTTGATCCCGGTACCAGATAGGTAAGAGTCCTCTGCGATAACCTACTGGGCTAGCTCCTATCATGATAATGACAGGAGCAGCTTGCCTATGTGAAGAGCTCGCCTAATAAGGTTTCCCCCATACCGTGACCTTGCAGGCTTTGCCTGCCCGCTTCTTCCCTATGGATGGCTGCCATCCACCACTCCGGGCCCGCCCAGCGGGTAGGCCTCGGTATAGGCCTGCTGGCCTCACCCTAGCTCGAGGTTAACCCGGCGGCCCAAAAGAAAAGGAAAAAAAAACTTGCTATTCCGCTCGCACCGTAGCCCTATACCCTGCGCATCCCTCCTTTTTAGCCTACTTAGGCCCTGACATCTTTTAGGTAGAATAAGTTTAGTCTTAGACTTTCTACGACAGCGCATCCCTGCGGCCATGTCGAGACCCGCGGACGACAGGCCATACCACTGTCTCCCGCTGTCTCGAATGGACGCCGTTGTCGTCACATGTCAACGACGTTCCATGTCAACGACGTCATACATCAACGACGTCAGACTTTTGGTTTTTCAGTTATAGGGTTGGTCTGAACAACTTTTGGCAACGTCAATGTCAACCAGTTCATCAATCCCATAAAAAAATCGGACAGCGGCTGACCTTGACAAACTCGGGCAGAAACCCTTACATGGGTTTCTGTCCCGACACCGGTTGCTTGGGAGGCCGATCGGCGTGGAAGTCACTGCCCAAGAGGCAAGCAGGCTGGTATATCAGAAGGCCGAGGCAAGAGCTCGGCCTCATTCTTCAGTGTACAAGTTTGGCGACACGCTACTGGAGCGCTGGGTGGAGTGGCGCTGGGTACTACAGCGCCGCTGGGAGGAAGAAGCCGGGAGCTTCCACCTTGGCTATGGTGGAGCTCTACCGGTAGGAGGATGAGGGAGAAGGGGACCAAGGAGGAGAGTGGTGGGGTACTGACCTGGCTATGGTAGACACCATCTTCATCACGTTGTTAGGCGCTGCATCTGGAAGGTCCCAGTAGGGGTAGTGGCGCATCAAGGAAGCTCGGGACAAAGTCAGACATGGTGGTTGAGTGGGCAGCGACATAGCTGCATTGAGTTGACCTGGGAACAGAAGGGCAACGACGAAAAAAATGCCTATATCTGACAATCAAGTTATCTTAATTTTGTTAGGTGCCTTTGTAACTGGTATCTTGGCGTTACGTTTATGAAATGAATTATATAAATGAATAAATCTAATAGGTTATTTATTAAATAGATCATAGAATCTGAATCAATAATAAAATCTAAATATAGAGAACCTAAAGAAGAGAAGTCTATTAAGTACATATACTTGGGTTGTCTTTTGGACCAGAGGGAGGGCCCTCAGTACTCCGCCATAGCCTCGGCCTGTATGTAGAGGAAGAGGAAGGGTGGCCATGGCTATGGTGGACCTCATGTTGTGCCTGCGGTAGAAGTGGGATTTGGACATTGATTCTGGTTCAACCATTCAACATTATTAGTGTTATTTCTTGTTTGAATAAGAGGGGAGGAGATAAGGAGGAAGAGATTGGTTGGTGAGGAAGAAGAGCCTTGTCATTGGTCTATGCTGGAGTACATCATCTTCTTTTTTTTTCCTTCTCTCTCCTCTCAAGTTCATTCATTTCTTTTTATAATTGGACGGCATTGTACTTTCTAATGTTTGTATACTTCAAAATTGGTCAGGATTGTAACATTGATATCGGAGTGGATTCTACTTGCTAGCGAGAGTTGACTTTGCTACCATAACCCTAACCCTAGTGGTACGGGCTAACCACTTAGGGTTAGGGCGGAAGTTAGGGTTAACTGGGGCAGTGTGGTAAAGGGAAGCTGCCCCCAGCTGGCAGAGCCGTGTCACAAGCGGTTATCGGGTAGCTGAAAATTCAAGAATGGAAATTCTGAAGTGAGAGTTTTGGGCAGTATGAAAATCATGAATGGTCCTGAAGTGGTGAAAGGTCCGAAGACCCTGAAAACCAGTTGTTTAGGCAGGCTGCATCTTGAAGTAGTGAAGGGTGTCCTGAAGTGGTCAAGTGAGAGTTCTGGGCAATTTGAAAATCCTGAATGGTCATGAAGTGGTGAAAGGTTCGAAGACCATGAAAACCACCCTTCACCACTTGAGGATGTATCCTGCCTAAACAGGTGGTTTTCAAGGTCTTCGGAGCTTTCACCACTTCAGGACCATTCAGGATTTTCAGACCTGAATGGTCCTGAAGTGTTGAAAGGTTCGAAGACCCTGAAAAATACCTGTTTAGGCAAGCTGCATCCTGAAGTGGTGAACGATGTCCTGAAGTGGTGATGAAAAATACGACTGTTGTTAACCTTCTCTCGGCCGTGTAGGGTCGACACTAGACCCGACCAGGTTTCTTGAATGCATGTTTGTGGTGGCGAGGCACAAGGTGGGATTCGTGATGCAACTTGAGAAAGGCGACAGTGAAGGGCACCTACAACTTGAATCTGGACTTCAAGGAAGACGAGGAGTGACTTTAGGGCTCCCCTCAAGTTAGGCGAGCTTGAGGGTGGTAGCCATATCTGCATCTACGGACTGCAAGTTGTTGCTTTGATCTTCAACATTAACAGGGGAACCGGCTTTATACTTTGGGGTAGATGTTGACCCTCCTAGATGATAGGACACTAGTGTAGAGAATGCTAATTGGGTCAGGAGGATTACGTGAGAGGGGGGTGAGTTCTTTCATCTCAAGAGCCTGGTCACTCAAGAAAGTGTTGTGCCGTCAGGGGGCCCATGTGTGTGTGCATGGAGTTGACTGCTTGTTGCGGTATTCTGGGTTCTTCTTCCGTCCTCCATAGTCTTGATCTTGCGTGAAGTGCATGAACTGCTTACTCGCCTGATGAGTGAATGGATGAAGTATCATGTGTGTCATGCTACATCTTTCTACAATGCTTTGTCTATTTCATTCTGAATGGTTGTAGTCTGCAGGTTCTTTCTGGGGCAAAATTTCGTTTTTCAATTCGGTAGGGACAAAGTAGGTCTTTGTGGAACTCATGTTGGTTGGGACCAAGTTCTGACTCCATTGGGACCGTTTGGGACTCAGTGGGACCAGGCCCAAACAAGAAGGGCCCCTCAGGCCAAATTTGTTGACGTGAGTTACCTTGCTCTATCTGATTGGGACTCGGACTTTATGCTTTCGAACCAGGACACTCGCCGAGGAGGGGATCTTCGTTGAGACGTTTTATCGGACTTTACCGCACGATCCGCCGTCAGGCTCGCACCTTGAGCACCACTCACTTCTTTCTTGCATTACATAGTACACTTTGAGTCTGATTTGCTGTGTCTTCACGGAACTCAGTCCGACTAGGCTTGATAAAACCTCATACGTAGTCGGTCCAGACTGTGTGGCTGGATCAAATTTCTTTGATTTTTATTTCTTTTGTTGTTTTGACTGCTCTCCAATCCAAATGAATTGCCGCTCCGACTAGGAGTTCCACCTTCTCTTCTGACTGTTTCAAGTTGTTTCTTTTATTTGGTTCGATAAATGTCTGCGTCTACACGATCGCAAGCGAGCGAGCGAGAGAGAGAGAGAGAGAAGAGAGAAGCTTCTGAATGTTGCTCTAGAGGGAGTAAGAAGAGGGAAGAGGAGTGTTCGTCCCAGAAAAGTGAGGAAGTACGGACCTCTCTTGAGAGACTTATTGATTCCCTCGTCCTCCATCATGACATCTGCAACAGATTGGAAACTGCAAATTGACGTTGCCCCTAAGGCAGAAAAAGTGCAATACCTGTTCTTTTATGAAAAAACATTAAAGAGAGAAGAGGAAGAGAAGGAGAAGGAGAGGGAGGATAAGGTAAAGGTTCATGAAGCCGTTTTCTGTACCGTGCCTGCCCTAACTGATGAGGAGGTGGAAGAGAAAACCGTTTCACTACTCCAAGCTTTAATAGATGTCTGGGTTGTTGAGGACCATACTGGCCAACTCGCCGAAGTGTTCGACGAACTCAAAAAGTTACGTGAGGACATGACCCTGATGGCGCAACAGCACCGTGACCAGCTGCAACAATTCGTTAACGTGTAGCCAACCCAAAGTATCCTTCCGCCTGCTTACTCTACTTCCAGTACTGCGTGTCAGTCCGTTCTTGCCCTTTTAATCGTGTCTTCTTCTTCTTCTTCCTCTTCTCTGAATGTGGCCAACAACCTAACCGGACCTGCTGCAGGTCCAGACCTCGCTGTTGTTGCTGCAGCTGCAAGTGGCAGTGCAGGGCATTCTGGAACTGTTGCTGGCCCGAATCTGGATCCAGCAATCGCTGATCCTAGCTGCAGTTTTCCTTACATTGATAGAAAGGCGGCACAAATTTCATTTGAATACGACGGAAAGGACGACATCGAATCTTGGATCAGATCTATGCGATCCTACTTTTATGTGTTGGGGACACTCCCAGCTACTTAGTCGTCGGTCCTAAGGACCAATTTGGAACCCGCTGTAAGGAGTTTCTTAGAAATCCCAGCTGTGCAAGCAGGCTATAAAAGAATAGCCCTGAACAAATGGCTGAAGGCTACGCCTGTAGCCACACTTGGGGGACTCTTGATCAAACAGTATGTTGATCCACATGCTGCAGCCAAAGTTAGACTTAAGCTTGACAAGCTCAAGCACAACAAGTGGACCGGCACCATGCATAGTCTACAACAGTACGTCAGCAAACTTTTTGTTACTCCTGATTTGGAGATGACTGTGCAGTCTTGCTTGGATGCGATTAAAGGTACGGTCCCCTCTATTGTAACACATCGCCTGAGACTCGGACTCATAGCGTATACAAATTGGCTTACCCTCATGCGGGACTTAGTCAAGCTGGAGGCACAAGACCTCTCGGGTGGATCGGGTGGCAAAAAGGCCACCGGCCGCAAACGGTTCCCAGACAACAACCATTTTTCAGCGCACGATCTACTTGGGGATGATAAGGAAACCTTCGCAGAGGATCCTTCTCTTGATGACGATCAAGAGCAAGGCTGCGAGGCATCTTGCTCTTCGTCAACTCATGAGTCTGAGTATATAAATGACGAAGAATCCATGAATACCTTCAAGAAGACTTGCTTCAAAAGTACGGGAACCAGAACCATAATGAAGAACAACACTAACATCATTCTTCTTCCCAAGGGAGCGAAGATTCCACCCAAACCAGAAGATCCTGCCATAAAAGCATGGGTAAATCTCCGGATAAGTGAAAGTGAGTGGAAACACAGGGTCGAGAAAGGGGTTTGCCGGCATTGCATCAAACCGGGACACTTAGTGCAATATTGTTTCAAATTGCAGCAGAAAAATCAGCAACCGGGGTAGAAACATCATCAACACATTCTATAGACGGAGAGGCTGAACATGTAAGTGCAGTTCCTTCATTGAATTATGATCCCACTCAGCAAACCTTTCCCGAGACCCCATCTAATGCTGATTTCAAGGTTGAGAAAATACAAATTCTATACAAGGAGCCTTGGGTGGAGTCGGACGAAATAAACTTTCATGCTCTCTTGTCGCGCTGGGCTCACATGAAGCAAGAACGCGTGCAAGGGAAAACGAGGTTGATCTTCTTCAAATTCCGCATTAACAGCCGTTACATCCGTGCGTTGGTTGATTGTGGCACAACCACTAACTACTTCTCACTGCACGACATTCGTAAGACACGCTTGAGAATGAAACAAGTGACTTTGCAGAATCCTTGTCAGACCCAAATGGGCAACCAAGAGGTTGTCACATCAACGCATGCAATCAAAGGTGTGCGCACTACCTTTGGCGCAGGTCACAGAATCACGCATGAGTTGAACTTCTATGTCCTTGATAAGTGCCCCTTCGACGCGGTTATTGGCTTGGGCTGATTGCAGGCCCAATGTGAAAGAACCACGTGGAAGGACTCATAGTTCATGGTCAAAGATGCCATGGGAATCGAGCGTCCAGTCCTTTTGGATGAGCCGCACGAGTCCCAAGTAACTTTCTCAATGCAATGCAATTCTGCAAAAAGTGGCGCAGACGCAAAGTTGATGAGCAAATGTATATAACCTTTGTTAGGCCTGCTTATGTGCCTTCTATTTTTGTTGTACATAATGATTCTACTTTGCATGTCGTCTCTACCTCTAATGCAACTACTTCTACCTCTACTAAATCTACTTCTAGTCCAAACGACTCTGCTTCAAATCCTGTTGTTTTGGCTGCACTGATGCAATCCGGGATGCTTGCACCTGAATGTGATGATCCACCTCCGGAGATCCCATCAGAAATTTGCAACCTTTTCAACCGGTTTCCTGAAGTCTTGGCCGAACCGCATGAAGTTCCTGTGCGTATGGTCCGACACAAAATCGAGTTGATAAAAGGTAGCACTTCTCCAAAAGGTTGTGTCTATCGAATGGGCTCAGACGAATTGGAAGAGTTGCGAAGACAAATTGATGACATAATTGAGAAAGAATGGATCAAGCCAAGCGAATCCGAATTCGGTGCACCGGTTCTGTTTGTCCCTAAGAAAGGAGACAAACTATGGATGTATATCGATTACCGCGGACTGGATAGAATAACAAGAAAGAATGCATATCCTTTGCCGCATATTGATGATCTGCTTGATGCTGCAGGTGGGTGCGAGGTCTTCAGCAAGATCGATCTCAAGTTTGGCTACCACCAGATTGAAGTCGACCCTGCAGACCAGTACAAAACTGCATTCAAAACTCGTAAAGGGTTGTACAAATTTACCCTCACGCCCATCGGTCTCACGAATGCACCGGCCACCTCTCAAAGTCTCATGGACAAGGTGTTCCGCAATCAAATCAATCGATTTGTTGTTGTTTATCTAGATGATATACTAATCTTCAGCAAGTCGATGGAGGATAATATGAGACACATCGAGGAAGTGTTACAGATCCTCAAGGATGTGCAACTCCATATGAACTTGGAGAAATCTGAGCTTGGGAGGGACAGCGTCGTCTACCTTGGACATCGGTTGTTTGCTGCAGGCCTAGAGCCCAAGGCAACCAAAGTTGAGGTCATCCGCAACTGACCTCAACCGGTCAATGTCCGCGAGTCGCGTTCTTTTCTTGGTCTTGCGTCATACTACTGTAAGTTTGTACCCAAAATCTCTATTATCGTCCGTCAGCTGTCCAAGTTGACAAGTAAGAATGTGTCTTATACATGGGATAAGAAATGCACAACAACCTTCCAAGCGTTGAAGGAGGCTTTGGTGAGTCATCCGGTGCTCCGCATTACARATCCCAAACTTACATTCGTAGTAACTACGGATGCAAGCTTGTATGGGATTGGTGCAATGCTGCAGCAAGATGATGGCGATGGCTTACGCCCGTTTGAATATTACAACAAACGCATGCCCAGTCACAAGGTAGTTGCCTCCACTTACATGCGAGAACTCTACGCCTTGAGAGAGACACATAATCATTGGAAACACTACCTTTTGGGTCGTCATTTCAAAGTGTTCTCAGATCACGAGACTTTGAAATGGATTCAGACATAGATTAATCCATCAACCACATTGACCCGCTGACTGCATGAGATTGATGTGTATGATTTTGAACTTAAGCACAAAAAAGGTTGTTACAGTCGCGTTGCGGATGCTTTGTCTCTTCATCCTGAGTACACGACTTGCCTTGTGGGTTCCTATGATCTCCGTAAGAATTTGAAGGAGGAACTCATTGAGCACACTGCCAAGGACCCGGAACATAGTCCCATCCTTGAGAAAATTCGGGCCGACCCTAGCAGTCAGCCTGATTTCCATGAATGTAAGGGCTTATTTTTTCGACGTTACGGGAAGCACTACCGACTGTGTGTACCCAACCATGAGCCGATCCTTACTTACTTCTTGGACTTGGCTCATGGCCGGAGTGGAAACTTCGGTTTTGAGAAAATATACGGAAGTTTGCTGCAAAGGTTTGTATGGCCTGGAATGAAAGGAATGGCGTGAAAGTTTGTGGCTGAGTGTGAAGTTTGTCAACGCATCAAACCGTCTCGGCAAAAGCCCTATGGGCTGTTGCATCCTCTTCCCATTCATGGTGACCCGGGTGAGTCTCTTTCCATCGAGTTCACGGACATGGGGAAGAATAGTAGGAATGAATATTCGCAAGTAACGGTGATCGTTGACCGCTTTTCAAAATTTCAGAATCCGATTCCATTACCACCTCACGCCCCAACTAACCTTGTGATCAAAAAGTTTCATAAGAAGTACATTCTGCAGTATGGGTCCCCGAAAACTCTCGTGAGTGATTGGAATACTAGGTTCATAAGTGCAGATTGGAAGGACTTCACCTCTTAGATCTATTACATCAAACTCAAGATGACATCTGGTCGACATCCCGAAGCCAATGGGGCTGGTCGAGGAGATCAACCAGACTGTGATCCAACTTCTCCGAGCCCTAATTGTGTCTGATCAGAACTCTTGGGATGAGGAGTTGCCGATTATACAAAGGTTGTACAACAACTCCATACACTCCTCCACCAGGATGACATCTAACCGGCTGCACCTGGGGTGGAAAATTCACAATCCTGTATCCTATCTGTTTCCTGAATGACACCTGGCTTGACACCTGGCCAGCCAGGCTACAATGCTGAGTTTGACCGTTTGCTCAAAGTTGTTGTCGCAACTATGGAAAGGCGACGCAGTGGCATGATTAAGCATGCAAACAAAAAGGGTCAGCCTGACCCTTTCACAGTGGAAAGTTATGTTTGGGTTAAGATGTCTGAGTTTTCTGAAGAAGAAGGTGTATCGCGGAAGCTTCTTCCTCAGTACTACGGTCCATGGAAGGTGCTGAACCGAGTAGGAGATGATTCCTTTGGTCCTTCTTACACGATCGACGTGCCTACTCATCTGCACATGTACCCAGTCTTTCATGCGTCGAAGTTGTTTCCGTATGAACCACCTGAAACTTTTTCGCATCAAGAATCAATGGTTCCCTACACAATCAATGGCAGTAATGAGGTTGATAGAATTGTCGAGCACAGTGGACAGGGAAGAAACAGACAGTACAAAGTCCATCTTTTGTACCACCCGTTGAATGACTTTTACTGGATCACTAAGAAAGACTTGCTGCATAGTGCCCCGCGAGTCGTCAACGCATATGAACGATTAATAAGTTCTGAACAACAGCCTAAATTCACTGCTACCCTCACTCCTAAGGGACATACCCGATCTCTCTTTGCTATTTACGCTTATGATGCATTATGCAAGGACTCTGATTGAGTTACTTGCTCGAAGGGACCTCGCTCTCGAGAAGGGGGTAGTATAATGACCTGCCATAACACAGACTGAGAACACTGCTGATTTCTGAAGTTCTGCCGATGGAATGGATGCCTTGCCGAGATTCCCGCATTCTGCTGTGTTTTCTAAGTCTGTATGTGTGCGTGCCTGTGGACTTGCGTGCCTGTCTGAGTGCTTGTCGGCATGAGTGTGTGTGTGACCTGCAAGGGTACTTACTTGTTTGGCAGGCCCGTAGGGCCGGTACTTTCCTGTGGCCATGGCATTGAGGGTTGTAGCAGGGAAAACACTCAAGTAGTGGAGTCAGGGGCCCGCAGTGCTTAGAGCAGTGGAAAAACTCTCAAGTAGCAGGTAGGACGGTACCGCACCCAGTCGCAGTAGATGTGTCGGGTACTCGAGGCCGAGTAGAAGAAGACAAAGTTGGCATTTTTAGAGGCCCGGTAGCGGTAGGCTAGGTCTAGGCTGGTACCAGTCCATCCAGTCTCAGTCTAGAGCCTGTACGGGCAATATCAGAGTCTGCAATGATGTTTCCCTCCGAAAGGGAGAAGGTACCGGTTGCTTGGGAGGCCGAGCGGCCTAGAAGTCACCGTCCAGGAGGCAAGGAGACCGCTACATCAGGAGGCCGAGGCAAGAGCTCGACCTCATTCTTCAGTGTGCAAGTTTGGCGACACGCTGCTGGAGTGCTGGTTGAAGTGGCGCAGGGTACTACAACGCTGCTGGGAGGAAGAAACCAAGAGCTTCCACCTTGGCTATGGTGGAGCTCTACCGGTAGGAGGAGGAGGGAGAAGGGGACCAAGGAGGAGAGTGGTGGGTACTTACCTGGCTATGGTAAACACCATCTTCATCACCTTGTTAGGCGTTGCATCTGGAAGGCCCCAGTGGGGGTAGTGCCGCATCAAGGAAGCTCGGAACAGAGTCAGGCATGACGGTTAAGCGGGCAACAACATAGCTGCATGGAGTTGACTTGGGGACAGAAGGGCAGCGATATAGCTGCTTTGGGTTGTCCTTTGGACAGGAGGGAGAGCCCTCAGTACTCTGCCATAGCCTCCGCCTACATGTAGAGAAAGAGGAAGGGTGACCATGGCTATGGTGGACCTCATGTTGTGTCTGAAGTAGAAGTGGGATTCGAACATTGATTCTGGTTCAACCATTCAATATTATTATTGTTATTTCTTGTTTGAAAAAGAGGGGAGGAGATAAGGAGGAGGAGATTGGTTGGCGAGGAAGAAGAGCCTTGTCATTGGTCTATGCTGGAGTACATCATCTTCTTCTTCTTTCTTACTTCTTCTTCTTCTTCTTCTTTCCCTCTATCACCTCTTAAGTTCATTCATTTCTTTTTGCAATTGGACAGCATTGTACTTTTTTATGTTTGTATACTTCGAAATTGACCAGGATTGTGACACAATGGACCAGTCTGTATCTGAATGGAAGATTCTTTTGAAGTAAGGCAGGTAAAATAGACAGTGTGATTGAGCTCATTGGAGATTAGTGAGCATTGACCTTTGCTCACCTTGAAAAGGCGAATGGTATAGAAGAGGGGATGATACCTTTTTCTTGTCAGCAAGGATGAGAAGGAGAGTTTTGCGTCCTCTTTGCAACTATCTGTTTTTTTAATCTTGTTGTAATTTGTGAATTAATTGCCTGGAACAGACTAGTTGGTTGATGTACCTAACAAATGGAGGATCTTGTTAAGAGTGAGCATTTAGAAGCAGAGTATTGAGGTTTACACGATATAGTTTTCTACTGTCCCTTGTTGGAGATGAGGTATGAGATGAAGTATTCGTTTGTATTTGATCTTTATGCAAAATGGGACGTTGGACCTGTTTTCTAGCACGTGCTGCTTCCCACGAATAGATGAAGTCATGAATTGATCGTTAAAAAAAATAAAAAATAAAAAAAAATCATGTTGCCATTTGCGTTGAAAGATGCAAAGTATGTATTGAGAGCCAAAGTTTTGCCAAACGAGATGAAATTCTTGGATCTCAAGTCTGCAATTACTGTGATCCTTATCTCAACCAGTATTTTGTTACAAATATGTTGTCTGACATCGTTTTTCCCCTTGAAGAGGAAATCATTCCTTGCCCACCAAATGACCTCTAAGATAATCTCCCTGCAGGTGGATTTAATGTAGTTTATGCCACTCATGAGTGGGTCCTTGTTTTCTGATAGACCTTGAAGGATAAATTTGTCTGACCAGTCGTCGATGTTTCTTCCTAGGAGCCTCCATCTAGCCTTCCACCATTCCCAGATCTTGAAGGACTTGGGACAAAACAACCAGAGGTGGGAGGCTGACTCCCATGCCTAGTTATATCTAATGCATGTTTCCGGGATGGGGAGACCTCTGGCCTTGAGCCAGACAAAAGTTGTTGTGACGTTCTTGGCCCTGGTGGAACTGATGATCGGGAGGTGCCAACCCCTCGTGAGAGGTTCCACCTTTAGGGACACAACTTCCAGTGGGAGCAACATACACTGAGATTTCTTATTGGAGGATGCCTCCAGGACCCTCATCTCCTCCCACTCAGATGATGGGGAGACCACACCCTCTTCACAAAGAGTCAGCGGACCTTTTACGTGACTGCTGGTGGAGAGGGTGCATTTCTGGGCCAAGGAGCCCGATCTAAGGGCCAGACCCAAAAGCTTCCAGACCGTCCCGTCTCTTGATGGATCCCTTTGACATGTTCCTGGCGCCTAGTCTGCACATGTTCTGAGGGTTGCTACCCAGTGGGGGGGGATAATCCTACTTAGTTTGCCGAAATTAAGAGCCAAATTGTGTAGATTGGGAGTTTTGGTCCTTTGTACTTCCAGAGAGACTCAATCTCTCCTCTATGCGAGTCCCAGACGTCAATGATCTGGATGAGGCCCTTTTCAATCCATGATCTGTCAAAGGCTCTCGAGCTAGCATCTGCTATTAGCGGGGCTTCCTCTAGAGACTTTATCATATCATTTTCAAATAATATTTCATCTAGTATCTGGGATCGAGATGTCGAGCGCATTTGGTCCAGCACCGCACTAACGGGGCGGGACCCTACCGGCCGCGTCACGCAGGAGTTGGTATGATTCTCATTGCGAATACACATGGAGTTTTCGTAAGCCGCTCCGACCGAGTGTGCCAGCCATACGTTTCACGGGCCCCTACGACAGGATAGGGCCTACGCGAGGCACGACTTACCTCCACCTTACGGAAGTTGTCACCTCCCTTCGGTGGGCGTATCCCCACCGAGCTGCGAGTCCACAGTACGAAAGTTAATCAGCTGCAATCGCAGAGGTGGACCAGCCGAGGGCGTTTCTCGTTCGCTGTAGCATAGGGGGTACACGTGGTTTTACGCCTCCATCGGACTCGCACGTAAGCCGACGTGTTGGAGGGCGAAGGTCCCAACCGCGACTCGTCGTCGGTCAACTAGGACGCATCCCACTTACCACGCATTACACCACTCTAAAAAGAACGCTCCCAACCGCGACGTGTCAAACTCGATATATCGTGAAGGTCTACCCCTTCATGATATTGCACGATTGAAGGAACAGCCGCGCAGCCTCCGCGGCACCTCCGGCCTTTAGGCTGACTGTCCCGGTGGGCAGGGCAAATAGGCTATGCGCAAGGGGTGATCCCTTCCACGTGGAGTCTAGGACCTGGGATGTCCTGGACAAGGACCTCGAATCCAGGCCCAGGACCAACGTCCGACTAAGAAACCTTTAAGAAGTAAACTACAGTAAGCGGAGAGAATTTCCCCTCCTTTCTCAACCTTGAGCCCGATTAAATCCTTAGTAAGCGTGGGCTCCTTAGGTCATACGAACACCCAAACATAGGTATGTAAGTATATATGTAGTGGGGAATAAGTATGTGACGATCACTTTTCACAATCACAGTGAGACTCCTTACAACCATATATATGTATGTGATCGCAAGCAGTCAAATCCAGAGTCCGAACCACAAAACATACCTGCAATCACATCAAAAATTCAACCAAAAGTCCACGCACTACACGGGGTCAACTTCAACCATTCTCTATACTCATACCCCTTCGCTTTAGCCATGCAAGCCCCAACCTTTGTCCAACCTTCCATAATTAAATACTCAGTACCTTCGTTAAATGACCATTCAATAAAAGTTCGGGTAAAAACCTTAATAACACAATAGAAACCATTAGGGCTAAAGTCTTTTAGGTTGAGTATTGAGGCTGAATTGGAGTTGAGTCGTAGACCGACGAATTTGCAACCGACCTGTCATCAGTGATAACAGCAGATGATCCTTGTGGGATCAAGCTGAACCTAGTCCAAATCCTGGATCGGAACGATTGAGAGGACCCGTAACACAAGACAGGTCAATCCCCAAGTTAGGTCTATAAGTCCACAAAGAGTGATCTCCATATCATAATCTCACTCAAAATCCTTCTACTTAACTAAGCCTGAGTCTACCTCTAAGCAAGTGCCTAAAGAAAAGGTAGATCATGGCCAAATCTTCTCTATACAGAGTGAATTGTCATCATCGCACTTGTCAAAATATAATCGATTTCATTTAAACTGAAAAAAAATTGGCAGCGTTCCCCGTAGTAAAAGTGTTTTTTCAGAATTCATACTAGCTCAAATATGAAAATAGAAATAATCTCTAACTCTGGAAAGTCAAATTTTGTCTAACTCCCTGAATTAGTAAAAATTTAGGCAGCACTCATTTTAAAAGTGGAGACTTCCTAGATTTATACTAAGTCAGATGCGAACTCAAAGCAAAACTCGAGTTCAACTAAGACAAAATTTAACTGACTCGTTAAATCTGTAAAAATTTGGGCAGCACTCCGTTTAGAAAATGATACTTCCCAGATTCATACAAAGTTAGGTTTAGAACCTAAAATAAATTTGACTTCCCAAGGTCCAATTTTTTACAACTCCCTGAATTAGCAAAAATTTGGGCAGCACTCCGTTTAGAAAATGATACTTCCCAGATTCATACAAAGTTAGGTTTAGAACCTAAAATAAATTTGACTTCCCAAGGTCCAATTTTTTCTAACTCATTGAATTAGTAAAAATTTGGGTAACACACCTTTTAGAAAAAGAGACTTTCCAAATTTTAACTAAGCCATATATAAAAATTAGACAAGCTGAACTTTGAAAGATAAAATTTAACTAACTCTTTGGTTTTGTAGAAATTTCGGTAGCACTTCCCGTAGAGAAAGTGACTTACCAAGATTTATACAAGACCAAGTATAACAAATGATATCAGAAAATGCAAAAATCGGCCTAAGTAAAACAAACTTAGCTCCGAAAATGCAGAAATTGAACTAAATTATATCACTCTAGCAAGTGGCGAACAACTAAAGCAACTACCTATCAGGTTGAAACTTAGACTAAGTAAATAATCTCACTCAGCCACATGCAAGCCAAACCACAAAGGTAAGTACTCCTACCAGCCCCAAGTCAACCTTATCAAACAATATTTCATAGTCTTTCAATGAATTTTCCCTTATTACCAGCTTACATAAGGCATAAAATGTCTAGCTCAGCCATTGAATATACATAAACACATGACACTACAACTTTTCTCTTCCTTGGGCATATGACTAGGTCACTCTAATCGCCCTCAACTGTTTAAGTATCCAAGTTTTATATAATTATCTGCACTTAATCTTTTAAGGTAGCATATGACTGAATCAATCATCTTTAGCTCGAGATTCAGACTACCTCTTCATACCACAAACTTATTTTTATTTAATACTCTCTTCATTTTGTGATAAGCTATAGTGAGACCACCAAAACTTATGGAACAATGTCTGACTAGCTTGTTCATAGATAAAGTAATAATAAAATATAACCAAGTTATAACCGTTTGGTTCCAACATGTGCGTGGCATTGGACTAAGACCACAAAAACTTAAGGAACATGTCTGACCCTCTCCTTGATTCATTTTTCTCAATGGGAAAGCAGAAAGAGGCTGAGCCACCTAAACTTACGGAACATGTTCAAACCTCCTCATTCAAAACCAAAAGAAACTGAGAAAACCCAAAATAAACAAAGCAATCAAGCCACTCAAACTTATGGAACAATGTTTGGTTCCTAAAAAGTCAGGCACAAACAACCCTCACAAGTCAAAGCAACCAAACCACCGAAACTGATGGAACATGTCTGGTTCTTCAAGCAATTGAAAATTAAACATAGCACTGGGCCTCCTCAAACTTATGGAGACTTGCCTTGCGTTTGATTGACCCAGTCAGACACAAACAAAATTGGCTTCCTTCCATCTTTCCCCCAGATGCAATCCCACAATCGGCTTTCAGTCAGACAACAAAACTGAAACTGACATTGCGCATACCTTCATTTATTTAAGTCTGGTTTAAGTCATGAAAGTCAAACTCAAAGTCAAAGTAAGGGTACACGCAGTCAAACATAGCAAGAGGTACATATATGGGTTATAACTGGGTTTATAAAAGGAAGGTGGAAATTTTGCCTTTCAGTTCCCTGCCTCTAGAACTCCTCCTGAGTTCCGGTAGAGCTCCCGCAATCGGTGGCCTGACTCCCCACAAAGTCTTGTTACGGTCCTACGAGTTGCAATCCCGTCTGCCGCCTTCCTCTCGTAACCAAAGACTACATTGAGAGTAAGAAAGATAAAAGGAGAGGTTTCAAACTTTCGAGATACAGGAGGGGGACTAACTCAACTCCCTGGAGAGGGCCTCGCTATCTTGATGCACCTAAGGGCCCTGCAATGGTAGCCGAAACACGCAGCCGCTGGTCAACTGAGATCAAACCACCAATTGTTGACTCTGTGGTGATCTCTTTATTCGCAACAATATTCTCTCCCTTGCAGCATCGGCTCACTCCCTCTAAACTTCCTTTAACTGTCCTCTTCGTACAATCCTCCTTTTCCCTATCAAAACGCATTGTTGGTATGGACAGGGCAGGAGTGTTACTACGCACAACCACAACCGCAGTCAGCGGGACTCGAACAGAGTCCAACTTCTACCACGCCCCTGTCTGGTGTAAAAAGATCGGGTGAACCTTCCGCCAATGCATAGCCAAATGCCCTTCTTGCCCTCTCTCTTTAGTCCACCACTCTCTCTCTTCCTGTGCGTGGTCAGTCCATCGTACAAAAAACGACTCACTCAGACCTTCACTACTCCTTGTTATTCCTTGCTAACGTGCAGTCTAGCATCGCAGCTCGGCTTTCGGAACATCTGCTCTGTCTACAATGAGCCCGACCTCTCCTTCCCAAGCCTTGCATGCACCTTGCCGACCTACCGACCGGGTCCATAACAGTACTTAGCAGGACCTCGGCAATCACAACCACGAGCAAAAACAAGTTGGGCCGAGTTAAGACTCGTGTACTGTACAGACGGCCGCACGTATTGGGCTACACAACCAGGTAGGTCCCGCCTTCTCTCCCTCTCGACATCCCTTCTCATTCTCACCAGCTCACATGTACCCATTTGAGGTAAGGCAAATCCCTCGCCCGACGACGTTTGGACACATCAGCATGCTAAAATTGGGGCATGAGGCCAGACAGTTGGACCTCGGTGGCGTCCGTGATAACGAGGAGGACTACCACTATGACAAGCACAAACGTACAGACAACCTTGATGTTGAAGAAAATGAAGTCGACATTGACTCACTACTCACTGATAATGCAAATTGAGACTGAATCTTCTACTGGAACGTGGAGGGATAGACTGATAAACAAACCCACCAAATTCAGTGCGCAAGGCTGCGATTGAAACGGACAAACATACAGGATTACAAAGGGGAGGAATCATAACTTTGAAGAGGACCGTACACCTCTCCAACGGGGATAGCGACCTGAATCAGGGAAAACGGAGGCTCAAAACGCGAAGGTGGTGGTAGATGCGAACACACTCCGAATCGAAACTGGCAACTCACTATCATAATGCCTATCAGATACGTTCTTCCTACCACGAGTTGGCTCACACCCATTCTCCTTCATCAGACCATGGTTGATCTGCAACATACTTTGAGGTAAGTACCTCGATCATTTCTCTCTCAGTGTGCGCGCGCTTGCTCACCTGCCCTATGCCTTGCTTACGTCGCTCGATGTGGCTTTCTTCATATACCCCGGGCCGAATCCCGGCTACGTTCACACGCTCCCATCAGAAAACAATGGAACTCAAAAGGAAGAAGATGACATGAGTTTTACCATCATGGCGAAATCAACTTCTCCGCGACATCACCCTGATCTCACACCGCCAGGGTTCTCAACCCTTCTACTCATCCGCCACTCAGATTGAGGTAAAAAACTACTGCAATAGCTCATACTTTATACCCTATGAATCCTACAGTGGCGCTCTAGGCTCGTTAAGCCACTACAAGGTCGAGTCTACGGTTTTAAATCATCAGAAAACAATGAAACTCAAAATGAAGAAGATGACATGAGTTTTACCATCATGGCGAAATCAACTTCTCCACGACATCACCCTGATCTCACACCGCCAGAGTTCTCAACCCTTCTATTCATCACCGACTCAAAAAAATCTTACTTCTTTGTCCGTCTTGACTCGGTATATGCCGAGTTCAAACAGACAAAAAAAACATCCACTGTAGATTTAATTTTAAGTTGCAAAGAACGCGCCGTCTTTGTCGTTCAGGTAAAGGACTCGTTTCCTTGTACTGACTGTACTCGGACTTGAAAAGGCTATGAGTGCATTAACTTCCAGAATGGACGAATCATGCCGCCTCAAGCATTTCTTGCCAGAAGATTGATTTGGTCTTGCGTTGCATCCACTGAAGTCCTGCAATTACCGACTTCCTTGGGTAATTGCTCTTCTTAAGTTCTTCGCACAACGTGAGGATGTTACAACACATAAGTCCATTCGTATTTGAGTTTTGCGCAATGTGCAGGATCGTGTTCGCAAGAACGACCAATTTGCTCGTACGGGGCCCATATGAAGAGAAGTCTTTGTACGTCCGAAATTGGAGTGGCGTGCTGTCTCATATTGTCCCCGCGTTTTTAAACTTATGGAAAATCAGCACAGTCTTCGCCCCACATACCAACAGTCTGGTTTCAAGGAAGTCCAAAACGTCGCTACCCAAGTCCATACATTCGAGTATCAGTCCCTCTGGATAGGAGAGCGTCACCTTATCGAGTAACTTTTCAATTCTAGGCTGCTCATCCTTTCGAAATAGTGCGATAACCAATAAATCGTCAATGTATCTTTTTCCCATAACTATTCTTTGGTCTGCATCCAGAGACCTCAAAAACTGGTTCTCAGCTAACATGCACATCACACATGCTAACGGTGGACTTACCCTGCCCCCCGTGGGAATTCCCTTCTTCCGACGTAGCACAATATTGGCTTCGCAAAAGTAGATGTTGTTTAGTTGAAATTCGGTTAGCGTGACCAAGGTTTTTAATCGGATTAATTTCCACCCGGTTTTCCCGTGTGACTTACCAAAGTGTGCATCTTTCTTTCGAGGGTTAACCCTGATCCATCTAATCGATTTAGCACAAAACTAGTCAACAATCCAGGAAACAACTTTCAGAATTTCAACATGTGGAAGTTGCGTGAACATCTCCTTGATATCGTACGTGCGGGCGACGATACCAAGTTTTTCATTCTCCACCTCAGGTCTTTTGTTAATCTTAGCGATCTCATTCTTTAATGCATCCATGAAACTCAAGTTAAAATGCGGTTCTTTTATTTTCCGTATCTGTTCATTAAGAGCAGTGGACAAACAACCTGGCGCTGCCCTAAATGGACTGAGATAAGATGGAATGATGGGCCTCTTTTTGCATTTATCTTTTTCTTTGGAAAGGATATATGCATGTTGCAGGTCACAATTGTCATCCCACCTCCCAATTTGGAGAAGCCCTGGGGTTTTATATTCTTTTTCCATTGCCAGCAAAACATCTCGCTTTTTAGTTGGCAGGGTTTCATTATTCTCATTCTTTAAGAACATCTTCTTCAGGCTTGCCTCATATGATATGGAACATTCAAACCAGGTCTCGCTTGTGTTTCGATCTAAGGGAGATAGAACCAAGCCATCAAGTGTTTGTTGCACCCCTTTAACGTATTCGCTCAGAACACATCCTTCTTGCATTTTTTCACCAGGTCGCGACACTCGCCAATAATCAATGCGCAACTCCGAGCTGACCAGGCCCATTGTTCGCAGTCCATCGAGAGCGTTATTGCAGGCAACATCAATCACATTTTGGTTTGCTATAGAACTAGGAAAAGGAACGCTCTTAGCATTAAACAAGAACGGATGTACACCAACCACTTCACTTAGTTTCACCGCAACATGCCCGTTAATTTTGGGCAAGTCAAAGTCAGCACAAACACAGTAAAAACTGGATTGTCGTGCATACGACTTGTGGTTATGCAACAGATCCCCGACTGATTTAGCTCTGAGCTAGATAGTCTTGGTTGTCTTCGCATACAGGTTACCCAATGATTGTGGCCAGACGTTATCCAAAATCCAATTCTTCACTTCAGTCTCAACTTCCCTTTTATCGATAGTAGTACAAAATGATAATTTAAAAGTCACCTTTACCTGAGGGTTAATTCCAAATTTCTTTCTTGAAAACATTCGTGAGAACGCCGAGAATAATTTGCCTGCCACGATGCCGATTAACAGTTTTTACTGCGTTATTTAATTCAATTAATTCGTTTAAATCCCGTTTATACAAATCCCGAAGCTTCCAAGGAGCTCAGAGTAGTGCTATAAGTTCATGCTTCAGTAAATCGGTTTTTGTCTTTGTACGAATGGCATCAACAATATGCATCGCACCGTCACGCTCAATGACTTTCTTCGCATCTTTCAACAACATTCTCACACCCCCAATCTCAACTTTGGAAAACCCAAAGAGTAACCTAACCAATCACCATGCCTTAAGCCATCTTTCCCCTGCGTTATTTGTGATTTTTATTCCTTGTTTAGGTCTGCGTTTCACAATGAGCTTTAAAATCTTGAGTAAGTCCGGGTCGTTTTTAATATTAACAGCAGGATAGTAAAAAAACAGGGGTTCGATAACAGAGGGTGTTTGGCGTCGGGTGTGTGGCTTCTTCTGGCCACGGGTTCTTCGTGCATTCATCCATACTTAGTGCCACGCGTATTCAAGCCAGGGTTACAATCGTTAATCACTGTTTGTTCAACAGACTCAATTGTCGATTCATTCCCAAACCAAATCGGAATCGGGACGTAATGCTTAGTACCGACCTTACGCAACCATGCATGGACTTTCTGCTTACTAGTGCTCTTCGTAGCCCTACAGTGTTCACACAAGCGGTTATCGGGTAGCTGAAAATTCAGGAATGAAAATTCTGAAGTGAGAGTTTTGGGAAGTCTGAAAATCTTGAATGGTCATGAAGTGGTAAAAGGTCCGAAGACCTTGAAAACCACCTATTTAGGCAGGTTGCATCCTGAAGTGGTGAAGGTTGTCTTGAAGTGGTCAAGTGAGAGTTTTAGGCAGTTTGAAAATCCTGAATTAGCTTGAAGTGGTGAAATATCCGAAGACCATGAAAACCACCTTCACCACTTGAGGATGCAGCCTGCCTGAACATGTGGTTTTCAGGGTCTTCGGAACTTTCACCACTTCGAGATCATTCAGGATTTTCAGACTTGAATGGTTATGAAGTGGTGAAAGGTCCGAAGACCGTGAAAACCACCTATTTAGGCAAGCTGCATCCTAAAATGGTGAAGGGTGTCCTGAAGTGGTGATGAGTGGTGATGAGAAATACGACTGTTGTTAACCTTCTCTCAGTGTTCAGTCCACCCCGTGCACGAAGTGAACCCCACTTCAGTTTCCCTTTACAGGGTCATCTGGTCCAGCGTCCTTCTCATTGGTCCCATTGGAGAAGGACGTGGTGGGTCGAAATGATTCAGCACAATGCACTGGCTTCTCCTCCTTCAATAGGTTGGCGTATTCCTGCAGGTCCAACCTTGCGAGCTCCCAAGCTCCTGCATCCTTCCGAAAATACTGTATATTCTTTTGCTTGTAGAGTTCTTGTACGTGAGTGTAATGTAACGAGCTGTAAAATTCTTGTCGCATCTTCATGTATGCGGCTAACCCTCCTTCGTCATTTTCTTCCTCTTCTTCGTCAAGAGGTTCGTTCTGCACTACATCCACGTCTTTGCCCCCCTCCTCTTCCTTACATGCTTCAACTTTTACAGGCTTCAGTGCAATGACAGGTGCCTTCCCTTTCGCGTTGCCGATCCGTTGCAGGAGGGCTGCTAACATTGTTTTGATATCCGACAATTCGCTGCTCGAATCCATCTTTGGTTGAAGATTCTGCTTCACCGTACCGCTATCTTCTTCGTCCGACGATACCACGATCCTCTTCGAGCGCGACTTGGTCTTGTTGCCCGTTCCTGTGCGGGACTTCACACGGTTCACACGAGGTGAGTTGGCTACTGGGGTGCATTCCCCTCCTCTCTTCCTCTTCTTATTACTAGCCGAATCTTTACTTCCTTTCTCTAACTGAACCTTCGCCTCGCGCAGCCTGATGAGTTCATCCTTCTCAGCTATCGCAAGCTTAGCTCTGTGATCCACCTTCCGGAGCTTCTCCGTGATTAACTTCAGTGAGTCGCCAAGTGTCGTCGTCACCCAAGCTTTCATCTCATCACTCTTATCGGCAGACCGCACCTTGTCAGCAGATCGCACTTCAGATCTGCTGCCTTCATTAGGCAGGCCCCAATTTCGCAAGCCTCCACGTCTCCCACTGGCGATCTTCTTCCGGGCGTCTTCAACAACTTTATTCAACTTAATGTCCTCTAGAATATTCATATACTCTTTCGTGAAGTACGCCCGATTCCCTGGGCCGGGGAAGGCATTCGCAGTTGGGCCCTTCCTGGTATTGCTTCCATTCCCTGTACTGTGTGGAACTGTTGCTTGCTGACTCGAAGGTTGTTGGTGCGCCTTATTGCTCTGCTGCTGATTGCTTACAGGCTGCAGATTGGGAGGCTGTCCCACCCACTGCCCATTCACCGGCCATTGGCCAGTGTTCTACCATGGTGGCATACTCCACGGGTTAACTGTCGGGGCGACCGCCTGGTACTGCACTGGAGTTGGAGGCGCCATGTTCGGAACTGTAGTCGGCCCCATAACAGACATTCCAGCTGGTGCCTGGAATGTGGTGGTGAACTGTGTCGGGTTCACACCCAGTGGATATACGTTCGTCGCAGGACTGCTCCCGCTGTACTGGACTGGATTCGTAGCAGCTGGTTGTCCTCCACCAGGATTCACACTGTTGCCCTCCATCCAATAACATCCACAGTTAGACCAGCGGCCCCGTCGCCCGCCTGCTTTACCTCTCCCTCGCCCAGACATACGATACAGTGCTATTCCGAGCGCTAATCCGCACCCAAGGCTACAACCAATGGCCCAACTCCCTTCGGTTCTACTAGTAAAGCGATATTCACTCCACCACGCCCAAAACAACATGCCCTGTATGTTTACCCTCCTCTTGCGACCGGCTCGCCACGTTGCCTCGTTGTTCCCGTGCGTCGGAACTTCTCTTGTCCCGATCTTCGCCTAGAGGCGTCTTCAACTTGCAGTCTCGTTCGGTTCAAGCAGTCTTGGTCGCACAAGCCGCTGCGCCCCCTCCTTCGTAACGCTACCGGTGATCAGCGAACTGACTGGTACCGGTATGCCGATATGAAGGCATAGGATCGAAGGCGCCAAATGTCATACGGTGTTCCGTAGTTAATCGAATGGTCGGCTCCACTAATGATTGGTGGTGTATCCGCCTCATGAGCGGTATACCATATCAGCACCACGAGAGGTACGAGTGACAATCATCGGCATCCAGTGGATGGATTTGAAAGAGAGAAAACCGTCATGCATTCAAGAGATACTGAAAGGAGAAGCAAAATAGTGAAACCGTATCGCGATATCCAAGAGCCGAAGGACAAGAGTGGAAACATAATTATGACAAGATTACAGCGAAAATATTGAAAACTCGTCTTTAAATCATCGAAGAATCATAAGAATTATTAAGAGGTCGAAAATTCATACACTCGAAAGTCGAACAATCGAACAATCGAATAATCAACAAACGACTGATAAGCACTATTTCACACTCGTGACTTTTCAGAAAAGTGAAAGAAGATTCAGCGAGGAGAGATCGGCGCCGTAGGCTCGTTAAGCCACGACAAGGTCGAGTCTAGGGTTCTAGATCATCAGAAAACAATTGAACTCAAAATGAAGAAGATGACATGAGTTTTACTATCATGGCGAAATCAACTTCTCTGCGACATCACCCTGATCTCACACCGCCAGGGTTCTCAACCCTTGTACTCATCCGCCACTCAGATTGAGGTAAGAAACTACTGCAATAGCTCATACTTTATACCCTATGAATCCTATTGTTCTATCCCCATACGAGTTTCAAAGCAATTTAAAAAAACATAATAGTAATAATATCACTACTTAAAAGCCAGGAGAACGGGGATCTAACCTGATTCATATTCTTGCCGCGTTACTGTGCAGCAAACCACTCGACCTTTCATAGCCTGAAATGGATAAGGCTTGTTTCCACGCCAGGTTCCGATGCACTCGTCTATTCGTAACCTCGAAAAAAATGGATTGGGCTTGTTTCCAAGCCAGGTTCCGATAAACTCACGGCCATGGCTGTTCACGCGATCGGAATGCATTTCTCGAGATAGATCACCCTCTCAGGATCAAAATCTTACTTCTTTTCGACTCGGCGCAGGCCGAATCCGATCGGTCGAAAATAACCACTGTGGCTTTTTAACCTCACGCAACACAAATCGCGCCATTCTCTTTCACCTGTACTTGGTCATGAACCGAGGACACTTACTTTACGGAATAACTGAATCCTACTCAGTGTTCATCACCGACTCATAAAATCTTACTACTTTGTCCGTCTTGACTCGGTATATGTCGAGTTCAAACAGAGAAAAAAAACATCCACTGTAGATTTAACTTTAAGCTTCTTAGAACGTGCCGTCTTTGTCGTTCAGGTAAATGACCTGTTTCCCTGTATTTACTGTACTCGGACTTGAAAAGGCCCTTAATGCATTAACTTCCAGAATGGACGAATCGTGCCGCCTCAAGCATTTCTTGCCAGAAGATTGATTTGGTCCTACGTTGCATCCATTGCAGTCCCGCAATTACCACCTTCCTTGGGTAATTGCTCTTTTTAAGTTCTTCGCACAACGTGAGGATCTTACAGCATGTAAGTCCATTCGTATTTGAGTTCTGCGCAATGCGCAGGATCACGTTCACAATAATGACGAATTTGCTCGTACGGGGCCCATATGAAGAAAAGTCTTTGTACGTCCGAAATTGGAGTGGCGTGTTGTCCCATATTGTCCCCGCGTTTTTTAACTTATGGGACATCAGCATGGTCTTCGCCCCACATACCAACAGACTGGTTTCAAGGAAGTCCAAAACGCCGCTACCCAAGTCCATACATTCGAGTATTAGTCCCTCTGGATAGGAGAGCGTCACCTTATCGAGTACCTTTTCAGTTCTAGGCTGCTCATCCTTTCGAAATAGTGCAATAACCAATAAATCGTCAATGTATCTTTTTCCCATAACTATTCTTTGGTCCGCATCCAGAGACCTAAAAAACTGGTTCTTAGCTAACATGCACATCACACATGCTAACGGTGGACTTACCCTGCCCCCCGTGGGAATTCCCTTCTTCCGACGTAGCACAATATTGGCTACGCAAAAGTAGATGTTGTTTAGTAGAAATTCGGTTAGCGTGACCAAGGTTTTTAATCAGATTAATTTCCACCCGGTTTTCCCGTGTGACTTACCAAAGTATGCATCTTTCTTTCGAGGGTTAACCCTGATCCATCTAATCGATTTAGCACAAAACCAATCAACAATCCAGGAAACAACTTTCAAAATTTCAGCATGTGGAAGTTGCGTGAACATCTCCTTGATATCGTACATGTGGACGACGATACCAAGTTTTTCATTCTTCACCTCAGGTCTTTTGTTAATCTTAGCGATCTCATTCTTTAATGCATCCATGAAACTTTAGTTAAAATGCGGTTCGTTTATTTTCCGTATCAGTTCATTAAGAGTAGTGGACATACAACCTGACGCTGCCCTAAATGGACTGAGATAAGATGGAATGATGGGCCGCTTTTTGCATTTATCTTTTTCTTTGGAAAGGATATATGCATGTTGCAGGTCATCATTGCCATCCCAACCCCGAATTTGGTGAAGCCCTGCGGTTTTATATTTTTTTTCCATTGCGAGCAAAACACCTTGCTTTTCAGTTAGCAGGGTTTCATAGTTCTCATTCTTTAAGAACATCTTCTTCAGGCCTGCCTCATATGATATGGGACATTCAAGCCAGGTCTCGCTTGTGTTTCGATCGAGCGGAGATCGAACCAAGCCATCAAGTGTTTTTTGCACGTCTTTAACGTATTCGCTCAGAACGCATCCTTCTTGCATTTTTTCACCAGGTCGCGACACTCGCAAATAATCAATGCGCAGCTCCGAGCTGACCAGGCCCATTATTTGCAGTCCATCGAGAGCGTTATTGCAAGCAACATCAATCACATTTTGGTTTGCTATAGAACTAGGAAAAGGGACGTTCTTAGCATTAAACAAGAACGGATGTACACCAGCCACTTCACTGAGTTTCACCGCAGCATGCTCGTTAATTTTGGGCAAATCAAAGTCAGCACAAACACAGTAAAAACTGGATTGTCGTGCATACGACTTGTGGTTATGCAACAGATCCCCGACTGATTTAGCTCTGAGCCATACAGTCTTGGTTCTCTTCGCATACAGGTTACCCAATGATTGCGGTCGGATGTTATCCACAATCTATATCTTTACTTCAATCTCAACCTCCCTTTTATCGATAGTAGTACAAATTGGTAAGTTAACAGTCACCTTTACCTGAGGGTTAATTCCAAATTTCTTCTTGAAAACATTCGTGAGAACGCTGCGAATAATTTGCCTGCCACGATGCTGATTAACAGTTTTTACTGCGTTATTTAATTCAATTAATTCATTTAAATCCCGTTTATACAAATCCCGACACTTCCAAGGAGCTTTGAGTAATGTTATGAGTTCATGCTTTAGTAAGTCGGTTTTTATCTTTGTACGAATTACATCAACAATACGCATCGCACTGTCACGCTCAATGCCTTTCTTCGCATCCTTCAACAACATTCTCACACCGCCAATCTCAACTTTGAATCTCAACTTTGGAAAACCCAAAGAGTAACCCAACCAATCGCCATGCCTTAAGCTATTTTCCACCTGCGTTATTTGTGGTTTTTATTCCTTGTTTAGCTCTGCGTTTCATAATGAGCTTTAAAATCTTGAGTAAGTCCGGGTCGTGTTTAATATTAACAGCAGGACAGTAAAAAAACAGGGGTTCGATAAGAGAGGGTGTTTGGCGTCGGGTGTGTGGCTTCTTCTGGCCACGGGTTCTTCGTGCATTCTTCCCACGCTTAGTGCCACGCGCATTTAAGTCAGGGTTACAATCGTTAATCACTGTTTGTTCAACAAAATCAATCGTCGATCCATTCCCAAACCAAATCAGAATTGGGACGTAAGGCTCAGTACCGACCTTACGCAACCATGCATAAACTTTCTTGTTACTAGTGCTCTTTGTAACCCTACAGTGTCCAGTCCACCGTACATGTAGTGACCTGATGGTCTTTCCTACATACACAACCTTATGAAGTAATGACATGAGCACATAAAGATACTTTCGTCCATTAACCAGCTTTTCTCATTTGTTGCTAGGTAGCCTAAGCCAGAATCGAAAGCAGGCGAGAGAAGGTTAACAACTCGTAATATTTTCAGGTCCTTTTTCAGCTCCCCATAGTATGCCCATCCAAACATTTGGACGGGGGAACCTGAAACCACTTTCAGAAGCGTCAGCCACTTCAGATCATTTTAGAGGTTCGAGGTTTCTCCATCTGAAACTCCTGCAATGATATGAAGTGGCTGAAAATATGAAAGCAGTTTCAGGTCCCCCCATCCAAGCATTTGGACGAGGGGACCTGAAACCTCTTTGAGAAGCTTCTGCGACTTCAAATAATTTCAGAGGTTTCTGGTCTCCCCACTTGAAACTCCTGAAATGATATAAAATCGCTGAAAATCTGAAAGCGGTTTCAGAAACCCCCATCCAACCATCTGGATGGGGGGACCTGAAACCACCTTCAGAAGCTTCAGCCACTTCAGATCATTTTAGAGGTTTCAGGTCTCTCCATCTGAAACTCCTGAAATAATATGAAGTGGCTGGAGCTTCTGAAAGCGGTTTCATGTCCCCCCATCCAAGCATTTGGACAATGGGACCTGAAACTGTTTTCAGAAGCTTCAGCCACTTCATATCATTTCAGAGGTTTCAGGTCTCCCCAACCGAAACTCCTAAAATGATCTGAAGTGGCTGAAAATATGAAAGAGGTTTCAGATGCCCCCATCCAACCATTTGGATAAGGGGACCGGAAACCACTTTCAGAAGCTTCAGCCACTTCAAATCATTTCAGAGGTTTCAGGTCTCTCCATCTGAAACTCCTAAAATGATATGAAGTGGTTGAAGCTTCTGAAAACAGTTTCAGGTCCCCCCATCCAAGCACTTGGACGGGGGGACCTGAAACCGCTTTCAGAAGCTTCGACCACTTCATATCATTTCAGAGGTTTCAGGTCTCCCCACGTGAAACTCCTGAAATGATCTGAAGTGGCTGAAAATCTGAAAGCGGTTTCAGATGTCTCATCCAACCATTTCGATGGGGGGACCTGAAACCACTCT
>BFEA01000671.1:144814-199841 GCA_003427395.1 Chara braunii | reverse complement strand
TCAGAAGCTTCAGCCACTTCAGATTATTTCAGAGGTTTCAGGTCTCTCAATTTGAAACTCCTGAAATGATCTGAAGTGGCTGAAAATCTGAAAGCAGTTTCAGGTCTCATCATCCAAGCATTTGGACGGGGGGACCTGAAACCGCTTTCAGAAGCTTCAACCACTTCATATCATTTCAGAGGTTTCAGGTCTCCCCACCCGAAACTCCTGAAATGACTTGAAGTGGTTGAAAATTTGAAAACGGTTTTAGAACCACTTTATGACATTTCAGAGGTTTCAGGTATCCCTGCCTGAAACTCCTGAAATAACATGAAGTGGTTGAAGATTCTGAAAGCGGTTTCAGGTCCCCCTACCCAAGCATTTGGATGGGGTACCTGAAACCACTTTCAGAAGCTTCATCCACTTCAGGTCATTTCAGAGGTTTCAGGTCTCCCCACCCGAAACTCCTAAAATGACTTGAAGTGGCTGAAAATCTGAAAACGGTTTCAGATGCCCCAATCCAAAAATTTGGATGAGAGGATCTGAAACCGCTTTCAGAAGCTTCAGGCACTTCAGGTAATTTCAGAGGTTTCAGGTTTCCCTCCTGAAACTCTTGAAATGATCTGAAGTGGCACACAACAACGTTGACGGTTGAACCAAAACAAAAACAGTCGAAAAAAAAAACGAAAAAAAACATAAAATCTGACTTTCGAACCACATGAATATCCTGAAATGACCTGAAGTATCTTCATGTCATTTCAACGATTTCATACCTCTGCTAACAGACTTCAGAATCTTTCATTCTGAAATTTCAGTAGGTCGTTAACCACTTGTGAGGCAGGCTAGTAGGATCACCAGAATGTGAATTCGTTCCAGAAGTACACATAGCATGCCATCAACTTCAATCTTCAGTCTTGGGATTCTGTTCGCAGCACGGCGCAGTGCACGAAGTGAACACCACTTCAGTTTCCCTTTTACAGGGTCATCTGGTTCAGCATCCTTCTCATTGCTCCGCTCCTCCCTCTGCAACTCCCGATAGTTTCGCGCGACACCCTTTTTTTTGTAGCTCTACAACTAAAAATCCTCCCCCAAATCCAACTACACCATGCGACTCGCAGCCCACAAAAACCTCAACCTACAGTTTTAGTTCACTCAATTCCGACAAGAATCGGGTGAATCACTTGCCTTTCGACCCTGCCATATTCGCATTTTTCCGATAGCCCCGCGCAGTTCACTACACTGGCAGCGACTAATATCATGTTCAAACTTCAAATCAGGCTCATCCATCCACCTCGTGGTGCCTTAGAACCTCAAGATTGAGCCTCCGCTTGATCGATTCTGCTCATGAATGGGCGAGATGTGAGTTAGTTGATCCGCCATGTCTCGCTTTTCTTCTTCTCCCCGACATTCTCAAGCGGTCATAACTGCTACTAACTCCCATTCTACTGACCCAACGCCCGAACTGACTCTCCCATTCGATTCAGAATGGTTGAAGACCCCTAACCTACACTTTGGCTCACTCGTTTCCATAAAGAGTCGATCGAAATCTCGATTCCTACTCCTACCGTGCCTATCACTTACGATAAATTCACGCACACGTTTCCCTTCTACCTCCATATCTACTAACCTACGACCAAAACTAACCTAACCAGCACACTCGCCTGGGGCAAAACCCCGATATCGCCTACTCCCTCACTCAAAATCGTTAAGGAATGAAGGAGGTAGACGCTATCCCTTCCGCCATACCCATCCCTCTCTCGTCGTTCACTTCAACGGCACCCGACGATATTTCCGGGTCAGATTCATTCTGCCCTCACCTGCCTGCTGCCTTCGCACTTCTTCCCTTTCTTCCCTTCATACCATACCCGTCATCTCAGCCTAGCGCTCCGCCCGGCCCCACTGCTCATCCCAACGTCGACACGGCGCCCATCAGTAATCAGTGCAGCTCGGTATGCACAACCGGTCTTGGCAGCGCTACGAGCAGCTTCTGACGAAATCGGCTACTAAGCGGTTCAAGTAGTTTCTCGCCCCAATATTCAATCCGATGAACGATTCGTTCGCCAATAACGCTGTTGGTCTTTGCCACAACGTTCTCTTGCGCGCTCTTGCTAGGCCCACAACTTGAGCCTCGGCTAGGTAGGCCCTAGTACAGACCTTTGTGACAATAGCAAATATTCACATGACCGCGCAGACAGTACTGTCACAGACTCGTCCCCGGTGCTCTGGGCCGCCCCGCCCAGGCACAATCCTACTGCTTTCGGGTCCCAGCGGGTATGCTCACTCTCAAATCCTCCAGCAGCAGACTCGCGGTTGGTGGGCAATACACCCACAAAGGGCCCGTGCCACGTAGGCTTCTTTCGTTTCGGGGTTAATCACCCGCCGGCTCGCATTTACTTTGAACTCCTAGATCCTTTTTTTCAACGACGAGTAGGATAGAGGAATTCGGCCAGCATCCCGCACACACAAGAATCTGCAAGTCAACCAGAGGAGGCGCCCGTTCGAGGTCCCCGATCGCCGTGACGACATCCCAATCCAGCGTTGCGTCCAAGTCAAGGAGCACCGGAGCAAAATAATAATAATACAATAACAAATGATACAAGTATTTAGAAACTCATAATCGTCAGAATAAGACACGAGGGAAAAGAAACCCGCTCGCCTCGTTCTGACCCCGCCGACAACAAAACCAAGGGGGATAGCCCCGTCGGGCCCTCAATCCCTCGGTCCCTTTGCACTATTCTGATATTCATGCATCGTTGCTTCTCGGTCTCGATCCCTGAATCTCCCGAATGAAAGTCGTACATTGTAACCAATAGTGCTAGGTCCAAGGTTGAGCCTAGTACTAACGGACACCTATATAAATAGATATTGTGCGGCTCGCGGATAAATTAGGACGTCCCAAAGTTGCATTGTTGTCGATGCCGTCCTCTGTACGTACACACAAGTCACAGACAAGCCCACCAATCCCGAGACATAATTTTTTTAATCCTAGCTTAATCAGAAATAAAAATCTGGTCGACAATCAAGAATAAAAAAGATCATGCGCGCCTCACATCTGCGTGCCCACACATTCTCTACTCTAGTCAATTATCCAGTCAACGTAAACCACAGGTGCTGTCGCGCCCCACGCGGTATACTTAATCTTTAAATCAAACTTATTTTCTGCCACTTGCAAAAACCAGGGCGGATACCCTTGTAAGGGTAGCCGTACCGACAGCGAAGCTGGCTCTGCAATCGGGCTTGGACGAACCTTGTTCCAAGCAGCTAATATATTTCTCAAGACCTTCGATTTCAGCTGCCTGTTACGGTATGATTTGATGAAGAAGCACAATCAGACATGAGTATGGTGTGTGAGCTCTCATTCTTCCATTAGTATGAAAACAACTAATGTGTTGGGCCCCAATCTATGCATATCTCGAAGGTCTGGGAGGAGGAAAGTCGACTTATCCTAGTTGATAGAGGCCTCCAAGAGGGCACAATATTCGTCGAGGACCGTTCTCATGACCATCAATAAGGGTTGTGTATTAGCACATGCTATTGTGGGATCATCAGCCAACGCTCCCCCTTTCCATTGGATGGAGTAGGGGATACTCAGTCCAACTATAGCATCATTGATTCTTATGTTGGACATCAATGCCTCCTGTTGGACGACAAACAGCAGGGGAGTCATCGAACAACCCTGTCTTAGGGACCTTGTGAGAGAGAAGGTTCTAGAGAGTTTATCGTTAACCATGACCATTGAGGAGGCATCAACATACATTGCTCTTACTCCCCATTCGTCTTAAAATAGTGAGGACAAAGTTCCAACCGACCTTGTCGTACGCCTTTTCCATGTCTAGGAGGAGTATGGCAATGTTCATTTGTTTGGCGTCTAAAATTTCAAGGGCCTACAACGTGGATAAGATGTTATCAAATATGGAGCGACCCTTGATAAAGGCGCCCTGCTCTATTCCTACCAATGCTGGTAAGATGTCTGCGAGTCTCATGGCCATGACTTTGGCTAGGATTTTGTAGGCCACGTTCAAAACCGAGATTGGACTGTAGTTCCAAACTTCTCTCGTGTCTCCTTTCTTGTAGAGGAGGGAAATGACTCCCTTCGGCCAACCCTTCAGGAGAGAACCGAAAGACTGGGCGTTATTGAATATTTGGCAGAGGAAGGGAGTGAATGCATCCCAAGAACTTAAAAATAGCTCAATTGGCAGTCTGTCTACCCCAACATTTCCCAGTTGCTATTTTCTTAGCCGCTTGGTGGAGCTCCTGCTGTAAAAATGGAGTGTCCGGTGCGTTTTTGGATGACAAGGAGACACATTGTCGAGCGCATCGGTCCGACACCGCACCAGGGCAGCGCGGGACCCTCCCGGCCGCGTCACGCAAGAGTTGGTCTAAGTCCTCGTCGCAAATATACTTATGGAGCTTCCGCAAGCCGCTTCGGCCGAGTGCGCCAGCCATACCTCTCGCGAGCCCCTAGGACAAGATAGGGCCTACGCGAGGCACGACTTACCTCCACCTTACGGTAGTTGTCACCTCCCTTCGGTGGGCGTATCCCCGCCGAGCTACCAGTCCACAGTACGAAAGTTAATCAGTTGCAATCGCAGAGGTGGACCAGCCGAGGGCGTTTCTCGTTCGCTGTAGCATAGGAGGTACGCGCGGTACTACTCCCCTATTGGACCCGCACGCGAACCGACATCTTGGGGGGCTGAGGTCCCAAGCGCGACCCGACGTCGGTCGACTAGGATGCATCCCACACACCACGCGCACACCACTTTACGAACAAAAAAAAAATAAAACACACACACACACGCTGAACAATGTGACAACGCTCCTAGCCCCTCAGTAGCCATTCCATAACTTTCTGACGCGGAAATCGGATAGGCGTCACGCGTGAGACTTAGTATAAGACCACGCGGACGCAGGACTAACTCATATCGACACGCAATGCAAGCGTACGCAAGCTGTCGCAAATGATGGCGTACTATGTAGTACCCATACTCACGCGGTCCTCGTTGATCTCGAGGGTCGCATTCGACACTCAAGTGTCGGTTGACACGCGCTTTGAGGGTTAATCTCTCGACGCTGGACAACCGCCGAGCACGGTTGAAGACCACACACCCTCTTCTGCACCCTGTGCACAGTGGGTGGTGCACAGGTCCATACCTGTGGTGACTTTCGTTTCTTACTGCCCTGGAGATGAGCCCCACTCCGGGCCTCGACAAAAGTCAAGGGGTTTGACTTTGACGGTTGTCACGGACTACAACGTCCAACCATAAAAATCTCTAAAAAGAAAGAAAGAATAGGCCGAAGGTTCCGTTACTCTAAAAGAAAACATAACCTTGGGGTACCCTCCCCTTTTCGGGTGGTGCCAGCGGTCTATAGTAATCCCAAGCGTTCGTGCATATGTGCGGGTGCCTTTGATCCCATAACTTTTAAACACTAGGGCGGCGAAACATCGTCCGCGGAATTCTAATAAAAAACCGCGCAGCTGCAGGTGAGTCTCATACCAACCAACGATGCCAGTCATACTTGGTAATCGCAGCTCTGGCCTCGCGATATTGAATGGCTGAAGGAATATATCGTGAGGGGTTATCCCACACGATATTGAACGGCTGAAGGACATGTTGTTCGACCCTCATGACATTTTCGCCTTCAGGGTGGGGTGCCTCGACGGGCAGTGCAGATGGGTTCTGCGAGAGGGGGAATCCCTCCCGTGCAGAGTCTAGGGCTTGGGATGTCCTAGACAAGGACCTTGAATCCCGGCCCAGGACCAACGTCCGACTAAGAAAACCCCCCAAGAAGCAAACAAGTAAAAAGAAGGGTCTTCCCCATGCCCCTCAGTCTTAACCTCTCAGCGGGCTTTATGCACGGGGCCCCTTAGGCCATGCGAACATTCATCCCAGGTACACCCATGTGTATATATGTAAAGGGGAAAGTATGTGACGATCACTTCTCACAGTCTCAGTGGGGTTCCTCACAACCATATGTATATATGTGATCGCAGACAATCAAATTCAGGATCTAAGCCACATCACATACCTGCAATCACATCAAAGAGTCAAACAACAGTCCAGACACTACACGGAGTCAACCCCAACCAATCTCTGCACTCATACCCCTCGCTTTAGCCATGCAAGCCGCAACCTCATGTCCAACCAACCCTAATTAAATGCTCGGTACCTTTGTTAAATGACCATTCAATAAAAGTCCGGGTGAAATCTTAATGAAACAATGAAATCACCAGGGCTAAAGCCTTTTAGGTTGAGTGTGGAGGGTGAGTTGGAATTGAGATGTAGACCGACGAATCGGCAACCGACTTGTTATCAACGATAACAGATCATGACCCTCAAGGGATCAAGCTGAATCTAGTCCGGATCTTGAATCAAACGATCAAAGAGGGCCTGTAGCACATGACAGGTCAATGCCCCAGGCTGAACCTATAAGTTCATGGAGAACAAGCTTCATATCGTGATCTTACCCAAATCATCCTAGTTAACTATATCTAAGCCTACCTCTAAGCAATATGAGAAAATTTCCCCCATTAAGAGTAGACTATCAAAATCGCCACCTGTCAAAATAAATCGATCTCCTTTAAACTAAGAAAATTTCGGCAGCGATTCCCGTAGGAAAAATGTCTTTCCATAATTTATATAAGTCCAAATATGAAAGCATAAATAAACTTTAATTATGGAAAGTTCAATTTTGTCTTACTCCCTGAATTATTAAAAATTTGGGCAGCACTCCCTTTAGAAAGGGAGACTTCCCAGATTTATACTAAGTCAGATATGAACTTCAAAAAACAACTTGAGTTCAACTTTAGACAAAATTTAACTAACTCCTTAGTTTTGCAGAAATTTCGGCAGCACTCCCTGTAGGAAAGTGTTATTCCAAAATTTATACAAGGCTAAGTCCAAAATTTGAAAGTAACTTTGACTTCTCAAAGTTCAATTTTGTCTAACTCCCTGAATTAGCAAAAATTTGGGCAACACTTTCTTTAGAAAATGAGACTTCCCAAATGTTTACTAAGTCAGATATAAGAAAAGACAAGTTGAACTTTTGACAAGTCAAAATTTGACTAACTCCTTAGATTTGTAGAAATTTCGGCAGCGCTTCCCGTAGAGAAAGTAGCTTGCCAAGATTTATACAAAGCCAAGTATAAGAAAGGATCCCAGAAAATGCAAGAATTGACCTAAGTAAAAAAAGTTACTACAAAAAATGCAGGAATTGAAACTAACTCCTATTGCTCTAGCACGTGGCGAGCAACTAAAGCAACTACCTGTCAACTGAACTTAGAGAAAGTAGTGATCTCACGCAACCACATACAGGCCAAACTACAAAGATAAGTACTCTCACCAACCCAAACTCATCTGGGTAAAACAATAGTTCATGACCTTTCAGTAATTTAACCCTTTATACCCAGCATACATAAGGCATAAAGTCAAGCCACCCAAACTTATGGAATGTGCCTAGCTCAGCCAAAGAGTATACACAAAACAGAGGACACAACTACTTTTTTCTTTTTTGGGCACATGACTAGACCACTCTAGCCACCCTGAACTGTTTAAGTTATCCAAGTTATATATATCTGTCTTCCCTTTGTCTTCTAAGGCTGCATATGGCTGAGCTAACTTAAGCTCAGTCTGCCCCAGCTTACCATCAATCTTATTCTTAACTATACTCTCTTCAAGTTGTGATAGGCTATAGCCAGACCATCTAAACTTATAGAACAGTCTGATTAACTCGTTTTTAAATAAAATAATAGTAAAGTATAGCCAAATTGTAACCTTTGGGTTCCAGCATGTGCGAGGCTTTGAGTCAGACCACCTGAACTTACAGAACAGTCTAGCTCTCTGCCTGATTAATTTCTTTCTGATCCATTCTGTGTGGCATTGGGCTAGACCACCTGAACTTACAAAACAATCTGCCTTTTGTCAAGTTCATTTTCTCAGAATAAAGTAGGAATAGACTGATCCACCTAAACTTATAGAACAACTCAGACCTTCTCGTTCAGAAAACAAATAAACAGAAGAAAACCCAAAATAAACAAGGTGGCCAAGGCACCTGAACTTACAGAATGCACCTGGTCCCTGAAAAGTCAACCACAATCAGCCCTCACAAGCCAGAGCAGTCAGGCCACCTAAACTTATAGAACAACCTGACCCTCCATGCAAACCATAGCACTAGGTCTCCCCAAACTTATGGGGGCATCCCAGCCTCCAGAACATTCAGACCCCCTAAACTTATAGAAGGGTTTGGTGCTCCTATGCAAACCAAAATAAACAAAGCACTGGGTCTCCCCCAACTTATGGGGACCTCCCAGTCTTAATGAATCAGTCAACCTTCAAGCAAAACAACCCTCCATCCTGCCTTTCCCCAGATGTAGTTCCTTTTAACAGTCTGACTTCACACAGTCAACAAAGTTGAAACTGAACTTGAGCAGGCACTCATTTACTTAGTCTGATTCAGTGTCCCGAAGGTCAAACAAAAGTCAAAGTAAGGCTGCACACCATATACTCAATCAGAGATGCAATGGGACATACAGATAGGGGCTATAACTGGGTTTAAAGAAGGAAAGGTAATGGTTACCTGTCAGTTCCCTGCCTCCAAAACTCCTCCTGAGTTGCGGTAGAGCTCCCGGAATCGGTGGGTGGACTCCCCACATAGTCTTGATGCGGTCCTACGGGTTGCAATCCCGCCTGCCGCCTTCCTCTCAGAACAGGACTAGACTTAGAGTGAGAAGGATAGAGAGAGACGGTTTCAGACGCTCGAGATACAAGAGAGGGACAACTCAACTCTAGGAGAGGACCTTGTTATCTGGATGCTCCTGAGGGCCCCGCAAGGATGGCCAAACTGTAACAGCTTGGTCAAAACTCCGGGTCAGACCGTTGACATCAAACTCCGATGACTTCTCAAATCGCAGCACTAACTCCCTCTCCGTAGATTGGCCACTCTCTCACTCTTCAAGTCCAACTGCAGCAACCCCCACCAATAACGTTGTACGCAGCTAAAGCAATAGCAGTGTCATTCCAGCAGCACAATACTACTGGCAGCAAACATCAAAGCTGCCTCACCTCAAGCACAGTCCAACAACGCGCAGTGACACAGCAACCGTCACAAATTTACTACAACTTGCACAATCGCTCCAGCAATAGCACAATTATTCCGCAGTGAGTTCAGCAACGCAGCGAACATACGACAACTCGCTCAATCATACCACCAATCAGACCCGTAACCCGCAGTAAGTAACAACGCTGCTGAGGCAATTAATGCGGTCCACCACCAAGGAGCAGTAAGAAGTATCGCAGTCCCACAAAGGGAAAGTTGCGGGCATGACCACCGCACGTAGTAGCAAGGCACTATGGAAGTCGGCATCAACCCTGAACAGTCGCTGCTGTGGCTCGGCCTCCAACCCAGCTATACAACAATACACCGTGGTTTACTGGTTGCTGTGCTGAAACAGCTTAGTCACAACTCAACAGAAAACCACGTGCGCGACGTTTGTGCGCAGTAATAATACACCGTATCAGCCTTAAAACTGCCCCCAACCCATGGCCTGACTCAGGCTACTCCGTCAGGTAAGACAGTCAGTGTATCTTCCAACACGAGAATCTCCAGGCCCGTTATTCCCCCACTTCACCTGACAGTATAGCCAACGCCCATACCGATGCGTATGCCTGCAGTCTGCAGTTCCCCTACTCCTCTTAGACCGCTACCTACTGCAACTAGGACTTTCCGCTGGGGTTCGAGGAAAACCAGCGCTTTCTACCAGGTAAGTCCTCCGGCTATCCTCCCCTCATCCTCGTTCCTTTGCCCTTCGTCGTCAACGTTACCTGCTACTACACTGCCATTTTTATTTTTGGAGTTATTCCTCCCGCGCGACCCTTTTTCGTTCTACTCTGCTTCTACTGACCCTTCACTAAATCCGATTTCAGAATCGGGGTCGCCAGATCTGAAAACCCCCGACCCAAATCCTCCCTCGCCTGGTTTTACTAAGAAATGAGAGAGATGAACGAACTTCACCTGTCCTTTTCGCTGCTCCCACCATAGCCCGCGCAGCACCTTTTCGTCATAACTCTAGATTTATTAACTTTCCTCTCAAATTAACCTCACCACTATACTCGTCCGACTACAAAACCCATGTCTAGCTTCTCCCACTCGATTGCATCAAGACTCGAGCGACATACTAACCTCTCCTCCCTCCATACCCAACCTTCACAACATCCCCGCACAACCATTTTCTCTTCCGCCTCCCTCTACACTAACTCCCACACTCATCCAACCGCAGAATCGGGGTCGCCTGCCCCGGAAACCCACTTCTAACATCTTCAGTCGCCCGTTTCCATCAAGTATCGGGTGTGGTTTCATACCATCGACCCCGCCATCGCCCTTTTTCCCGTCTTCCTCACGCTCATCGGGCTCGCCTTCTTCCCCTTCGTTTAGACAGCGCCTGCAGCGGTTTGCCCGACAGCGCCAACCCACCTAACGGAAACTTCGGAGGGAACCAGCTACTTTAGACGGTTCGATTAGTCTCTCGCCCCTGTGCCGTTGTCCTCGTTGTTCCCGCCCGGTCTGTGTGACCTTCCTCTAAGCAGCGCTCGGTAGTGGGATCCCTCCGCGTCGCTCGGCAGCGTATGCTACCCTGAGGGAAATTTTCGGAGGAGACCTGATACTAGACGGTTCGAATAGTCTTCCGCCCCTATTCCCACCGGTATCTGGCACAGATCAGTGCCAAATCCATTCCCCAAGTTATGCGCGTCACCCTTGCGCAGGGGCCATGCTAATCTTCCCTATATCGTTTCAATTTTAACGGATGTCCCGAAGGACTACCGCCCACAGCACCCTGCGGCCCTACATAATAGCCCGGGGCAATTCAGAAATATCGCTTTCACTCCTCGAGCTCCATCAACTGGACTTGGACACAGGTCTGTATCTCAATAGTTCATGAGTGTACCCACGGCGGTTTCGCACCCATATACGGGTGTGAAAAATAATAATAACAAAAACTCGAAACAAATAATATATATATATATATATAGATATATAACAACCGCAAAGCGTGCGGTAGTCGGGCAGGAACTGTGGCCCTCGTAGTAGCAAAAGGCGAGGGGGATAGTCTTACAGGCCCATCAACCCCTCAAGCCTTTTCGCCGCGCTCCTCCGCTCCCTTACTGCATGTTGTTGGCCTCGATCCCTGCGTCTACTGCGTACCAGTCCAATGCTGTAACCTATAGGGCTAAGCCCAAGCCTGGTACCCACAGGCACGAATCTCCTAATAAAGAGGTAGCCCACGGCTTTTGGGGCCAAGGAACCGCCCCATGCCACTTTCCAGCCCGTATTCGCACAAAAGACCACCGAAAAATCCGTGTCGGCCTACCTACTGTGCCGCGGCTACCCTTCCCTAACCGAATCCATCAGGTCCCATCATCTGGATTCCGCGTAAGTCCACACCGGCTCACTGAACCCTCCACCATAACACGCGGAACCAGATAAAATAACGCCCCTAGGTTAATCACTTTAGTCAAAACAACCAACTGTTGTAATGAAGCACGTCGGCCGGAATCCACGCCACGTCTTCCATCGCGATCAAAGACAGACAAATCACGCGCGTCTCAAACCTGCGCGCCTATACACTCTCTAATCCCAGATGTTACCGCCTCGTCTTTAGTCCGCGAACCCCTGCGACTAGCGGGGTCTTCCCATTACTTATGAATTGATCCTCTTCTTTGTCACCTGCAAAAACCCAGTGCGAGTACCCTTGTAGGGGTATTCGCACCGACACCGGTACTCCCGTGGGGTACGCTTCTTCAGCTTAACAACAACCACTGATCTGGTACTCCCGTGGGGTACACTTCTTCAACTTAACGAAAGTCTATTAATCCAGGAATCTCGTAGGGTACTCGTCTTCAAAGGCTAACAAAGGCAAAAGGTAGCAGGAGGCTTCCGTGAAGCTCTCCTATCACTAATCGAACCAGACTGGGAAGAGATTCGAGTACTCCCTGGTGAGTGTACGAGCTCCTAAGTCTAGGTCGATTTGTCTGACTTCCCGTGGGAGTCAACATGCCTTTTGCTCACTTACAACGCATAGGTCAGATAGGTGAATTGTCAAGGCAACTCAACTAAGAGTTGTTTTTTATCTCCTATGCATCGAACTGGTGGTAGGATGACTCCCGGGTGGGTTATCCTAATACTTGTTTGATTTGGAGGCCGACTAACGAAAGGAAGAAGTAAGGCGATTATGTAGAACAAGTAAAGGGATACTCCAAGGTGAGTAACCTTACGACTTGTTCAGGTATGACTAATGTACGATATAAATAAGTACTAACGATCCACCTGATTAACATTGAAGCAGGACATGGGAGGCTTCCGTGGGGTCATCCTAATGCTTGCTTAACTCAATCTTAACGGGTCTAACAAGATACTTCAGCAGAGGGAGAATCTGGTGTTTGCCTGAATCCGCTGACATAATCCTAGCTCGTCTAACTTTGAAATAGTAGTAAGGTGGCTCCCGTAGGGTCATCCTATTACACTTTCGAGGGAAAGACTAAGCTTTGATCAATGAGTAATAGGAGGCTTCCTTGAAGACCGCCTATTACTATGTTTAATTATGTATTGACACCTGGATCCAGAATGTTCTCTGAGTATTGAGCCAAGTGTTGAAACGCTTCAACATTTGCCTCCTAACTATCTGCTTAACTAATAAAATGATACTCCCGAGTGAGTTATCCTGTCACTTGCACTAGATTGCATCAACTGCTTGATTGCGTGAAAACTGCATGAATTTTGAAGAGTGATTGAGTGCTCCCGTTGGGGCGACTCAACTACTCTTCTGACTAACAAATTGTTTGGAATTGATCAAGTAGTGGAAGATTCCCGGGTGAATCATCCCACTACTTACGTATGTCAGGACAAGAAAAAAAGAAAGCAAAATGAGTGTTCCATCGGGAGCGTCTCCAAAGGTTCTTTAAAAGAAACGTGAAAGAAAGCGAATACCGCAGGGAAAATGATTAGACAAGAAGAAGTTCCGCATAGCCTCAGTTCATTAATAGGCTCCTAAGGGAAAAATCACCGAACGACATGAGTAGATCTCAGTTAGATTACCGCGTAAGCACAAAAGGGTGTGCTTATCTTCAAGAGAGAAACTGCAAGTATTGAGAATAAGGGAAAATATGAGTTTCCCTATGGCAACTTGAGATATAGGCAAAGAAACTCCTTGAAATAAAAGGAGGAGGAGTGACAGACGACTCAGGGTAGATAGAAGCTAGGGGTTAGACTTTGGGATGTTGATCCTAAAGCTCGCAAACCAGAACTAAGGGCTTGACCCTTAAATATCATTATGTGGGAATCAAGTGGGGATGTTGAATCATTGTTGACCTGTGTGTGTGTAGGTCTTTGCTTGGTCTACTGCAATTGAAGGAGAAGTCCTACATAAAGGACTCAATTTTCTGTTATCACTCGATAACAGGTCGGTCGTTGTCGATTCAACTTTTTCCGCCTTGACTTGATACCTACATCTAAAATCAAACCCTGTGGTCAGTAAAACTATCGCCTGTGGTCATCGCCTAAATGGTCCTAGTAACTCTCAAGGGTCCTTTGAATAAATGTGAGGGGGCTGGGCTTGCATCTCATGAAAGATAGAGCTGTCGTGCATGGTTTGGGGAGTGAGGGACAATGTCAATGGTTGATGGTTGATGCCGTTAGTGCATGGTATGTGAACTGTCTTTGCATTATGTTGTGCAAGTCTGTTTTGTGCATCGTTTGGGATGGACTGAAATTGACATCTTGAAGAGTCTAGACACTCAACACTTGTGAAAGTGGGAAGGGTTCCCAGCGATAATACCTCGATATTCATAATCAGTCTTATATATATATGTAGTATCTGATGATCCGTCATACGTTAAGTAGGGTAGAATATTCTATTGGTAGTGATAAGGTTTGTTTATGATACTTTGAACATAGTGGTCAGAATGAGAATGTGTCTTCGGAATAAAAGCGGGAATAGACGACCGTCTCAAAGTTCGACCTGAATATCTAACGGGTCAGTCCTAGGCGTCTTACGGCGCGTACCCCATATTATGCTACAACGATGGAGCAAACGCCCTCGGCCGACCTACCTCTACTCAGGCATGTAAAAACCTTCGCACGTGGGCCGGTAGCTCAGCAGGGATACGCCTACCTGAGGTGGTGACAGCCCCTCGGGTAGAGGTAAGTTGTACCTCCCGACCTGTCGCAGGGTGTCGTGAGATGTATAGCACGCGCGCACGGTTGAAGTGGTGATAAGTTGGTTCTTCGAAAATAAATCCTGCGTGACACGACCGTGAGGTTCAGCGCTCCCAGCGGGGTGTGGGACCGCCGCGCGCGACAGGTAGCGCCGTTGCCGGGGATCTCGCTTTCCAGCCGAGGTCCTTAGTGAACGGACTCGGGTATGGTGAAACGATGATCACGGCAAAACAACAACCTTCGGTTTAATCGATAACGTGACTATCACTAGAGATGCAATTTGTCCACCGGCAACAAATTGATGTGTTGCCGGGGACCTTCGGTTGCCTGCCGGGGTCCTATGTGAACGGACCTGGGTCTGGTTAATTGAAGCCCTAGCAAAACGACAAGTAAGAAGGTAGGATAGTATATGAGTCTTCACCAGGTAAAGGGAGTAAGACTATAGAATATTTTGTTGGTACGAGCCTAGTGTCGGAAGAGGTGCTTTGGGAATACGACAAGTGCGAGTTGAAATACCCTGAACAACATCTTGACAAGTTTAGTTTGTACGTCCCCTGGGAAGAAACTTGTTCCTTTTGGCTGCTAGAAGGAGAGCGTATAAAATCATTCAGAGCGGAAGACCTAATAGGAAGCTACAAGACCATTTGAAAGTTTCTTCTCTGTGATAATCCCTTTTGATTGTGACACTTCTTCCTATCATTCATACATCGGGTAGGAATTCCTTAGTAACTATACGTATCTTGAGTATTAGATATTACCTCAATTAGGTACTTAGGGTACTCCTTGAGATAAAGCTTTCCACCATGCCTCACGGAACTGGAGATGGAAGAGGAAGAGGTGGACGACAAGGAAAGGCGGCGGAAAGGCCAATCGATTTGACGAAGGAAAGAGAACAGCGAGAAGAAGAGGAGGAGGAAGAGGAAAAATGGGAGGGGGTGCGTTTGCGCCAGCGTGTGGAAGATTTTCGCGAACGCACCCCGTCCCCCGAAAATATGGCATATTATTCTTATAAGTATGATCAGCATTATGGCGCTCCACCACCGCGATTTGAGTTACTTTCATCTCATTCGTATCCTGCGCCATCGTCTTCCATGGCACGCCGCCCTCAGCAACTGGCTATAGTTCCCCAACCACCTCAGCCTGCCCTTCCACCTCCACCACCATACATACCTGATCCTCTCGTGGCATCTCAAAGCACACCGACAAACCACCGGTTATGTGTCACATTAGTGTTGTTCTTCCTGTGCCAAATAGAGATGTGTGGATTAATCTTATACCTAATATATAAAGGGATTATCTAGAAGCAAGAAGTAAGGGGGGATGAGGTCCAGACTCTCTCTCATTACTGACTGGAAAAAAGACGTGAGGAAATCCATCTGAGTTGGGTTGAGAAAAAATAATTTGGATCCTCATGATCCTTACTGAGGTCAGACCAGGAGAAGCTAAAGAATAAAGGGGTATGCCAGGAAAAATACAGAAAAAAATACGTATTTCTAGGTCAGGCTATTCCGTAGTAAGAGTACCAAAAAATCAGTAACTAAAGCAGTACATTAAATAAGTTGTCATTTGGCTTGCCCTTGTGACAGGTCACAAAACGAGGTCTTCGGGACTTGATCAAGATGCCTTATGCAGGGCAGGTGTCTGGGGTTGAGGCACCTATTAGGAACAATGATGGTTTGAAAATGACACTGCCGAAAGGGAAAGGCAGAGCTGAACTTTGCGACACATGGTGGGGCCACACGCTAGAGACCGAAGCATTTATGTGGGTAGAGAAAAGTTGGGATACGATAGAAGAATGCAGTAGGGTGAGAGTCATCATTTACCTATCTACTCGCCTATGGCAGGGTCATCTTAATCAAGGGGAAGAAGGGTATCTGCTACAACTCACTGGGATAACGGAAGCCGCACTCAACGTCTGAATTCGAGAGAGTCGATGGCAGGAAGCGGGAGAGTTTAGGAAGGATGTCAGAGTGCTTCCGGCCAAGGACTTTATTCTTCCAATTCGTTACATTAGAACCACATTCCTTGATTTCGTTATCAATGAGATGTTTAATGGTCAGGCAAGGGTGAAATTGGTCGCGCCGCGCTAAGGGTACCTAATAGAGGATATGACTTCTCCACTCCTCATATGATTCACTGCTTGTACCTGGAGATGGGGCAGGAATTAGCCGAGAGTGATTTCTGCAATATTTTATCCATCGTCGACGCATATCCTCGAACCTACCATATGGAGGAAAGGTTTGGGTATTGGGAAAAGCTGAAAGAGGAAGTGCGCTCAGGAGTTTGCGTAAATGGTGTTCCCGCTATGTTTGGTTTCGTCTATAATTTCTGGTCTGGGGATTGGGTTATGGCAGAAGAAATGGAAGAAGAAGAGAGAGGATTTGTATTCTAGGAATGACAGAAGAGGATGACCAGAAAATAGAAGGGCATGAAGTGAGAAAAGGGAGAAAAATACGAGACTGAAAGGAATCAGTAGGTGGATGAAGAAGAAGAAGGGACAAGTACTAAGAAGAGGTGAGAGTGTGATATGAAGAAATAAGAAGATTATGGTAGAAATATTTATATCTCAGATCGGCAAAAGAAAGAGAAAAATATAGAGGGTGGATATGTCAATACCAAATACTACTTACATATAAATATTGTGTGTCTTTTGTCTCTCCTTTTTTTATCACTCAGGCCACCAACGATCACCCCAAAAATGTTGTATGCCATTTAGGAATTCAGGGTCGAACTCCCCGTTCGTACGCCGCAAGGGTTAAGAATGTCCCTGCCTAGAGGCCTGAGCGAAAGAGTGGAGGAGATCACCGCATGGTGGGGTACCTCAATCGGGGCGGGAAGCATTTGTATGGGTTGAAATGGGACACACCCTCGATCGGGAAAGTATAATAGTATGAGCGACATTGTATCTTTCATCGCATCTGTGGAGGATGCATGAAGTAGATCTGGCGATAGGGCACAGTCAACCCTTATCACGATATATCCTAATCACTGGGAGAATCCTTGAGGAGAAAATCCGAGAAGCAAGCTGGGGGGAGTTCATGCCGGTGATATCAATAATATAAGCAAAGTGGGCATCGGATTTCGTTTACCCCACCGATTATATAATAGCCACTCTTCCAGACTTCATCATTGATGAAGTTTTCAATGGACACGTGAATGTAGAGCAAGCGGCCTTAGCAGCTCGAGTGGCGCCCCAGGGAGGGTACAAAATTTTCACACCAGAGACCCTCTACTGCCTATATCTAGAGATGGGGCCGGAGTTGGCTAGTAGGGATTTCGAGGAAATCCTATCAACGATTAACGCTTACGTACAAGTTCATTTCATGGAACCAAGACAGACATATTGGAAAAAACTTAAGGCAGAGCTAAAAATCAGGGCATGTGCTGATGGTATCCCGATAATGTTTGGGATGGTGTATGATTCCTGGACAGGCGACTGGGTGTTCGTTGAAGAGATCGGACGAATGAGATGGTAAAAGGATTTGGGAAGGTGACCAGGACCAAATTTTGATCTTAAGATGACAGAGGAGGTTGGACTTGGGTATTTAAAAGTAAGGTAGGGATACTGGTTAGGGAAACTATTGAGTGTCGATTGGCGAGGAAAGGTAGGAATCATAAACTAGAAATGTAGATGCGGAGAGTCTTAAATAGTATATGGAATAAAAAGAAAAAAGTTTAAAAAAGAAAAAAGGTGAAACGACCGAAAATTTAATCCGAAAACCCATCGTTTTTGTCTGTGCAACAGAGATTTGCTAAAGAACGAGCGGGAAAAATGGGAGATGCAAATGGGTTAGAATCCATAACAGCAGCCGAGATCGCACGACTACTGGACAATAGAAATGTCAGAAGGTCCCTACTACCTCGGATAGAAGTTTTTCCATTCCAGGGAGAAAGAGTATCGCACTGGCTTGAGCTGCTGGAGCAAGTCTTTAATCGACTGACGCCGACGGAAAAATTCGCCCAATTGTTTGAATATGTGTGGTGGGAATATCGCCCCGACGTTGAACAGATTGTGGCCGATGCCCAAGGGAACTGGAACAATTTCAAAATAGAAATGCAAAGAAAGTATAAGTTGGGAGATGGGTTGTTGACAATCGACCAGCTTTATAATGTCAACCGAAATGATTTCACCACGATAGAGACGTTTGCAATGACATTCGAAAAAATGGCAAAACGAGTGTCAGGACTTTCAGAGGAGATGCAGTGTGTCATCTTTCTGGGAAAGTTTTCAGGATATAAGACTATGGAGTTGACCCGGGGAGGGGCACCGGGGAAGAAGACTTCCTGGGAGACAATAAAGAAAAAATTGGCATCTGGGGATCTCGACGAGGTATTCCACCATCAAGTGAAGATGAAAAGGAAAAGGAGGAAGGAATAGGTATCGTCCAAGAAGCTGACTCAGCCTTAGGAGGAGTGTTGAGCAATATGGTCACTCAACTGAAAGAGTTCAAGGACAAGGTGGAGTCGGAAAAGGTAATGACAGTTGAACAAGTGACAAATAAGAGGAGACATAAAGAGGAGAGTGATGAAAATAAAGAAGAAGCAAAACCTGAAGTGGCAACGCAAGCTAAGAAAGCCCAAAAGCAGAACCAAAATCATGCGCCGAGGAAACAGGGAGGAGGAAAATGACAAAGTTCACAGCAAACTGGGGTACCGAATGTCGCAGGGACGTCAGCCCCAGTTCCTCCATTCGGACCATGGCCAGTGGTGACTCCTATGGGGACGTGGCCGGGATATTACCCCGGGAATCAGTTGTCGGGTTTTGGTCAAATTGGGATGAACCTAAACTTGCCCCAGGTTCAAGGTGCTGGGGCAGGAGCATCCCAAGGGCAAGGAGCGAATGGGGGGATGCCACAAAATGCTCTGCCGCCACAAGGTAACCAAGGACAATTTCAGGGATAGGGGCACGGTCAAGGACATGGTAAGGGGAGAAATGGAGGAAGAGGAAATGACAATGGAGGAAGAGGATTTGGAGGAAGAGGAAATGGTGGACAAGGTGGGAATTGGGGAAGTCAAGGAGGTAATCAGGCTGGAAACTACAATCAGTCGAACTTTAATCAAATTGGACAAGGTTACAACCAAGGTTTTGGTCAGGGTTATGGCCAGGGTTATGGTCAAGGCTATAACCAGAATTACGGAAGAGGGTTTGGAAGAAGTGATGGGCAATGGAATGGTCAAGGGACCGGAAAAGGATGGATAAACTACAGCGAGTGCGTATGTACGCACTGTACGATAAAATGACATACCCTAAGAAGTGTCATGTTAGGAGGATGGATGAACAAGACGGCTTGATCACATCAAGTATCGACGGGGATGTGTTCGATAAGAGAGGAGATAAGATCGACCCAAACATCCCCGGAGGCACAAAAAAAGAAGCCATCAGAGTTGCAGGACTTGGACCAAGCGCCCCTGCCATGTTTCGTATATGGCAGGAGAAAGAGGATCCTTTTGTTTAGGTACAAGAAATTGATGAGCTAAGTGACCAATTAAAGAAAGTAGCAAAGATTAGTGAGGAAAGAGAAGAGACGTCACTGGTTGAAATTGAGCCAGAAGAAGATAATGAAGTCAGAGAGTCGGTAAGGGAAACCCTGGGAAGAATGAAAGACATGATAGATAAGATGGACAGATTAAATGTAAAGATGTCTGATATCTGCGAGGAGGTGAGGAACCTATAAATGAAAATGCTACATGTATTCACGATGGGTCAGGGGAAAGAGAATGATGGACCAAGGGCTCCTAACCCCAGAGCTTTGAGAGTCACTCTACCTGCTAGGTCAAAAGCCGCTTATCAGGCGCTGAGGAACTTTGTTCCTTATACTGCACGGAGACCTAAAGGAGGAAATGCGCCCAAGGAAACAACACAAGCCCCTATACCACCTCAAGGGGGAGCCTCTATCGAGATAGAGGAAGAGGAAGAAGAGGAACAGGATGAGTTACGTAAGGAGGAAGAAGACAGACAAGTTGAGATGAAGGCTAAGAAACGGAAGATTGATGCTAAGGGAGGAAAGAAAAAAGCAGGGGAGAAATCAAAGAAGAAATGGAAGTACCAGACATCGATTGAAGAACGGGTTGATCTGAAGAATTTTGTAAAGAAGCTTCTTGAGGGGCATAATGAGTTGCTAAACCTAAAAAAGACCTTGGCAACAACACCCAAACTCAGGGAGTTAGTAAAAACGAAATTGGCAAGAAAGAGAGTAGCAACAGTGAGGATGGGAGACCTGATTCCCAAGTAGGTCAATTGGACAGTAGCCGGGAGTAAAATGGACTGGAAATTTGTGGGGACAGGATCCATAGATGTTAATATCAGAGGGAAAGGATGCCCTGGGATGGTGGACACAGGAGCAGAAATGAATATCATGAATCTTGAAACAACTGAAAAGCTAGGGTTGGATATTGACAGGAGGGACTCTGGATACCTTAATGAGGTTAGTGGAAAGTCGGGTTACATAGGGATCGCCTTGAATGTAGTTGTGGAAATAGGAAGTGTCAGAGTCCGGTCCTTCTTTTATATTATACCAACTTTGGATCTTCCTATATTACTAGGAAGGTCCTTGTCACGATCAGAGTCCCTTATCATGAACAAGCATGATGGGACTATGTACGTAATTCTATGTGACCCTGCTTGTGGTAACTTCGAGGTCATCCCCTGTAAAAATACAGGTCCTCATAGCTCGAAGAACCGACTCAATGCTGGGTCATATACCTTTTAGGAATCTGAAAATAGGAGGAGAGAATTAGAGTGGGGGCCTGATGACGAAGAGGAAGAAGAAGAAAGTGGAGGTTTGACCTTGAGTCTGACCAACATCGACCAAGTTATGTACATGGTGTCCGCGTATGATATGGCGGAACCGGAGACCATTCGGGCTTTGGTTGACAAATTGTAAGATTTCCCTGAAGGAGGAAGGATGAAATTAGTGTACAGGCCGCCTTGTAGAGAGAAAAAATTACAGGGACCATATGCTCAAGAATGCGGTCAGCATTTTTTAGGGGTGGGCTCAAGCAAGGGGGAAAAAAGAGGTACAAGACGGTAGACAAAAAAAGTCACCGTGTCCCAGTCCTAGTGACACATGAGGAGGGAGTGTACTATGAGCAGGAACGATAATTAATTAGGCAAATGAGAGAGAAATGGGAAGTTGAATCATGTCGTATCAACAAAGAGACTGAGAAAAACCTGATCGTTAGAAAACCTGAGTTCTTAACCAAGCAGGAAAGAGCGTTGGTAATTGACTTAATGAGGGAGAAACACTGTGCCTATGCCTTCAACGATGAGCAGAGAGGAAGGCTAAATGTGGACAAGATAGAGATGATCCGGATCCACATAGTCCCACATCAGCCTTGGAATGTTAGGGGAGTCAGGTACCTAAATCCCGATGATCAGAGAAGGGTAGTATAATACCTCGACGAGAAGATTGACTCTCACGTGGCAGGGTTTTCTAGTGGACCTTATGCCTCGCCGTGGTTCTGCTTCATCAAGCCAAATGGAGTACTTAGGTGGGTGCAGGATTTGCAAAGGCTGAACGTTGTAACGGTTAGGGATGCTGGAGGGCTCCCTAATGCTGATCAACTCTCTGAGGCCTGTGCTGGAATATCCATTATTTCGCTCATATATCTGTACTCTGGTTACGACCAGTTCCCAGTGTATCCGACAGATAGGCCGATAACAGCAATGCATACTCCAAGGGGACTGATTCACATGAACGTGGCACCCCAAGGGTGGACAAACGCGGTAGCCATCATGCAAAGGAGTATGGTGAGAGTCATGCAGCCAATCAGTCCTCAGATTACTGAGTCGTACATCGATGATCTAGCTGTGAAGGTCTCAATGATGAAGGATGAGCAAGAGGTTGCACCTGGCATAAGAAAATTTGTCCGGGATCATGTCAATGATATCAGGAAGGTGCTTGAATTGTTACAGGAGTATAATCTTACGGCTAGCGGAGCTAAGTCCAGACACTGTATGAAAGAAGTTACTATATTGGGTTTTGTATGCAATGAGCAAGGTCGTCGTCCAGACACCAGGAAAACGAATAAGATCCTTGATTGGCCTACGCCCTTCAGGAATGTTAGCGAAGTAAGGTGTTTTCTTGGAACGTGCGGATTCTGGAGAATCTTCATCGAAAGGTTTGCTGCAAAGACTGAACATGTGAGGAAGCTGGTAAGAAAGAATCAGGAATGAAAATGGGGAGAGAAGTAGGAACAGGTAGTGAAAAATTTGAAGAAGGAGTTTGAGGAAGGAGGTCTTGTGTTGGGGGTCCCTGATTATGAGGCTGTTAATAAGCGACCATTTATCATAGAGACTGATGCTGGACCCACCGCTCTGGGAGGAGTCATAATGCAGGCAGATCTGGAAGGGAAAGAAATACCTTTGCGTTTTGAGAGTCGAACCCTCAATACTACTCAGCGGAACTACTCTCAATTCAAAAAGGAGGCCTTGGCAGTGCTGCACTGCCTGCATATCTTTAGGCACTATCTCTATGGGAGAAGGTTTGTCCTGAGAATAGATCCAACTGCCCTTGTATATTCCCTCAAGAATTTCTCTCCACGGACCCTACTATCGCCAGGTGGCTCACATACATCTGGATGTTCGATTTTCAATTGGAACATATCCCAGGGAACAAGAACAGGGTTGATGAGTTAAGCAGGATAGAATGAGAGAAAACGGGAGATGCCAAGGAAGAAACTCTACAAGTGGATGGATTCCTAGATGAAGATGATATGCAGCTCCATATGAATTCATGGAGACTGAGTGTTAATGATAGGGATACAAGGAGAGGGAAATCCATGTGGTACGCTCCAACAACTTTTGTAACGGTTGATAGGTTGGTGTTGAAGACTTTCGTTGAAGAAGACCAATGGGGAGAAAGGAATGAAGAATGGATGAAGGAGCTGGCTTTGGCTGAGACCTACAGACTGACTGACGATCCAGTGACGATTGAGGCAGGAAAGAAGCAGGTAGATCAGCACCTGGTGACTATAGGGAGAGTGCACTATCTTGTCAATTCACTCTTGCAAGTTCAGGTTAAAAATGAAGAAGAGATAGTAAAGGCAGACGAGATAGTGTTGGGGGATGATTTCAAATTTGATGAGGAGTTGAAGGAAGAGGAGTTTGAACAAGGAAAAATCTCAGAGGATTTCCGGGAAGAAGAATATGATGGATTTCATTTAGAAATGAGACTTCTTCTCTCCGGGGATAAGCGAGAGAGGGAAGTTAGTAATAAAACTCTTCGTATGAGAGATCATTATATAGTGAGGGGAGACCACCTCTTCATCAGAGATAAAAGAGGACCTCCCAGGAGGGTCATTTGTGGTAGGAATCGACAGATCGACGTGATAGCAGCACTTCATGACGGACCTGTAGGAGATCATAGGAGTTTCGCCACTACAATTAAGAAGGTGACTGAACTGTACTTTTGGGAGGGTATGTATGGAATGAGCCTAAAGTACTGCGAGTCGTGCGTCCCTTGCCAGATCAGGTCTCCAATCAGGTGCAAGGAACCCCTACATCCGAGATATATCAAGGATGTGGGGGCAGTGATCCATCTGGATCTCCTAGCAATGTCATTAGGACTTGAAGACTATAACTATATCTTTGATGCCCGAGATAATCTCACGGGATTTGTTGATGGAAAGGTCATCCAAACCAAGACAGGAGTAATCTTGGTAGAATGCATCAAAGAATATTACCTCCGGTATCCTTTCATTGTGGAGTTTACAATGGAAAGGGGGTCTGAGTTTACGTGTGGGGAAGTGAAAGAGTTGCTGGACGACCTAGGAGTTATTGTCAAGTACACGACCAGAGCACATCCGCAGGCGAATGCACCTGTTGAAAGGGGACCCAACATGATCACTAACTTGCTGGCAAAGTGGACAACTGGAAAGTCAAACCTGTGGCCGAAATTTCTGAGAACAGTGTTCTTTGTCGAGAACATTACGGCTAAGAGAACCACAAGTTATGCCCCTGCGACCTTGTGGTATGGAAGGCATGCTATGTTTCCAATAGAAAGTTTCTTAAAGACGTGGCGAAGGCAGGATCTTGAGAACGATATGCCTTTGGAAGAGTTGCTTGACATCAGGTTCAGACAGGTCAGTGTCACTGAAGAGAGGATTCAGGAAGCAGTGGAGAGAGTGACTGACAGTCGTAGAAAGGACAAAGAAAGGTGGGATAGATCTTCGCGCGTAAGAGATGAACCATTGGAGATCAGAGATGTAGTACTGCTGTACGACTCCTCACTCGAAAAGCAATGGTCAAGGAAGTTGGACAAGAGATGGTTGGGATCCTTCAGAGTCAGACGCAGAGGGAATCATGGAGCCTATGAACTTGAAGAGATAGATGAAACACAAGAAAAAGATTGGATTTCAGGATCTAGGCTGAAGAAGTTCAAAATGAGGCAAGAGGTGAGTTGATAAAAGTTGAAAGAAAAACCTAATGATCTTGTGAAAACTTTGTTATTACATTTCCTTTGCGAATATTTTATTGTTAACCAGCTGATGACTTTTCCCTTTATCTGTCACTCCCTTTTTTTTCCTGTGTGCAGGCGTGACCCATGAAACGGGCAGCCATGGCACAGAAGGGAGGGATGGCGGGTCCTTCCAAGACAACTCCTGGAAGAAAAGGACGAAAGAAGTCACAGCTGGTAACAAAGAATTCTCATGGGATGTCTATTTACAAAAAAAAAGGATAATCTGAGGGTTTTTCTGAGGGAATTTGAGGAGTATGCCTTCAGAAGAGAGTGGGACACTCAGACCATGCTTCAGCAGGTGGCGGGTCTGGGGGAATGTAACGAGGCAACATATGAGATTGCCTCAGATTGTCTGGGGTGGTTGGATTTCAAAGCTGATATGTGGGCGAAGTATGGGGACTTTACGAGGGATGAGATCGGAGATGATATCATCTTCGATAGTACCAACTTGGAGGATTTCGAGGACAGTATCAACCTTTGCTCAGAGAAAAGGCGGTGGGGTGAGAGGAAGAAGATGAAACAAGTATTGAGGAGAATAGCGCTAAGGGAATATGAGGCAGTGAAGAAGGTCAGGGAGGAGTCAGACACCTGGGGGAGTTTCCTTGTCAAAATGAGAAAGGTATACCCCTTGGAGGTGCAGCGGCAGAAGAAGAAACAACTACTTTAGGAGTAGGGGTTGTGGATTAGCAAGAGAGGAGATATGATAGAGAGGAGAGCTCAGAAGGAGAATGTGGGAAATGACACAGCTCCTCAGCAGGGGAATGATGAGGTTAGAGCTCAAGATGGAGGTAACTCGATAAGGGAAGATAAAACACGAGAGGAGGAGCACAGTGAGAAGAAAGTGGAGGGCAGTGACAAGACTGGAGAGGAAAAGAAGGGAAATGAGAAGGTGAAGGAAAGAAAAGGGAAGGAAAAGAACAATGAGAAGGTTGAAGAAGCAGGGTCATCCGGAACTGCTGAAGTGCCAACTTCCAATGAGTCTCCAAAAGAAAGAGGCACAAGGAGATGGACAGAGGAAGAGAGGCAGAGAAAAGAGAAAGAAAACAGGGAGTGGAGGAATCAAGCTCTGACCTCGTTAAAAGAAAATGAGTTGCCTTCAGACGCACCTTGGAGCCTGAAGTTGGAAATGATACTACTCTCTGAGACCGTGATCAGTTCCAAGCTAGCAACTAATGTGAACAAGTTGATCCGGTTGCATGAGCTACTCAGAGAAGATTGTGAATGGATCCTTGAGAGGGAGGCATAAGTGGATGGCAGGTTGAGAAAAGTGGAAGAAGAAAGGAGAAGGGGATTGGAAGTTCGGAAAGGATGAAGGAAAAGACAGAGCTACTCACACAAGGGGTAGCGAGCCATGTCCCTTAAATCCTGAAAGAGATTCAAAGGTTGAGAGCAAGGGGAGAGAGAAGGGACATGGAGTGGACGAAAGTGAAGAATGAGATGGTAGGTTTGAAGGTTGAGATGAAAAAGACGAAGATTGAGCAGGGAAAGCTGGAAGTGAAGGTGGAAGCAATTGGTAAGTTGGAAGCAAGGGTCAGTGAGCAAGATAAGGCGATTGAAGCAGAGAAAAACGAAAGGAAACAGGAAAGTGAAAAATTAGAAAACAGATGGAAGGAGGTGAAAGAGGTTTTGAAAAGACAAAAGAGGGATATTCAGGCGAAGATTGAAGAAGGGGATGCTAAGAAGGTTGAGGACAAAAAGGAAAATTCAAGGATGGAAGGAGGTGAGAAAGGACTTGAGGATAACAGTCAATACAGGGGGTTGATGGTAGGGATTGTCACCTTGCCAGAAAAGGATGCTGGGGAAATATCACTAGTTGATTACAGAGTGGGACAGGATAGGAAGAGATCCTACCTTGAGATATTGATTGGGGCAGCATCACATGATATCCCATCATTTGCAAAGAGATCAAAGGAAGAGGAGAAGAAGTTATGTTGGTATTGCATGAAAGGAATCGACAGGAGAGATGATTGTCCTGGGTTTAAGACAGATAGGGCAAAAGGGTTGGTTGGCCTGGATGAGAATAATAGACTCGTCGATAGGAGAGGAAATCTGATTAAGAGAACCAAGGAGGCATTCAGGGTCCAATTGTATGAGCAGCTGGGACTCATCTTAGAGGACTAGAATCAAATAATTTTGGAATTCCTTTCAAAAAGGCATTGTATATTAGGGATCAGGGATAAAGGAGGTAGTATGGTGAACCTGTTACTGAATCCTTCTTGCGAGCATTTGATAGAGTGTTTTAGTCAATAACAAAGTATGTACCTTTTGCACAGTTGCTAGGATTAGGAGATTTTGTAGCATCATGTATGTTCTTCTGACTCGACAATTGTACTCTAGTAATTGAGGATAGATCAAACGTATGATTCATTTTATGTCTCGAGGCTTGGTACATCAGTCTGGATCAGGTTGACATATACTTTGTATTCAATTGAGTTTCTTTATCCTAAGTTATTTGCGAGGTATACCTATGAGGAACTTGAACACTTTGCACTTTCATAATTGAGTTGGTCCATTGCTTGGTTTTTGTTAATGAAATGTGTACTTTGATGTATGTACAGTCTATGCTGTCAAATCTTGAACCAGGATGCTCAGAAAAGCGCATAAGTGTTTAAGAGTGACAAAATGAAATGAGATTTGCAAAGTCTAAAAGTAGTTTTGCACTTATAATGAGACATTTTTATGCCTTGTTTATATTATTATTTTTGAAAAAGACCCTAAAAAGGGATATGGAAAAGTCAAAGTTATTATACATTTGAGAAAACCCTGTGAATCAGAAAAATGTATGTTATGAGTGGAATGAATGTTTTTCTGCCTTCAGACAACACAAGGGGTCAAACACATACTTTTATACTTTCATTATGAATATTTTGGTTGAGTTTTCTATTGGAAAAAGATCCCCGGGACGTGTGTCTATCCAGCCTATGATTGAGGTCTGGTAGGCACGACCCCTAATTGGCTCTGACGATGCCCCTCGATCCGAGACAAGTTTTACAATTATGTTGAATCATTCTTATTAATATTGTTTCTTTCATATATATATTCAATGGGGTTTGTTCACCCATTCAAAGACAACTGACGAGGGGAGAAAAAATTTATTTGGTCAAACATAATTTTATATGTGTATTTTTGGAATGATCGTCGCTCATCCACTTATGGAGGTCAGTCTGAGGGACTTAAAATTACCAAGCCTATGGTGGAAAATTGACATCGTTGGGACGTAACTCTCAGCGTGGGCTGCTGACCAAGTACAACCATGCAGCGAGCCTTCCGATTACGGCCTGGGACTAAACTTGAAGGGAAGGACTCCCTAATGATAGTATCGGTTCAGGTAGATATCGGGGGGATCAAGATTCAGGTCTAGATATTTGATAGGAGGTAATTATCCTGTGTTGCGTAACCAATACAGGTACCACCATTAGATTAACAACGTGGTGGGCCACAGATCAGGCCTGATCAACCGACTGTGGTGGGTTGAGACCAAGGTTGCCGATCCCCTCGCATTAGACTTCGGGTGGGACGGTAAAAACAGACTAAGGCTGATGCCCTCGTCCAAAGAATAAGATTCATTTATGATTCCTAACTCCTCGGACACCCAACGAGATCCTGGCAAATAAAGTCTAAAGTTGAGGGGAGAGGCTATCATTATCTTCCTTGGTGACCTCTGTAACTGTAGTACAGATCCAGTATCCCCACTTTGAGTCATATGGAATAACTTTTCTTTGGTATTACAAATTTTCGGATATGTGGGAGACCCAGGTTGAAATCCTGGCAGTATGGACGCACCAAGGGAGACAGTGAGGGACTTCAAACCACAACTTCATCCAGAAAATCGGATTTTGACAACTTGTCGCGTCAGAATCCTTTTGTTTGCATTTAGATTCCCCAACGTCGGGGACGTCGCTTAATGGGGTCTAGGAAGACTGTCGGAGCTGACACCCTTACAAGGGTATCCGCTCATAATTTTTCAGTCAACACAATGTCGACACCAACTGTTAGAGCGGAGACGCCTAAAAACAGAAACTGGGGCAAACCCCTCGACCATTATGGTCGTAAAAGTGTAGTAACCGCAAGGGTCAAAACACGGCACGAACGGACAAGAGTTAGGGGTTGAAGATTTTGAGTACTCGTCTGCGTCGTCGCAGCATATGCAAAGACGACGAAGGTTAGTGGATTAAAAATTTGAATGACCACGCGCACAATTCCGACACGCGCAGAGACTGCAGAGAGGTTAGTAGTGAGTAAAACCTCCGACCACAAGGTTGAAAGGTTAGTCAAATGGAAAGAAAAAAAAATCGCGGGGGACGCGGCGACGGTTTTTCTCAGTCAGTTGACGACTGAGAAAGTATGACTGTTTCGGCTGAAGTCCGCAGACGTCTAGTGTGTCGGAAAAGCGAGGCGGGAAACCTCTTCACGGAGGATAGAATATAGGTAGAAATTAATAAAGGCCCCGACCATGTGGTCCGACCATGTGGTCGGGGCAACTAGACAAAAGGGGCCTGACCTGTTGTAACAGGCTGCGATGGACAACAGTGGTCTGGGTTTCCCCTATGGTAGGCTGCGGGTCTTGATTAGACCGGGCCCTGTACTCGACTTAGGGCAATTTAGCTCCTAATAAAACTGAACTAGGAGCTAGCCCAGTAGGTACAGGCACAGACTGATACGCAGAGGATCCTGGGATCGAGTCCGACCTGACTTTGGGCTAGCTCCTTTTGCGAGTTGTGAGGGGCAGGGCCTGCCTTTTTTTCACCCGCCCTCAGACGGGCGGGATTCGAACCCGTGACCTCTATATCAGGAGGTTAGTAAGCTTGAGCCCCGAATCCGACAGTTGTCTCAACGGGGAAGTTAAAAGTTAGATTTAGTTTTCAAACTTTTTTTTTTTTTTTCCTCTTATTTTTCCTTGTCCGTTTCTACAAACAAAAATTTAGGACTGAACGTGAACGAATCTGGTCTGCTATTGAGGGAGGATCCGTTCGAACCCAGGGCTACGAGTCCAATTGCAAAAGCCAATTGTGATCGAAAGCCCGGTGGTCCTACCGGAACGCCTCGCCACCGTCGTAGAGACTCGACGGAGTTAGTGCCCCGGAGTGGGGAGGAAAAGCGTAGATGAGAGGAGATGTGAGAAGAAGAAGAAGAAGAAGGAGCAGGGAAAGCAAGGGAAAAAATCGCGCGATCACGTGAGAGAAGGAGGCGATCTCAAGGGCGGAGATTGTGTTGCGCGAAGGTTGAATGAGCGAATGTCCGGTGAGAAGGAGTGGGCACAAAAAGAGGAGGCGCTCGCCAGCAAGGAGGGAGGTGCTCGCAGGAAGGTGGCAATCACGACAAGGGAGAAGTCGGTCGCACGTGATGATGAAGCGAACGACGAAATAAGGACGGATCAGAACTAAGAGAAGCAACGCAAGAAGACGATAGCAAGAAGGAGGCGTGCGAGGAGAAGGAAAAGAAGAAGGAGGAGAAGAAAGAGGAGAAGGAGGAGAAGAGGAGGAAGGAAGGAGAGGGGAAAGTGGATAAACACATACCTACGCAGTGGGGAGCATCTGACTAACGAAGGCATCTACTACGGAGGAGACGACTACGACAGAGAAGAAAAGAAGAGGGGTCAGGTAAGTCCCTAGCTTCGAGACTGGTTACATGCTACCTCCATCGAATGGATGGGTGGGATCAAAACGAACTTACCATTAAATCGCCAAAGTGTATGCTACTACTACTACTACCAAGTAAGTGTGTGAGAATCTCCGATTCTCGCGACTGGTCGCGTAGCACTTCCAACTATAGGATAAGTGAGTTGGAGTGAATCTAACGTTAAAACAAGGAAAAATACATTTCTTTAGTGTATATGTGTGCGTGCGAATCTCGCAATTTGTTCCCCCTGTTATTTCTATCGATAGACTAAGTTAGGCGCCCGACGGTGAAAGAACGACTTTGGATATTATAATCAATATGGCCGGCAGATCCTCAGTGAGACTATACCCCATGCTTGAACGCAACCACTTGGACATCTAGGAGATTCCGTAACTTGGTTTTCAATGTAGCGTTCACACTCGCAAATACTTTTATTATTATTTATTATTATTTTTTTTATTATTATTATTGTTATTCTTATCATTATGAGTATTATCTTTATTTTGACTTACTATCGCTGGTTGAGAGTTATCATTGTCCTCTTTTAAAGATTTAGTCATCATGAACATAAAAGCATAGGCCGACTTCGGTGTTGCATGTACATCCATTAGAAAAAAAGTAGAAAGAGGTAAAGCAAGATTGGGGAGGAGGAAGACAAGGATAGAAGTCAGAAAGGAGGGGAAGAAGGGGGAGAAGAGAGGAAGGGGATTGCGAATGGTGAGTATGAGTGTACGTATGTGTGTGTGTGAGCGTACATGTGTACGTATGAGTGTGTATGTGTGAGTCACGTGGCAGATTTCACGGTACTTCAATTGGATAAAATTGGCAAAGTTAAATGGATCCATCCCTGCAACATGGCAATATGCACTACCACGCTCGGTTGTGTGTCTGTGTGTGAGTGTGTGTGTGTGAGTGTGTGGAAAGAGAGAGAGAGAAGATAAGTCTCCGACCTTGCCCAATAGTTACGTCTTAAACCATGACTCGCCACGAACTACTTGGAACGATAGAACGAGCAAATCAAAAAGTGGTAGTGTATATTTCCCCGTTTCAGCAGAAGATTCATTTCATTTTTGCTCGTCCTATCGATAAAATGTGTGAGCGTTTGGGGAGAGAGAGAGAGACGTGCGCGCATCGGTACGCAAACGTGGGGGAGCAAGTAGAAGAGGAACAAGGGAAAGACACCACGATATTGAGGGAAGAACACTGGCGGTTTGATAAGCAAAAGAAAAAGAAGAAGGAGGAGAAAAGGGAAAGGCTTACATTCATTGCATTATTATTATTATTATTATTATTATTATTATTATTATTATTGTGAAGATCGAGCCCTCAGTTGGCCCTATCAGACCTCACATTGTTCTGGGCTATGGCGCCTGCAAGCGAAATGGCCGCCCTAAGAGAAGGCGGGCCTAAATATCTGTCTCAGGCCCAATTCGACATTTCCGTATGTGGGCATTTAGGCTCCTGCAGCACATCAGTTGGTTGAGTGAACGCGCGGACCCCACTAAGCTGCGCCGTACAGTTGGCCCAGACCACAAAAGTTGTGCCTGGACACCTACACACAAAATAGGGCAGCGGGGCGTAGGCGACCATAGTCGGGCTGCTGGACGCCAGGGGGTACAACGGATGATCGAGTGGTTTTCAGAGAGTGAGGCGCTGAGTGGGATGATCAAGGTCTGATTGAGGGAGACGAGTTACGTACCTAGTACATGAAGAGAGGTCGCCAATGGTATGTACAGTCATGTACATGGGTCTTTGTGGGCCGAAGTGATCCTGTTGTGTGAACCAGCTGTAGTGTAGGATAGTATGGTGTAGTAGGTTGGGCGCTGTGCGCCGGACAAAGAAAGCAACTCTGGATGCTGCATTGGTGTGGCCTGCAGGCCTGGACATTGGCTCATTACTATTGTATTGCTCTATTTGATGGATACTCGATGCACTTGTACTTTATACTCATGCATGGTTAGCTCAGGCAGCCGCTGGATTCRCAACTTGAGTTTCTATATGACATTCACAATCATGTTCCGTACAATTATTATTGTTATTATTATTGTTTATTATTATTACTATTATTATTGTTATTATTATTTTACTCAATATTAAGTAGGGATTATTTCTGATATTGAGCATCATGAAACAGGGAAGAAGGAAGGGCAGGACACTGGAAAGGAGAGGGATACCGTCACCGCGTGGTGGTGCCTACCTCCTCCAACTCTTCTCCCCTCTCCTTTGACCTTGTCTCTTCGATTCTCTCTTCTCTGTATTTTTCCAAAGTAATTATTATGATCGTTTCATTCTTAAGCATCATCTTGTGGGTCCTTGATTGACTGATTGATATCGAAAGAAGTAGGGATGATCAGATTTGAGAAGTATGGGGCATTGGAGAGGAGAGAGTCATCGTCATCATGTGATGGTACCTACCTCCTCCATCCTTCCCCATTCTCCTATAAACTAATCTCTTTAGTTCCTTTTGCTTTCACACTTATCTGAAAAGATATGATATCTTTTGGGAAGTCTACTCTATGAAAAAGGATACTCAAACAAACAGACAACAGGGCGATTGCGGGAGTTCAGGAGGAACTCTGGAGGCAGGGAATTGTAAGGTACGCATATTTCAATCCTTTCCCGTATCCCTTACTGGCTACAACTCTCTATCAGACTGCATGTATAGATGTATGCTATACTGTTTCATGCTTTCTTCAGGAATAAAACTTTCAGAAAAAAAATTGAATCAACGTATGATTTAAGTAAGAATCTTGCTTGATAGAATAAAGGAACCTAGGAAGAACCGAAAAAGTTACCTAGACTGCCTGGGTTTGAAAGACAAAGCGATGTGATGGAGACTCTCATAGGTCATCACATCCGCTTGTATGAGTCTACTAAACTGGATGGTGGGGTGCTCGCTGTGCGAAGTTACCCTGACATTCATCTGACTAAGGTAGCAAATTGATGAAATGTCTGTTTGATTGCGGCGTTGGTGACGAGAGGTTGTCGTGCAGTCCTCTCATTACATTACAGGCTAGGTCTAGGAAGTAATCCGGTACTTCCGTGAAGTACACTCCTTCAGTCTAACAAGAACCATTTTTTATCCGGTACTTCCATGAAGTACACTCCCTCAGTCTAACAAGAACCATTTTTTATCCGGTACTTTCGTGAAGCACACTCCTTCGGTCTAACAAAAACCAATTTAATCCGGTACTTCCGTGAAGTACACTCCTTCAATAGTTAACAACAACCATTGATCCGGTACTCCCGTGGGGTACGCTTCTTCAACTTAACAACAACGATTGATCCGGTACTCTCGTGGGGTACACTTCTTCAACTTAACGAAAACCAATTAGTCCAGTACTCTCGTAGGATACTCGTCTTCAAAGACTAACAAAGGCAAAAGGTAGCAGGAGGCTTCCGCGAAGCTCTCCTATCACTAATCGAACCAGACTGGGGAGGGATTCGAGTACTCCCGGGTGAGTGTACGAACTTCTAAGTCTGGGTCGATCTGTCTGATTTCCCGTGGGAGTCAACATGCCTTTTGCTCACTTACAACGCATAGGCCAGATAGGTGAACTATCAGGGCAACTCAACTAAGAGTTGTTTTTTATCTCCTATGCATTGAACTAGTGGTAGGATGACTCCCGGGTGGGTTATCCTAACACTTGTTTGATTTGGAGGTCAACTACCGAAAGGAAGAAGTAAGGCGATTATGTTGAATAAGTTAAGGGATACTTCCGGGTGACTAACCTTACGACTTGTTCATGTATGACTAATGTACGATATAAATAAGTATTAACGATCTACCTAATTAACATTGAAGTAGGACATGGAAGGCTTCCATGGGGTCATCCTAATGCTTGCTTAACTCAATCTTAACGGGTCTTACAAGATACTTCAGCAGAAGGAGAATCTGGTGTTTGCCTGAATCCGCTTACATAATCCTAGCTCGTCTGACTTTGAGATAGTAGTAGGGTGACTCCCGTAGGGTCATCCTATTACACTTTCGAGGGAAAGACTGAGCTTTGATCAATGAGTAATAGGAGGCTTCCGTGAAGACCGCCTATTATTATCTTTAATTCTATATTGACACCTGGATCCAGAATGTTCTCTGCGTATTGAGCCAAGTGTTGAAAATATTCAACATTTGCCTCCTAACTATCTGCTTAACTAATAAAATGATACTCCCGGGTGAATTATCCTGTCACTTGCACTAGATTGCATGAACTGCTTGATTGCGTAAGAACTGCATGAATTTTGAAGAGTGACTGAGTGCTCCCGTTGGGGCGACTCGACTACTCTTCTGACTAACAGATTGTTTGAAATTGATCAAGTAGTGGAAGATTCCCGGGTGAATCAGCCCACTACTTGCGGATGTCAGGGCAAGAAAAAGAAAAAGGAAAAAGAGTGTTCCATCGGGAGCGTCTCCAAAGGTTCCGTAAAAGAAACGTGAAAAAAAGCGAATACCGCAGGGAAAAGGATTAGACAAGAAGAAGTTTCGCGTAGCCTCAGTTCATTAATAGGCTCCTAAGGGAGAAATCACCGAACGGCATGAGTAGATCTCACTTAGATTACCGCGTAAGCACAAAAGGGTGTGCTTATCTGCAATAGAGAAACTGCAAGTATTGAGAGTAAGGGAAAATATGAGTTTCCCTATGGCAACTTGAGACATAGGCAAAGAAACTCTTTGAAATAAAAGGAGGAGGAGTGACAGACGACTCAGGGTAGATAGCAACTAGGGGTTAGACTTTGGGATGTTGATCCCAAAGCTCACAAACCAGAACTAAGGGCTTGGCCCTTAGATATCATAATGTGGGAATCAAGTGGGGATGTTGAGTCACTGTTGACCTATGTGTGTGTAGGTCTTTGCTTGGTCTACTGCAATTGAAGGAGAAGTCCTACATAAAGGACTCAATTTTCTGTTATCACTCGATAACAGGTCGGTCTTTGCCGATTCAATTTTTTTCGCCTTGACTTGATACCTACATCTAAAATCAAACCCTGTGGTCATCGCCTAAATAGTCCTAGTCATTCTCAAGGGTCCTTTGAATAAATGTGAGGGAGTTGGGCTTGCATCTCAGGAAAGATAGAGCTGTCGTGCATGGTTTGGGGAGTGAGGGACAATGCCAATGGTTGATGGTTGACGTCGTTAGTGCATGGCATGTGAACTGTCTTTGCATTATGTTGTGCAGATCTGTTTTGTGCATGATTTGGGATGGATTGGAATAGACATCTTGAAGAGTCTGGACACTCAGCACTCGTGAAAGTGGGAAGGGTTCCCAGCGGTAATACCTTGATATTCATATATATATATATATATTATCCGATGATCAGTCATACGTTGAGTAGGGTAGAATATTCTCTTGGTAGTGATAAGGTTTGTTTATGATACTTTGAACATAGTGGTCAGAATGAGAATGTGTCTTCGGAATAAAAGTGGGAATAGACGACCGTCTCAAAGTTCGACCTGAATATCTAACGGGTCAGTCCTAGGCATCTTACCGCGCATACCTCATATTATGCTACAGCGATCGAGCAAACGCCCTCAGGCATGTAAGAACCTTCGCACGTGGGCTGGTAGCTCAGCAGGGATACGCCTACCTGAGGGTGGTGACAACCCCTCGGGTAGAGGTAAGTTGTACCTCGCGACGTCCCGACCTGTCGCAGGGTGTCGTGAGAGGTATAGCACGCGCGCACGGTTGGAGTGGTGACAAGTTGGTTCTTCGAAAATAAATCCTGCGTGACACGACCGTGAGGTTCAGTGCTCCCAGCGGGGTGCGGGACCGCCGCGCGCGACAGCGGGGCCTGTTGCGAAGCCTGGAGCGTGAACCTAGGTGAAGCGGATCCCCTTGCAGATCTTGGTGGTAGTAGCAAATATTCAAATGAGAACTTTGAAGACTGAAGTGGATAAGAGTTTCATGTGAACAGCGCTGAGACATGGATCAGTCGACCCTAAGAGAAGTGGAAACCTTGTATCAAGGGCACATTGCGTGCCGCACGTCGAAAGAGGGTCGGGTTAATATTCATGAACCGAGTTGTGGAGGTGGAGGGTAACGTAAGCAGCTCTAGAGATGCATGCGGGGGCCATGGGAAGGGTTCTTTTTTCTTCTTAACGTCTTGCCCACCCTGGAATCGGATCAACCGGAGATAGGGTGCAGCGCCCGAAAAAGCACCGCGCGTCCTGTGGTGTCCAGTGCACCCCCGACGACCCTTGAAAATTTGGAGTTGCGGGTACCTCTGACGCCCAGCCGTACTCATAACCAGATCAGGTCTCCTAGGCGAGCAGCCTTTGGTCAAAAAAAGAATGTAGATAAGGGAAGTCGACAATATGGATCCGTAACCTTGAGAAAATGATTGGCTCTAAGGGCTGGGCCTAGGGTTCTGCACCTCAATGTCGCTGGTTGTCGGTGGTCTGCCCAAGCTGTCTCTCGGCAAGGACGGCGCCCGCGTGCCAGGGTGCCGACGGACGTAGAATGTCTTATGTCGCCACCTGAAAGTCGAGGGACTCTCCCTAACTTACCCTAAGCATCAAACCGTCGACTCAGAACTGGTGCAAACAAGGGGAATCCGACTGTTTCATAAGAACAAAGCATTGTGATGGTCCCAACGGAGGTTGACGCAATGTGATTTCTGCCCAGTGCTCTGAATGTCAAAGTGAAGAGATTCAACCAAGCGCGGGTAAATGGCGGGAGTAACTATGACTCTCTTAAGGTAGCCAAATGCCTCATCACCTAATTAGTGACACGCATGAATAGATTAACGAGATTCTCACTGTCCCTATCATTTATGATTTATATAACTTTGACATGTTTCTTTTGCCATTTTCTGAATTATTTGATTGTTTTGTGGATTAGTATTTACAAATAATATATGACAATTTAAACGAATTATATACTCAATGAAATTACAAGCTCTTCCTAAATAAAGAAGTGTTCTTTCTAAATCAATAATAGCGATTTCATTTCGTAATCCGTACAGATATGGCTGAAAGTCTGAATCAGGTGTACGATTACCAAAATGTGGCTTTGTACTTAGTAATCTTTGAATTACCTTTTTTGAATTGAACATAGTTTGATTTTGTTTTTGTTTAGGTAGCTCAGTTGGTCAGAGCAAATGACTGAAAATCCTTGTGTCAGTGGTTCGAATCCACTTCTAAACACGCAACATCAATCTCTTCAGAAACTCAGCTTGGTCAACTTACCGAGTAAGTAGGCTAAGGACGGATTCGAACCATCATTCGTGGATTTGCAGTCCAATACATTACCTTTATGTTACTTAGCCTTGAGTCCAATAGAATAAAGTTGATAAAAATAATAAACAAAATGAAATATTTGACAAAAGTTGTTGAGACTGAATTTTGGGAATTATGTAAAATATAGCTTTCTTGTATGATTCTTTTCAATTCTTTGTAGAAATAATGTTAAATAATATATATATACAGGGTTACCATCCCGTACGTACGGAGGTCCTTGGGCATACCTCCGTACGTACGGGCGTTCGGGGTCCCCTACGGGGTCCGAACCCGACGGCATTCGTCCACCGCCAAAAATTATTTCGGGGCCTAAAAATATTATATTTTTTCTGATTTTTTTTCTGTGAGTTTTCTATGACGTGAGGTACACGCGTATAAAATTTCAAGTCATTTGGATCATCCAAATAAGAATTAAAAATCGCCAAAGATGGCGGTGTCAAAACATGCGTGCCCACGTTTTTTTTCACTTTGTACTTTTTGTTTTCACTTTAGTTCGGGGTCTAAACAATTTTATTATTTTTTGAAACTTTTTTAGTGTGTTTTGCATTATGTGAAGCACACATATCTAAATTTTCAGGATATTTCGCTATTCCAAAAAAAAAAAAAAATAATCGCCAAAGATGGCGATGTCGAAAACGTGCTCGCGAACTCACTAAATTTAATTCTTTTTTTATTTTTTATTATTTTTATTATTAGTATTTATTTTTCGTAATTTATTTTTATTTCAAATTTGGCAAGGAATTTGGATGTAATTCTCAGGCAAATATTGTTTAGTTTATTTTTCTTCATAACATATCTTTTTTTCAGATTTTTTTTTTTTTGGGTTCGCGTTCGGCCCGAACGACCGAACGCATCCCCAATGGGTCTTATACGTTCGGGCGTTCGGGTTCGGGCGTTCGGGTTCGGGCGTTTGGGTTCGGGCGTTCGGGTTCGAGCGTTCGGCTCGTCCAGAACGTCGGTTACCCTGTATATATATATATATATTACATATATATTACATATAAAATAAAAAGATACAAAATTTATTGTATTATAAATATTGTATTATAATTATACAAATAAATTGAAATAATAATATATAATATAAAGATCTGTGTAGCATCGTGTTCGGGTTCGGTGACCGAACCTGAACGTTCGGGACCGAACGCGAACGAGTGCCGAAACTCTTCGAACGCGAATATAAAAATATTAAAAAAAAAAAAAAAACATTCTCCAAAAACTCTGAGAAAAATATATGTTATGTAAAAGAATAATTCACACAACGTTTGCCTTGGAGGTATGGTCAAATTTGTCACCAAACTCGAGTTAAAAATAACAAACCAAAAGATTTTTTATTTTTTATTTTTTATTTTTTTGAATATGTTCGGCCGAACACGTTCGGGTGGCGTTCGGGCGAACACCCGAACATGTGCGGACGTTCGAAAAATCTCCGAACATGTTCGGTGTGCTACACAGATAAAGATAATAATATTCTACAAATAATTATTGTATTATTAAAAAGATGATGAAATTAAGTGTATTAGATTAAGTGTATTAGATTAAGTGTATTAGTATTCTTCAAAGGTACGAAAAGTTGGAGGACTTTGTACCATCCATTCAAGTGTAGTTGAATTTGGCTCAACTGCCCAAGACGCTTGCCAAGCGCGCACTTACCATCCTGCGAAACCACAACCAAGGGAGCAGGCTTGGAAGAATCGGGCTAAAGAAGACCCTGTTGAGCTTGACTCTAGTTCGACTCCGTGAAATGACTTGAGAGGTGTAGAATAAGTGGGAGCTTTACGGCGCAAGTGAAATACCACTACCTTTAACGTTATTTTACTTATTTCGTGAGGTGGAGTCAGGGATGTGCCCCTGCTTCTCGATCCAAGGTGCAGACCCTCTTGGCCTGTCTGATCCAAGCGAAAGACATTGTCAGGTGGGGAGTTTGGCTGGGGCGGCACATCTGTTAGAAGATAACGCATATATCCTAAGATGAGCTAAAAGAGAACAAAAATCTCGTGTGGAGCAAAAGAGCAAAAGCTCATTTGATTGATTTCTAGTACGAATACAAACTGTGAGAGCGTGAGTGGCGGATGGCCCAGTGGTTAGGGCACCGGTTGGAAATGCACATTGTGGTATGAGGTTGCGGGTTCAAATCCGCAACCTCGTGCATATGCCATCGGCACGGCGTTAGGTTGACGCACTACCACTCACAAACTGAGCGCACACGCTCCCAGGGGCACGGTCGTACACAGGGCTCTGCAGATCTGGACCTGGAGAGCCATCTGTAAGGGTGCCCACTGGATATTGATATCCCAACCGTACTTCCTGGGTCCCCGTAACGGTTGAGCGTGTGCCTCCCCTTCGGGTTGTTGAGGCCATGGGGGGGGAGTGGCTCTGGAGGGGCAGGCTCAGTTGGAGTGTGCGGGAGGAGCGAGGGGGTCACCCCTCGCCTAGTAGGGACTGGCGCGTCCCTGTAGCACCACTGTGACTGTGGTGCGTGAAAGCCTCCCGGCGGTGGAGCCATAGGGAGGTGAAGCCCTGGAGCTGGGTGACCCCTCGCGCAGCGGCCTGGTAGCGCCGGTCTGGGCTGATACTCCCGGGTGGGTAGCGAGGATTGTGAGTTCCCTCCTTGACAGATCACTGGGTAGTGGGTGGGCCCGCTGCACCGTCAGTAGGGCTGACCCCAACGCGGAAAGCCCTCTGGCGGACATCCTCCCGGGGTCACGAACCCCGACACCTCTACAACCCTTTAAAAAAAAAAAAAACACACACACAAACTGTGAGAGCGTGAGTTCCGGATGACCCAGTGGTTAGGGCACCGGTTGGAAATGCACATTGTGGTCTGAGGTTGCGGGTTCAAATCCGCACCCTTGTGCATATGCCGCCGGCACGGCGTTAGGTTGACGCACTACCACTCAAATACTGAGCGCGCGCGCTCCCAGGGCATAGATGTACACAGGGCTCTGCAACTCTGGACTTGGGGAGCCACCTGCAAGGGTGCCCACTGAATGTTGATATCCCAATCGTACTTCCTGGATCCCCACAACGGTTGAGCGTGTGCCTCCCCTTGGGGTTGTCGAGGCCATGGGGGGGGAGTGGCTCCGGGAGGGGAAGGCTCAATTAGAGCGTGAGAGAGGAGCGAGGTGGTCACCCCTCCCTAGCAGGAGCTGGCGCGTCCCTGCGACACCATTGCGACTTTGGTGTGCAATGCCTCCCGGCAGTGGAGCCACAGGGAGGTGAAGCCCTGAGTATGGGAGCGGGGACCCCTGTCGCCAGCGGCCTCGTAGCGCCTGTCTGGGCCGATACTCCCGGGTGGGTTGCGAGGATTGTGAGTGCCCTCCTTGACTGATCACTGGGTAGTGGGTGGGCCCGCTGCACCGCCAGTAGGACTGACCCCGGCGCGGTGTCGGAGGGCGCGGTGTCCCGGCCCTCCTCTGTGTGCGAGGCTCCTACTCAGTACCGGCTCCTCGCTCAGATATTGCAGCTCGTCGGGTTGCTCCTGAGCCTTCGCGACAGTCCTGGTATACCTAGGTGGCACTTTGTAGTGGACCTGTTCAGTTGGTGCCTTCTTCAACAAAAGGCGCGCCACTCGACTTTCCTTTGGTCCACGCGGGCTCGGCGCCCTGCTGTACAGCAGAGCACTACCGGCCAGTGGTCGTGGTAGCCGTCGGGCTCGCCCAGTGACGTAGACTCAGAAGAAGCGGCACAGTCTTTTCAACTGCGCGCCGAATGTTTCCTGGTCGGGTTATGGGCCAGATGCGGATTGCTACCACAGACAAGCAGAGGGAGGGAAGAGAAGGGGGAAAAGGAAAAAAAAAAAAAAACTTCAAATCAGAACCCGCGCTTTAGTTCGGGAAGAAACTGGTGGATTCAGGCCATTGCAACGTTACGGTTTCCCTACTTTCTCTGACTTTATTATTATAATTATTATTATTATTATTATTATTATTAACATTGGAAGTTCTAAGGAAATTCAACCTCCCCTTTTTAACCTGTCTTTTCACAAGAAGGCCGATGGTTCAACTTTGAACTATGATTACTGTCTGACGGCCTAGGTTGGCCCGACCCCTCGTATATCGCCTGTGCCAGATCTGCCTAGCTGGGCTCCGCGTGGTAGAACCTCAAAAGAGGGGCAACCCGCGACTGCATTGGTAGGAGGCTTATCACCCTCTGTGGAGGGTCATAAGCCCCCTCCTTACCATCGGACACGGGCACCCAATAGTGGTAGACGAGCTGCTGGTCTGGAAGAGAAAAGGGTGACTGTCGGTATACCATTATGGGACCACTGCTTCGACCAGCAGCCACGTCGCAAGGGTCTGAGACTGACAGCAACTCGAAGATTAGCTTGCGCTAGGACCGTTGGACTCCAACCTCGTGCGTTTCTTCAATTAATTTTTAATCCGTTCTGTCTAATTAATTTAAAATTTTTAAAACTCTATATAAGAGACTTGAAAAGAAAAATAAATTTAAATTCCTCATTTAAAACGCTGGGGTCGTCGTTATTGGTAATTCTATAAAAGGAAGGGAGGTAGAGTCATAGGGCGCCGTCTTCTGCGAGTGCAAGGCGCGCCCGTATTTCTCTAAAGGAAAAGCTGCTCGCGGCCGATAGTCCTTGTAATCTCTAATTTGCAGTGAGTGGTGAGTTGTCCGAGGTTAACTGCCTTGCGCGATAAAGTGCCTATCGGTAAAGTGGCTATGGCACGTAATGATGGCGTGCACGGCTATAGGCCGGATTGCTGGAAGAACACTACGCGCTGGTCCCCTATGTCTAGCGAAGGACCCAGGATCACCACGACCCTGAGTTACTGCGGAGGAGATGATGCGAGGCTAAAAGTTACTGTAGAGGGAGCGAAAGAGGAGGAAATGAAGGGGGACTGGAGACTACACCTGGCCGTCATGGAGTCCAAGAAGCGGGCGAAGAGAAGGATGCGGAGAGATGGGGTCACGGTGGAGGTCCAGATAACCATCGTGTACCATGAGGTTGAGACTTCAACGGACACTATAGAGCAGGAACAATAACACTTGGACCGTGACTCCGAAGCAGAAAGTGACCAGAGTGACCTCGAGGCTGAGACTTACTCCTGGCATGGATTGGACCAGATCCGCAGGACCACGAGCTGGCTGGGACGGTGGAGGATGGCCCGGAGGCCAGTTCGAACGAGCGTCCAAGTGGGCGGTGAGGCCCGCAAGGTTGTTACACGTGGACGCTGCTACGCGAAGGGAGAGAACGTGCAAAAGGGATCACAAGCCGAGGGAAATGAGAGTAGGACGAGAGTGATGAGAGAGGTGAACGCGAGGGGCTACTGTTGACGTCACACTCGTGAGCTCGCATGTGCGTCCCTAGGAGTGAAGTCTGAGACTTCGGGACAAGTCAGCAGTACGTTGAAAGCCAAGCGTGGGTAATTGCAGCTGAAGGAGATGATGCTTGCCATAAATGGCTCATGCGCGGGCTTGAATGATTCTGGACGAGTGGCCCTTGCTCACTATTCATCGATGAAGACGTATCGTTGAGCGCCCCTTGCTTGCTAGTATGTGATGTGCGTTGCGCCTGGTCTTCACGCTGAATAGTATCATCGAATGAGCAACTGCTGAAGATCAATCTCGAAGGAGCGTTAAGGGGTACACTCTTTAGTGTCGGCGCCGCCCTGCAGGTCTGCATCATCTGTGTTTGTCAGCTCGGCTTCCTTCACCAACATGAGCCCGGAGAGTGAGTAAGCGAGTGACAGAGAGTTTTCCTGATAGTGAAGGTCCTCGTGCCTCGTCTACCCAAGCGCTGCCTTCAGGCTGGTTGAGGAGGATCTTGAGGTCAGAGCTTGGGGACAAGTTTCAGGCTCGCTAGGTGGTTATGGCGAGTTAGAAAAGGGGAGGGGGTGTGCGCAGGCGGTTCCCGTGAGAAGCGTGCGTGAACGAGAACTGGACGCTCATCAGAGAGCCCTTACCAGCAAGCGACTCAGTAACGATTTTCGACTCTGCTCCTCCTCCTCTTCCTGATGGTCAGAGGGTGCTGGCCGAATGTTCAATGTCGTTTATGTTCCCTGTAGGAGCATCAAGAAGAAGCCCACTCTCAATGTGGCGAAATTGATGTACTGTCCTAACCACTAATATATGTTATTACTGCGCGGCAAGGATACATCACATCAGGTTTCTGTTTGGGTGAGATGAGATAGACAATCCGAGGTCGTCTGAGAGTCCTCCCTTGCTCAGAGTCGTGCGAGATCATTAAGGATCATCTACGTGCGACGAAGATGCATATAATTCCATTCTGTCGGGTCCGGAAGGTACGCGAAGGTTGTCTCCGAGGAGAAGATGCGTTCGTTTCCCCTTCTTGGCGCATGTGTCTTTCGTAAGTGACGGGGTTGAGTGCAGACTCAAGAAGTACGATACTAGTCTTTAGTGTAATCAAGAGAAAAGAATACATAAGTGAAAACAACGCGCTAGAATAAGGTGCCCGTATAAGTAATCAGCTAGTACTATAGTGACAAAAGACAACACTCACTAACGAGAGAGTAGATACGAAAAGCAGCGCTCAAGGAGGGGTGGGTTTCGACTATCATATCAGAATACCCACTTCATAGGCCAAGATTTGTGGAAGGAGACATTCCTACTCACGGCAGATGTCAGTTGTGCTTCCTCTGACGACGTAGAGACGTTTACTATTGGTGACGCCAACTCATTTCTTCGTGCCTACGTTGCTCATGCCTTACTTGTCAAGTTTGTAATGGAAAGTTTCAAGAATGATTGCCGAAGGAAGGACTGAGGAAAAACGGGTGATGTATGGATGATGGGAAGTCATATCTCATTGCCTTCAACTGACTTGAGTATGCTCAGATCGCGGTAATCATCAAAAACTCAAAGCCCATCCCCTTTAAATTCCCCTTTCTTTCTTCAAAGTCGGTTGTGAAAGTCATCAGTACATATGAATGTATGAGGGTCTCGTTAAGTCTTAGGGGATATCAACAAGCTGTTTGTTTAAAAGTTTGGACTGTCTGACTTGCTCGTAACTCCGAATTGTCAAGCGTGAGGCCGAAGAAAGGGCTGTTTGGAACGTTGGCGCCCCCATTTGCTCGTTCACAAAACGTATAATCTTTTTCTGAACACGGAGTGCGTGAAATGTCACGTTGATACGTGAGCTCGTACGAGAGTATGATCACATGGACTTTCACACGTCTTACTTGAACGGATGAGTGTGCAGTCATGCGGGTCCGAGTGTACCCTGGTAATCAGCGGATGCGTAACCACTTGGGCCCATGCGCGCTTCGGCGATCGGTTAGGCAGCGTGGGTACTCGGGGTTACAGTTCCTTATAAATGAGCGACGACAATGAAAAAGTCATCACACCTAGCTCGCAAATCTTTAAAATGACAAACAAAAAGATACAAAAAATTTGTGTGAGTTTGCGGTAGCTTTGGAAGGCTTGTAGATGCATTGTCAGTCAGTAGAACTATCAATCTCGCTTCCTTCCTCTTGGGTATTGAGACAAAATGATGAAACGTTGTGGGACGAAAAGGCAGTTGAAAAGGGTAGCTTACCTGATCGCCAAGTTCTTGCTTGACGGGGACTGACACCGTCCCTTAGTAACGTCTGGATGTTGACTCAGTAACCCTCTAACCTGATTGGAGTGTGTTGATGATTTAGTTATTCTGTAAAAGAAAAAAAAAACAAGCTATCCGCAGATACGCGTGCAACTCCACAAATTGACAGTCAGTCAGAAAAAGTTCTGGTAGCCCTGTACCTGCTCATCTTCTGATAAACTTACGTTCGACGGATGAAATCGAGGGATACGTTACATGTCTAGAGATGAGTATCTGACAAGACAGTTTTATTGTCTCGAATACCTTTCCCAAGGTCATACGTAACTTGTAGGTAACCCTCAACCTGCAACTGTATTAAACTTGCCACTGATAATCTTGAGTACTACTCTGAAGCCTATAAAATTGGTTATACTCTACATAAGTGTTTGGACTAGGCATGCTGCCTGCGTCAGACAGCTTGCAGATAACCCTTGTGTTGCAGACGAAATTTGGGTTTTGTGCTTGACTGATTTGATTAGAAAAGACTTCACTGGAATCACAAAGAGAAGACGTCTTGATTGTACCTCCTCACTATACTCTGGCTTGTACCTTCTAACTTCCCTTAACAGAGGGCCATGCTCTAAAAAGGGTCTATTAGGAGTCTTGGCCGAGGTTCTCTGCAGAGAAACTCGCAGTAGACTCGAGCAACTCTCAGGGACCATAGCAGATAATGATTGCGTCGTTTACTTCTTAGCTTTGTGCTCGAACCGCAGAGTTAAGAGAAAGTGCAGTCAAGAGAATGTAATGTTACAGAAGACGTAATATGGGCCTTGCTCTTAAAACTAGAACTGCAGGACTGATTGGGCCTGACTCAGATGTGTGAGCTCGGGTGATATATAGTATTGATCAATCCGCGGGCCCTTCTGTTGATCAAACTGTGAACCCTCTTTGATTGAGAAAACGAGTGTTGAGGACCAAATCATTATAAACTCAGACAAAATGATTAGTTTACGTCCACCTCGTCCAAGTCGTATGTGAAGTGGACATAACAAACCCCGATTCTATGGGTAAACGACCAGACAACTGATGATCTCTCGGGTTCCTTGATGATTAGCAGTTTACTGGTAAACGGTCAGACTTAATGGGCTATTGCTAGGTACGCTGGCCGCAAACCATTGTCATAAGTAAGGTTTCTCAGGTAGCATAACAATTGGGTTCTAGTAGTGGGTGGTATACCGAACTGAACATGGACCACCGTTGGTCAAGACTTAAGCCGAAAACCTCAAGTAAGTGCTAGTAGCTAAACAGCTCTACTCCGATCACGACCAGGCTGTATATGAGTGGACATGGTGCATCTTCAAATCCTATGGATAAGTAATCAGTCAACTGGTAATTGAATGGAGACTTTTATGGCAGGTAGTTTATTAAGAGTTCTGCAATGAACGGATGTTGAGAGCATCAAGTGCCAATGGACTGCTGGGGTATGAGTGGCGGCCATCGATTAAGAAAATTAGTATAGACAACCAGAACTCTGCAGCATTTTGGCATCATACATTATCCAAATTTTCTCCAATTCTGGGTCAATCTGGAGCGAAGACCAGCAGTAATCAGACTGTTAAACCCAGCGAGGGGCTAGTAACGATCAGGCCAATGAGGCTCAACACATTTTGTCAGTTTCTTATCCGCATGTCATGGACGTTGAACGGTCTAGTTGAGAGTCAATCCTCAGAAATCCTTCACTATCAGCAAACTACTCATTAGCAGAAAACCGGGCAGTGATCTCTTACTCTAACCTTCTCTCGAGCCGCTCAATCTCGCACCTGGGGCCAATGTAGTGGGCTTTTGCAGAAAAATGGGAGAAGGAAACACAGTAAGAGTAACTTGCTCACTGCACCGGGACAAGACCGAAGGCTGGAAAGAGAGAGTGATTGAGAATTTTCATCACCAGACAAGGTTTATAATGGAACACGCCCTGACATTTGTGAGAGACCAGACACTCATTGAGTACACTTATTACATTCATGGATCCGACGGGAAACTACACTGCATCCTCTCATCGGTAGGATCCGTTGAGGGAGCAAGGAGGGTGGTTGTTAAAAAGCAGTGAGGGAGTTTAGCCATGAATTCCGATAAACGAATTCGCATCAAACAGAGACAGATTAGAGAAAACGAACTAGATTCAGAATCAGGTCACAACCGGGCACATAGTACATCAACGAAACACGAACAGCAATCGAATCAGTCGACAGTTTTGAGACAATCTGAGAAGTATCAGTTCTCATACACATGAGTACAATCCAGTCTTTCCCGGTCAGCGATTCGGTGTTGACTAACCTCAATCAGATCTCATGCAAGGATGCTTTCCGATATCAGTATGTCAGTGCAGCTGTTTTCAGACAGGGAGATCTGTCAATCTTCGCCGTTCATACCAGTTTTGCAGAGGGTACCATCCATGATTTGAGACTCTATGTGAAGAGAGGCAAAAAGACCCATGACTTCGACTCAGTCTGGATTTCGGCAGCCTGCTATTTAGAGCAAAGAGAATGTGAGCTTGATGAGAGTGGTGCCAAACTAATTCGCAACTTTGGACCCAAGCTCTATGTTGACTACCCCAAGCCGCCAGTCCCTTTTCTACTCACTAATAGGTCTTGTTGGGGCGGCTTGGTAGACTTGGTAAAGAGGTACATCTCTCCTGCAACAATCGATTATGAGGCAGTAACTGAGCCTTCCGAGTTCCAAAATCTCATACGGGGGATCTTCGCTCAGCCGTATCTCCTTACACCATGGAAGAAGTTTTGTGCTATGGTTGACTTCTGTATCATGGGATTTGGATGGAAGAGCTCGGAACTCGCTGGCTATAGGTGACTCTACATACAAAAACCACAATCTAAGAAAGTACTGAGATATGGACGCAAGAGACGAACAAAAAAATGAGAGATCGAGAGTGAGGGTTCAGAGGGATGAGTGAGGACTCGAAACTGGTGATGGCCATGCTCTCTTTCATGTGTACTTTCTGATACTATTATGAGTTCTCAGTTTTTCCTCTTTTATCTTGTCTTTGCCTTGAGTCAGTCAGTCTTGATTATCTCTTTTGGCATTGCTTTATTATTCTATTTCTTTGCTGATCACGTTACAGTTCACAATCCTCAAATTGGCATCCTGAAACATACATGGCAATTTAATTTTATTTTTATTTATATGCATCATCATTGTTGTTCCGAATCGCAATCAAAGATTTATAAGACCGGAGGCCGACGAAGATCGCAATTGAAGGGTCTAGCTCGAAGCCGGGTGCACACAACAGGAAGGGATTTGCTCTATTTAATTAATTATTGCAAAAACTCACAAAATCCTGCGTGACAGCCTGTTGGCTTTCCAGTCGCCTGAAGTGGCCCGATTGGAAAAAGTGCGACAAAAATGGCGCCGTTGTCGGGGACATGAAAATTTTCCGTGTCCGGAACGAGCCTAGGTCAACAAACAGTTTATCTTTGATTAGGCCTTGAGAACTGTTGACAATCTCTGAATTTTCCAGACTGATTTGACAATCATTCTTGAGTCATTATTCTCTTGAAAAAGCTTGGTTGCTAACTGAATTCCATCTTTCCTTGTGTGAGGTACCACACTGGACCGGAGAAGGGGATTGATATTACTGACTGAAGAGAATCAGGCTTGATTTCATGTATGCCTTATGAGCTTATGATGCCCTTGAGACATTGAGAAAGTAAAGAAAGAGTCAAGAGCTTAGAGACTTCATCAAGAATGATAATTTTTGATGCACTGAAAGAGCTCTCGAAAGTAACTACCAAAGGAATATTTCCTTATCAGTATGAGCATTATTGGGTCTACCGTTCTGGCAATTCGGCCATCAGCGTAGTGCTGGCTCGCTTCTTGGAGGGAGATATTTATGATATTCGTCCTTATGTCAAGAAGGGAGATTGTGACAACGGTGAGGTTTTCAATTGGTTATGGGGAATTGCAATCCAATCTCTTTACGATGAGAAGGCGGATTTAATCAAACAGAAGAAGAAAGTGGAATGAAGTCTAATGTCAGTAACGTATGAGACTGTTCCGATCCCTCTTATACCTGATTGCTACTGTGATGGGACTAATTGACTACCAATCATCAACATGGTACTGAAATGGGAGAAGTGAACTGGATGTCATGAGAACTAAAGAGACTTCGGCAGAGGAAATCAGACAGAGAAGGTCAAAATTTGGCGGAGGTTCAAGCTCAAGTCAATAAAAAGTTGAGTGTCTTCTGAGATCTTTAAACACTCGAAGTAAGAGAGAGGTGTTCCCATACGAGGCTGTCAGATATGAGATGGTCGAGAGTGGATGGGAGCAAGAACGATTCTATGTACGGACATTTTACTTCATAGACCTGGACATGTATGATGTGAGAATTTATGTCCCAAAAGAAAGAAGTACTTATGCAATGTATGGGAGATGCTGGGAATTTGTTGAAGAGGTTGTACTCAAAGAGAAAGAGAGACTTGAGAGAGAAAATAAATGTTTCACTGGATCTACTCGATTTACTGCCTTTGAGGGATTTCCAACTCAACCCGTCAAGAGACAATTGGTCTGCCATGATAAATTTTGCATGGAAAGTGAAGAGGGTCCAAGAAGGATACTCTCAGTAGCAAGAGTAACTACTATGAGGGGCAAACTTTATGAGGTGACAGGGTATGATAATCTCTTTGTAATCTTGAGGCATGAGATTTGTGAAAAATGACATGTAATATTTCATATTCCTGTAGTTAAATTCTTGAACTCTGACAGTTTGGATGTGAGGGTTTACTCCTCTCCCTGTCTAGAGGAGGAAGTTGACTACTTGGAGTATTTAAAAGGGGCTTATGTCAGTCTTGAGCGGACAAAAGAGTGGCTAGAGAAGTTAAGAAGAAAAGTTACGTGGGAAGTGGGAGTAAAAGAATTTGAGAGGTTCCGTGAATTCTCAGTTCCTGATGGATTTGAAGACAGAAGAGATTGAATGCCTTTGCTAGAGGCTATTGCTGAGGATGGTAGGGCAAAAGAGAAAAATTTTATTGTGTTGATAAAATCCCTACTTTTGAGTACTTTTCAACACAGGTTCGAAATTCCTAATTATGTCCAAACTGAAATTTATCTTTCAGATGTTGTCTATGATGGTTAATAATGACCAACTTGGTCGAATAGCTAACGATTGGGGTTGTACTGGAAAGAAGGATAGTCAAGGTAGAAGGAACTCTTCGGATCTCCGACCGAAAAGTCTCTATCTTGGATGAACTTGAGTTTTTGCAACCTTTATTTGATCAGATGAGAGATTCTGCCCTGAGAGTTATCACTGACCAGACTGAGATCAACTATTTATTAAAGGTAGTGAAAGTGGGAGCTACTGAGAGAATATCCTATCAATCTTCTAGGGAACGAGTCTATCTTGCTAGGAGGATTAACACCGGATCATAAACCATGCAATTTGATTATGAGATCATAGACTTGACACGATACTTTATGATCCGAGGTACTATAAAGGGATATGATAAAAGATTAAGCAGGAATGAGGAAAGAGAACTGATTGAGGATTATATCAGAAAATTGAGAAGGGTTGCATTGTCATTGATTACTACCCAGTCTATTATTGCTTACACTCTTTAAGTACAAAATTCTCAAGGGGTAGAGCAAACGAGAGAAGAGAGAAACGAGTCTGTATCCCTTGCGAGAAGAGTGAGAAATTGAAAAACAAAAAAAGGGAGGACATGAATGATAGAGAGAGAAAAGAAAGAATCAAGGAGAGTCTATGGTCAAGATGGCAGGACGAGGGAGACCGAGTTTTTCTGCAGGGACTAATGAGGAGGCTCTAGTAGGTGCTATACGAGAACCGGTAGAGATAGTTGACACCATAAAAGGAGGATAAGATATCGCCAGAGCAAAAAAAACAGACGAGAGGATTCCATGTTTCAGAGGGTTTCAAGTGAATGATTTCTTGGACGAATATGAATTATTTAGGCTCAGTTATGGTTGGACAGTTAAGCAACGACTTAAGCACCTTCTATCTTACTGTGACACTGACTCGAGGTTGGCTGTTTAAGAGTTAATGGAAGGGGCTACCACATGAGAAAAGGTTAAAGAAAAAATGAAAAGAAAATTTGAGAAAGACTCTGTTACAACTACTACCTAGGATCTCCTCAATATCGGACGAGCTAAGTATGACACTTTCAATGTTTTCCTTTAGATTTTTATTAGAACAACAAGAAGAATCTCATATTTGGATGAAGCTCAGAGATGTCACATATTTCTGATTAATTTCTCTTACACTGAAAGACAGACAGTTCTCAATCAGGCCCAACATTACCCTCTCAGATGGGATGAAATGATAGCAATTGTCAGAACTCTACCTACAGTTTCTCACAAAAAGTGGTCACTATATCAGATCAGTATATTGGCCAAAGACTGAGAGACAGAGAATGGTTTATGCAGAGGAAACAATTTAAATGCCGAAAATATTATTGAGAGGGTTATAACTAACTATATGCCTGCCAATCATATTGTGGATGAGAAAGGGAAGAAGAGGCCAGAAAGTGATGATGATGAGGATGATGATGATGATGATGATAACTATGGTAAAAGAGAGGATTTCTCCAAATCTGAAAAGAATGGAGGGAAAGGTGGAAAAGAGAACAGAGAAAGAAAAAAGTATGATGAACGACCAAGGAAGAGCTTTGTCTGCTATTATTGTGGTGAAGGAGGTCATACCACTACTTACTGTAAGCCACTAGAAGAGGATGTGAAGAGTGGGGTAGGAAAGAAGGATGCAATGGGGCATGTTTGTGACAGTTCATGGAACAAGTTAGATCTCAGGCATCCTGGAGGCATGCGACTTCTTGCCCTTAAGCATGATGAAAAAATGAAGAAAAAGAAAAAAATAAAAGTTAATGTGAATGTTCACGCTTTCATAGGTGATTTGCCTAAGGGACTTGTACAAGAACCTGATGATTCATTTGCCTTGATCGAGTTGCCTCTATGGTCTCTCTCCTTAGTGGAGGACATGGGACATGAGATCGCTCCAGGTGGACTTTCGTTAGGAGAGAGTTCTACTCCTCAGATTTCATCTGAGTTGGTAGTGTTTTCTTCTAACAAGCCTACCTGTTCAGCTAACATGATGTCATTTGAAGGTGATTTACCTCCAGAACTCATTATGAAACCAGATACAACGATTGGAGAAGTGATGAACGTTCATGCGCATTTAACACCTCAAATGATAGAGGAAAAGAAAAAAAAGAAAAGTCGAGGAGACTCTGATTGAAATTTTTTATGATGAAGGACCATAATTTTTACCCAAGAAAAGTGAACAAGGGAAGAAAAGAAAATATCTACTCAAGAGTGAATTAGAAGATGGAACAGTAATTACTGATGTAATTACTAAGATGCTAGAAAAAACAGAGGTGACATTGTCCTTCAAGGAGGCAATGACACTAACGCCAAAGTTGAGAGAGGCGTTGAAGAAGCTAGTTGAGAAGAAAAGAATGGAAGTTAATTATTTGAGATCAGTCTTTCCTAGCCAGGTTAACAGGACCTTACCTGGATGTAAGATGGGATTCGTCACCATAGGTTGTGGCTATTTAACAATCTATATTAATCAAGTAAAAATTCGAGCCTTAGTGGATTCACGGGCAGCGGTGATACTTATTTCCCAGAAGGCAATGGAAGTCTGTCGGCTGACTATCGATAGACCTGCGATGCAAACACTAAGTAATATTGCTGGGGAGCTCTACGTGGCAAGGTTTATTGACCATCTGCCTATTAAAGCTGGAATGATGGCAGTCGAGTTATTGAGATTTGTGATACCCGACTTGGATCATGACTGTATTCTGGGCACTCCGTTCTTACACAGGATGGAGGTTGTCCGATTTTTCAGTCATGAAGGGTCATCCAAGATCAGTTTGCAAGACTCGGAAACTGCTCAAGAGCAGACTTTCGTGGTCTGTCCGGCTTACCACTACAAACATAAGATATCAGCCAACTCAATTAGAAGGGAAGAGTTTGTTGAGAGGGCAAGAAAGATCAAAGGAAAAGATAAACATGAATTTAAGGAGGAGGTCTCAGTTGATATAAATCAGATTTCAAAGATGGTGAAAGCCCTTGGTAAACTTAAAGACGATGATGAACAGATTAAAGCCTTTAAGAAGGCTGTTGAGACTGCCAAGGGTGGGAAAATGAAATTGAGATTTGCATCAACTCATCTTTTTTTATGAAAATAGTCACTGGGTCAAAAATAAAGTATAAGCCCAAGAGGGTGAAGAAGAACCCAGTGGTAGTCCTGATAGAAAAGGATTATGACGAGACACTGGAGAAAGAAATGAGAATTATTAAGGCATTACAAAAATCTGCAAAGTTTGGGAATAGAGTCACCAGGGAAAGGTTTGATACGATGAAGATAGGCTCTGATCAATTCATCTTGCCTAAAGAGAAAAAATATATCTTCAAGGTGTGCCAAGAGTTCTCTGGTGCATTCTCTTTTAATGATGAAGAAAAGAGGCGGTTGAATGTGGATATGATTAAGATGGTCAAAATTTGGGCAGTTCATCATATTTCATGGAATGATAGACCAACCAAGTATGCCCTGAAAGAAGAGGCAGAAGTGGTAAAGTATCTTGACAAAAAGATTGCATCTAATGTTGCTGAGCCTGCTGATGGACCGTATGCTAACCACTGGTTTTGCTTTTGAAAACCAGGGGGTGGACTGAGATGGATACAGAACCTCCAAAAACTCAACTCGGTAACGGTACGTTATGCCGGTAGTCTACCTAATGCTGATCTCCTTTCTGAATCATTTGTTGGTCGCTGTATTTATTCTTTAATTGATTTGTATTCTGGCTATGATCAGTTTCTCATTGATCCCACTAGCCGGCCAATGACTGCCATGCACACGCCAAGGGGCCTCATCCAGATGTGCATAGTGCTCAAGGCTGGACTAATAGTGTGGCAGTGGTTCAAAGAGATATGATCAAAGTTATGCAGGATATCTCGCCTGAGATAACCAGCCCCTACATTGACGATAATCATGTGAAAGGACCTATGGTAAGAGACGAGACTTTGGTTGGGGATGGCGCCGGGAAGTTTGTCTGGGAGCATACTGACGGTGTAAAGTTGGTCCTAGAGAAACTTCAAAAGTATAACCTGACCGCTAGTGGGTCAAAGTCGCTTCTCTTCCAAACAGAGGTCACCATTTTGGACTTCAGATGTTTCTCCAAAGGTAGGAGCTCTGACCCCAAGAAAATAGACAAAATTTTGAGCTGGCCTCTGCCCCTTAAGCAGGTGACAGATGTCATAAGCTTCTTGGATGTCTGTGGGTTTCGGAGGATTTCCATACCTCATTTTGCTACTCTTGCAGAACCACTGAGGGAAATGGTGAGACAAGGAGCTGATTTATCTCGGACTTAGAAAAGGCAGATTGCTACAGAAACTCTACAGGAAAAATTAAAAGATGGTGGCATAATGCTGGGAGTGTCCTACTATGATGATGAAGAGGGTAGACCCTTCATCATTGAGGCAGATGGAGGACCAGTAGCTCTTGGGGGTGTACTCATACAGAAAGATGGGAATAGAAGGGAAAGACCTCTGAGGTTTGAAAGCATGACTCTCACCTCCATATAAAGAGGCTATACCCATTTCAGGAAAGAGTTACTGGTCATTATCCACTATCTCAGGTGCTTCAGACACTATATCCTTGGAAGGAGATTCATTCTGAGAACTGATGTATCTGCTGTGATTGGTGCAATTAAGAAACACCAACAAATTGATCCAACAATAAGCAGATGGATAACCTTCATTTGGACTTTTAATTTTGTCTTGGAAAAAATTCCAACTTAGAAGAACAGAGCAGATAGTCTGAGTCGAATCGAATGGAGGAAAGATGAAGAAAAAAAAAATATTGAAGGAACTATTGAAGAATCTTCTTATGTTGAATTTTTTTTGGATGAGAAAGATGATGAAGATTATGAAGTACCAAACTCTTATAAGTGAAGTCTATGGCCTGAAGAAAGTGACAACTGGGAGAGATCC
>BFEA01000671.1:84557-142629 GCA_003427395.1 Chara braunii | reverse complement strand
TGGGAGAGATCCCTGATGCTTATGTCTATGAATCAATTCTAAAAAAAGAGGAAGAGGAAGAACATAATGACTGGTATGCAAGGATCAATGCTGCAGCCGTAGCAACCCATGAGACAGGGGAATGTTCAAGCTCAAAGAAAGAAGAAGAAGGTGAGAAGAAAGAGGAAGAGATATCATTTATTTTTGAAGAATATGACGAGATCTATCAAGAGATTGGGAGRAAAATGGAAAAAGAGCAGTTGAAGGAATATTACTGCAAGAATATAAGGAAAAAGTTCAGACTGAAGCAAGGTCACCTCTTTGTGGATGACAAAGGAGGACTGCCTCCACAAAGAGTAGTTTGGGGCAAAGAAAGACAACTGGAGATAATTGTTGCTCTACACGAAGGGGTTGCTGGTGATCACAGAGCTGCTGAAGCAACTTACTCAAAGACAGTTAAACTCTATTTTTGGCCTGGCATGAGGGACATGATTTACAGATTCTGTAAATCATGTGAGTCATGCGAGAAGAGATCAACCACAAGGATGATTGAGTCTTTATTTCCCACTATTCTGGTAGAGTCAGGCAACAGAGTTCATTTGGATCTCATCACCATGCCGTTAGGCAAGGGAGGGATGAGGTACATATTGAACATGAGAGATAACTTTTATGGTTATGTTGAGGCAAAGGCTCTGAGAAGGAAGACAGCCGAGCAAGTGGTTGATTGGATAGAGGAAGTCTATCTCAGATATCCTTTCATCAGAGAGTTTGTCTCAGACAGAGGGTCCGGATTTAGAAATGAGATTGTAAGAACAACCACTCTCAGACTGGGTGTTAGAATTCGATATGTGACTACCTATCATCCTCAAGCCAATGCACCTGTTGAGAGGGGTCATAGAACCCTGAAAGACTCCTTGGCCAAGTGGTGTGAAGGAAATCTAAGTAACTAGCCAAAAGTATTAAGGGTCGCAGTCTACGTTGACAATATTACTATAAAGAGAACCATTGATTATGCTTCATTCACTCTGTGGTATGACCGATATGCTACTTTGTCTATTGAGAACATAGTCAAGACATGGTCAAGTCAATAGAGTGGCAGAGTTTATTTTATTTCAGAGGTCCTCCAGATCAGAATGAGACAAATATCAGAGGTTGATTAGGTAGTGATGGATGTTGCAGAGAGAATGACATCTAGCAGATTATCGGATCAAGAGAGATGGGAAAAGAAAAAATATATAAGAAAAGAAAAACTGAAAGTTGGTGATGTTGTCCTTCTGTTCGATAATTCTCTTGAGACTCAATGGACTAAACGGTTGGAGCCTAGATGGCTCAGTCCTTACAGAATCAGAGGAGAAGCAGAAGGCCAAGTCTATGAGATTTCGGAGATGGATGGATCCAGGGTTCACGACATGGTATCAAGGTCAAGGCTTCGTAAGTTCATTTTCAGAGACCCTGATTTGATCCCTACAGTGACCTTAAAGAGAAGAAGGAAAGGTCAACCATCCAAGCAACAGAACAGTTCCAGAGAACTGAGAGAAAAGTACAACAAGACAATGAGACAGCAAGACAGAATTTTCAGTAGACTGTGATCGTTCTTGTATGGCTAATTCAACATTTCAATTTTCAGCATGTCAGTTAATTTTCTGCTTCAGCAAGCAACAGAGTTAATGAGACTATGTCTTTGATGCAGTGCTACAGTCGATCTATGAGTGTTAAGTCCCTGAGAGTGGGGAAATAACTGTGAGATACGGTTTCGTGAGCATTGACGCAGTGTCAAAGATTTGAGGAACTCATGGTTATGACACATCAGAAGATGAAATCAGTATTATTCTTATGATAAAGAGAAAAATATGGTGGGCATAAAGAAGTTCAGTTCTGTCTGATCGAGAGTTGTCAGCAGAAGAACTTCGTGTCTCTGACTAAGTTGTCCATCCGATAAATTCAGATAAGGACAGGCATAAAGAAGTCCAACTTTACTTGACTGAGAGTTGTCAGTAGAGGGACTTCGTGTTTCTTAACTAAGTTGCCTGTCTTCACTCAGGTGAGGGAAGGGGCCTCTCTGAGATCCGTATTCCAGTATTTCTTTGGGACTGATGGGGCGTCTCTTGGAAAAGAAATTCCCTGTTGAGGGGATGGACCTCTCTGGGGCCAGCACTAAGCATCTTTCTTGAGGCTGAAGGGAGATATCCTGTAAGGGCTTGGTGCTGGTTATCATGTTGTTGTTCAGTGCCTCTTGAGACTGAAGTGACATCTCTTGAGAAATATTTGCCCTGTTATGGGGCATGGACAGTCTGCTTATGGGTTATGATATGCTTGCCTGATTGTCTGTGCCTGGGATCTTCTTCTCTAACCTAAAGATGCATTGATTGTCGGGGCCAGCCAGAGTCTTACCGCAGTAGGTTGCAATCTGGTGGGGTCAGCAGGTCCCCGACGCGAGTGTCGAATTCCGTAGTCGACTGAGGCTAAGACTCCGGGGGTCTGGCCTGTGAGGTCGAAAGGGGTCAGCTAGAACCCTACCGCAGTCAAAGGATGCAATTCAGTGAGGTTCGCCAGAGCCTGGAACTGCGGTTAGACCGGGTCCCACGTTCAAAAATCTGGGCGGGGCAGCAGCGCCCTATATCAAAACTGGTGGGTGAGTCGGTTCCCGACCACAGTGGTAAAATCCGGGTTCGGGACAGTTTGACTGACGGGAGGTCTACTGTCATAGGGTGACCAGACCTGCTATAGTCTGGGTGTCCCGGTGAGAGTGCCAAAGGGCTACCATACTCGAGTAGTGGGTATGCTGGTCCTGACCTGGAGGCAGGTCAAAGGGGTTGTCAAGACAAATGGTCTGACTAGTCCTGGCCTGAGGCGGACCGAATAGGGTATGTCAGACTGACGGGAGGTCTGACATTCCTGGTCAGTGGTGGGCCAAAACCAAGGCAATCAATAACTCTTGGGTGTGAAGAATCGTCTTATTGAGTCTATTATTTTATTATTTTATTATTTTATTATTTTATTATTTTATTACTTTATTATTTTATTATTTTATTATTTTATTATTTTATTTTATTCCGGGCTTTATTTTGTTTACTTGTTGCTTGGCTGTTAATTGTCGGGGAGCCTGCTTGCTGGGGCATATTCTGTTGTTTGTGGAATTCGTTGTTTTGCATGTTTAGAAAAACTAATTTGAAGTTTCCCGGACCAGAGAAAGGAAAAGGGGTTTGGTATCCCCTTCCTTTTTATCTGAGAAGTTGAGGAGACGCCTCACTCAGATTAGAGAAAGAAAACAGGGTTTGGTATCTTCTGAGTCATTTGAGAATTTGAGAAGATATTTCTCTCAAGCCAGAGAACGGAAAAGGGTTTTGGTATGCTCTACTCCCAGCATGGCAGACTGGATAAGTACCACATGCATTGGTATCAAACTGACAGTGCTTCCAATTTTGCAGCCAAGATGAAAGATGAGGTAACCCTTTTATACTGTAAAATTTGGAATGAGAACAGGTTTCAGAACAGTAAGAGATCAAAGCCAGCAGCAAATTAGAAAGAAAAGTATAATCCTTCTTCAAATTTACTTGGTTGCCGACAAGCGGTCTGGTTCACGAGGAACGTCAGGTTCACGAGGAACCTGCATCCCCGGCCTCGAAGTATTCAAACTCTCAAGCCAGGGATGTTAAGAAAGGTAACGCGGAACTGGTGAAAAGAGAATTCAAAAATTTGAGAGAAAGTCACGCTTGTACAGGATGTAAAAGATGACCATGAATTCGATCTGAAGTAAAGAATAAGGAAGAAGATGCATAGGAGGGTACAACCATTGGGATGAGGGGTAGAGAGAGCAGTGCAAGGAACGGAGGGGACAATCACTAGGGCTCTGTTCGCCGTGGGAGTGATGGGGGTTCAGGGAGTGTAAGAACGGGAAGAAGTGTTGGGCGCGCGGTAGCGCGCTTCGAACTTCTTCTGGAAATACTCCATCATATCCGGGGATGGAGTTCTCTCATATCACGCGGCAAACGAGTGGCGAGGGTAAGACCTTGAATGCAAGCCATAACCCCGTGCCTCCTCTTCCTCCTCTTCAGAACTATAGTCGCGCCGTGTACGGGTCGGCGGTTCCTCCCGAGCTTTACCCCCTCTCCCTTCTCTTCCTCTTCCCTGTCCCCTACGTGCTTCAAGCATGGCGAAAGACGAGATGGCAACTAAAAAGGAGAATAAAAAGGGAAAAGGGGCGTAACACCGAAGACTGAGATTAAAAGAATACGGTAGGAATGAAAAAGAGACTTGTTACTAAGAAGAGAGAGAAGATGTATTGCGAGAACGATTAAGCGGACCGCGTGGGATTGCTACGAGTAAGGAGAAGGAAAACGTGAGCGCTGAGGAAGCGCGAGAAACAGTTGACGCAAAACTGCAATACGAAACTCTGCCACAAGCTGCAATGAGATAGAATGAACGTACTACCGGTGCAGATTATTTATAACGATTGTGAACATGTTTCAACCCAGCGGGGACGCTAGGTGGGAGTTTGGTATTATGTCGGAGGGCGCGGTGTCCCGACCCTCCTCTGTGTGTCAGGCTCCTACTCAGTACCGGCTCCTCGCTCAGATATTGCAGCTCGTCGGTTTGCTCCCGAGCCTTCGCGACAGTCATGGTATACGTAGGTGGTACTCTGTAGTGAACATGTCCAGTTGGTGCCGTCTTCAGCAAAAGGTGCGGCACTCGACTTTCCTTTGGTTCACACAGGCTCGGGGCCCTGCTGTACAACAGAGCACTACCGGCCAGTGGCCGTGGTAGCCGCCGGGCTCGCCCAGGGACGCGGACGCAAAAGAAGCGGCACGGTCTTTTCAACTGCGCGCCGAATGTTTCCTGGCCGGGTTATGGGCCAGATGCGGATTGCTACCACTGACAAGCAGAGGGAAGGAAAAGGGGGAAAAGGAAAACAAAATAAAAACTTCAAATCAGAACGCGCACTTTAGTTCGGGGAGAAATTGGTGGATTCAGGCCATTGCAACGTTACGGTTTCACTACTTTCTCTGACTTTATTATTATTATTATTATTATTATTATTATTATTAACATTAGAGGTTCTAAAGAAATTCAACCTCCCCTTTTTAACCTGTTTTTTCACAGGAAGGCCGATGGTTCAACTTTGAACTATGATTACTGTCTGACGGCCTAGGTTGGCCCGACCCCTCGTATATACCCTGTGCCAGATCTGCCGGGCTGGACTCCACGCAGTAGAACCTCAAAAGAGGGGCAACCCGCGGCCGTATTGGTAGGAGGTTTATCACCCCCCGTGGAGGGTCATAAGCCCCCTCCTTACCATCGGACACGGGCGCCCAATAGTGGTAGACGAGCTGCTGGTCTTGAAGAGAAAAGGGTGACTGTCGGTATCCCGTTATGGGACCACTGCTTCGACCAGCAGTCACGTCGCAAGGGTCTGAGACTGACAACAATTCGAGGATTAGCTTGCGCTAGGACCGTTGGACTCCGGCCTCGTTCGTTTCTTGAATTAATTTTGAATCCGTTCTGTCTAATTAATTTAAAAATTTTAAAACTCTATATAAGAGACTTGAAAAGAAAAACTAATTTAAATTCCTCATTTAAAACAATGGGGTCGCCGTTATTGGTAATTCTATAAAAGGAATGGAGGTAGAGTCATAGGGCGCCGTCTTCTGCGAGTGCAAGGCGCGCCCGTATTTCTCTGAAGGAAAAGCTGCTCGTGGCCGATAATCCTTGTAATCTATAATCTGCAGTGAGTGGTGAGCTGTCCCAGGCTAACTGCCTAGAGCGATACAGTGCCTATCAGTAAAGTGGTTATGGCACGTAATGATGGCCTGCACGGCTATAGGCCGGATTGCTGGAAAAACACTACGCGTTGGTCTCCTATGTCAGGCGAAGGTCCCAGGATCACCACGACCCTGAGTTACAGCGGAGGAGATAAGGCAAGGCTAAAAGTTACCGTAAAGGGAGCGAGAGAGGAGGAAATGAAGGGGGATCAGAGACTGCAGCTGGCTGTTATGGAGTCCAAGAACCGGGCAAAAAGAAGGATGTGGAGAGATGGGGTCACAGTGGAGGTCCAGGTAACCATCGTGTACCATGAGGTTGAGACTTCGACAGACACTATGGAGTGGGAACAACAACACTTGGACCGTGACTCCGAAGCAGAAAGTGACCAGAGTGACCTCGAGGCTGAGACCTAGTCCTGGCACGGATTAGACCAGATCTGCAGGAACCACCCGCTGGCTGGGACGGTGGAGTACGGCCCGGAGGCCAGTTCGAACGAGCGTCAGAGCGGGCGGTGAGACCCGCAAGGTTGTTACACGTGGACGCTGCTACGTGAAGGGAGAGAACGTGCAAAAGGGATCACAAGCCAAGGGAAAAGACAGCAGGACGAGAGTGATGAGAGAGGTCAACGCGCGGGGCTACTGTTGACGTTACACTCGTAAGCTCGCATGTGCGTCCCTAGGAGTGAAGTCTCAGACTTCGGGACAGGTCAGCAGTACGTCGAAAGCCAAGCGCGGGTAATTGCAGTTGAAGGGGATGATGCTAGGCATCGATGGCTCATGTGCAGGCTTGATGATTCCGGACGAGTGGCCCTTGCTAACTATTCATCGATGAAGGCGTATCGTTGAGCGCCCCTTGCTTGCTAGTATGTGATCTGTGTTGCGCCTGGTCTTCACGCTGAATAGTATCATCGAATGAGCAACTTATGAAGATCAATCCCGAAGGAGCGTTAAGCGGTACACTCTTTAGTGTCGTCGGCGCCCTGCAGGTCTGCATCATCTGTGTTTGTCAGCTCAGCTTTCTTCACCAACTTGAACCCTGAGAGTGAGTAAGCGAGTGGCAGAGAGTTTTCCAGATAGTGAAGGTCATCGTGCCTCGTCTACCCAAGTGCTGCCTTCAGGCTAGTTGAGGAGGATCTTGAGGTCAGAGCTTGGGGACAAGTTTCAGGCTCGCTAGGTGGTTATGGTGAGTTAGAAAAGGGGAGGGGGTGTGTGCGGGCGGTTCCCGTGAGAAGCGTGCGTGAACGAGAAGTGGGCGGCGGGCGCTCATCAGAGAGCCCTTACCAGCAAGCGACTCAGTAACGATTTTCGACTCTGCTCCTCCCCCTCTTACTGCTTGGTCAGAGGGTGCTGGTCGAATGTTCAATGTCGTTTATGCTCCATGTAAGAGCATCAAGAAAAAGCCCACTCTCAGGGTGGTGAAATTGATGTACTGTCCTAACCACTAACATTTATTATCACTGCGCGGCAAGGATACATCACATAAGGTCTCTGTTTGGGTGAGATGAGATAGACAATCCGAGGTCGTCTGAGAATCCGCCCTTGCTCAGAGTCGTGCGAGATCATTAAGGATCATCTACGTGCGACGAAGATGCATATGATTCCATTATGTCGGGTCCCGAGGGTAAGCGAAGGTTATCTCCGAGGAGAAGATGCGTTCGTTTCCCCTTCTTGGCTCATGTGTGTTTTGTAGTGGAAGTGACGGGGCTGAGTGCAGGCTCAAGAAGTACGGTACTAATCTTTAGTGTAATCAAGAGAAAATAATACTCAAGTGAAAACAACGCGCTAGAATAAGGTGCCCGTATAAGTAATCAGCTAGTACTCTAGTGGCAAAAGACAACACTCACTAACGAGAGAGTAGATACGAAAAGCAACGCTCAAGGAGGAGTGGGTTTCGGCTATCATACCAGAATACCCACTTGATAGGCCAAAATTTGTGGAAGGAGACATTCCTACTCAAGGCAGATGTCAGTTGTGCTTCCTCTGACGACGTAGAGACGTTTACTATTGGTGACGCCAACTCATCTCTTCGTGCCTACTTTGCTCATGCCTTACTTGTCAAGTTTGTAAGGGAATACTTTCGAGAATGATTGTCGAAGGAAGGACTGAGGAAAAACGGGTGATGTATGGATGATGGGAAGTCAAATCTCATTGCCTTCAACTGACTTGAGTATGCTCAGATCGTGGTAATCATCAGAAACTCGGAGCCCATCCCCTTTAAATTCCCCTTTCTTTCTTCAAAGTCGGTTGTGAAAGTCATCAGTACATATGAATGTATGAGGGTCTCGTTAAGTCTTAGGGGATATCAACAAGCTGTTTGTTTAAAAGTTTGGACTGTCTGACTTGCTCGTAACTCTTAATTGCCAAGCGTGAGGCCGAAGAAAGGGTTGTTTGGAACCTTGGCGCCCCCATTTGCTCGTTCACAAAACGTATAATCTTTTTCTGAACACGGAGCGCGTGAAATGTCACGTTGATACGTGAGCTCGTACGAGAGTATGATCACATGGACTTTCACACGTCTTACTTGAACGGACGAGTGTGCAGTCATGCGGGTCCGAGTGTACCCTGGTAATCAGCGGATGCGTAACCACTTGGGCCCACGCGTGCTTCGGCGATCGGTTAGGCAGCGTGGGTACTCGGGGTTACAGTTCCTTGTAAATGAGCGACGACAATGAAAAAGTCATCACACCTAGCTCGCAAGTCTTTAAAGTGAGAAACAAAAAGATACAAAAAATCTGTGTGAGTTTGCGGTAGCTTTGGAAGGCTTGCAGATGCATTGTCAATTAGTAGAACAATCAATCTCGCTTCCTTCCTCTTGGGTATAGAGATAGAATGATGAAACGTTGTGGGACGAAAGGACAGTTGAAAAGGGTAGCTTACCTGATCGCCAAGTTCTTGCTTTACGGGGACTGATACCGTCTGCCCTGTAACGTGTGGATGTTGCCTGATTGGAGTGTGTTGATGATTTAGTTATTCTATAAAAAGAAAAAGAAAAACAAGCTATCCATAAATATGCGTGCAGCTCTACAAATTGACAGTCAGTCAGAAAAAGTTCCAGTAGCCCTGTACCTGCTCAGCTTCTGATAAGCTTACGTTCGACGGATGAAATCGAGGCATACGTTACATGTCTAGAGATGAGTATCTGACAGGACAGTTTTATTGTCTCGGACACCTTTCCCAAGGTCATACGTAACTTGTAGGTAGCCTTCGACCTACAACTGTATTAAACTTGCCACTGATAATCCTGAGTACTACTCTAAAGCCTATAGAATTGGTTATACTCTGCATAAGTGCTTGGACTAGGCATGCTGCCTGCGGCAGACAACTTGCAGATAACCCTTGTGTTGCAGACGAAATTGGGTTTTGTGCTTGACTGATTTGATTAGAAAAGACTTCATTGGAATCACAAAGAAAAGACGTCTTGATTGTACCTCCTCACTATACTTTGGCTTGTACCTTCTAACTTCCCCTAACAAAGGGCCATGCTGTAAAAAGGGTCTATTAGGAGCCTTGGCCGAGGTTCTCTGCAGAGAAACTAGCAGTCGACTCGAGCAACTCTCAGGGACCATAGTAGATAATGATTGCTTCATTTACTTCTTAGCTCCGTGCTCGAACTGCAGAGTTAAGAGAAAGTGTAGTCAAGAGAATGCAGCGTTATAAAATACGTTATCTGAGCCTTGCTCTTAAAACTAGAATTGAAGGACTGATTGGGCCTGACTCAGATGCGTGAGTTTGGGTGATATACGCGGACCCTTCTGTTGATCAAGCTGTGGACCCTCTTTGATTGAGAAAACAATTGTTGAGGACCAAATTATCATAAGCTCAGACAAAATGATCAGTTTACGTTCACCTCGTCCAAGTCGTATGTGAAGTGGACATAACACACCTCGATTCTATGGGTAAACAACCATACAACGGATGATCTCTCGGGTACCTTGATGATTAGCAGTTTACTGGTAAACGGCCAGACTTAATGGACTATTGCTAGGTACCCTGGCCGCAAACCATTGTCATAAGTTTTCTCAGGTAGCATAACAGTTGGATTTTAGTAGTGGGTGGTATACCGAACTGAACGTGGACCACCGTTGGTCAAGACCTGAGTCGAAAACCTCAATAGTAAGTGCTAGTAGCTAAACAACTCTACTCCAATCACGACCAGGCTGTATACGAGTGGACATGGTGCATCTTCAAATTCTATGGATAAGTAATCAGTCAACAAGTAATCAAATGGAGGCTACTATGGCAGGTAGTTTATTAAGAGTTCTGCAATGAACGAATGTTGAGAGCATTAAGTGCGAGTGGACTGATGGGGTGTGAGTGATGGCCATCGATTAAGAAAATTAGTATAGACAACCTGCAACATTTTGACATCATACATTATCCAAATTTCTCCAATTCTGGGTCAATCTGGAGCGAAGACCAGCAGTAATCAGACTGTTAAACCCAACGAGGGGCTAGTAACGAGCAGGCCAATGAGGCTCAACATATTTGGTCAGTTTCTTATCCGCATGTCATGGACGTTGAACGGTCTAGTTGAGAGCCAATCCTTAGAAATCCTTCACTATCAGCAAACTACTCATTAGCAGAAAACCGGGCAATGATCTCTCACTCTAACCTTCTCTCGAGCCGCTCAATCTCACACCTGGGGCCAATGTGGTGGGCTTTTGCAGAAAAATGGGGGAAGGAGACACAGTAAGAGTAACTTGCTCACTGCACCGGGACATGACCGAAGGCTGGGAAGAGAGAGTGATTGAGAATTTTCATCACCAGACAAGGCTTATAATGGAACACGCCCTGACATTAGTGAGAGACCAGACACTCATTGAGTACACTTATTACATTCATGGATCCGACAGGAAACTACACTGCACCCTCTCATCGATAGGATCCGTTGAAGGAGCAAGGAGGGTGGTTGCTGGAAATCAGTCAGGGAGTTTAGCCATCAATTCCGAGAGACGAATTCACATCAAACAGAGACAGATTAAAGAAAACGAACTAGATTCAGAATCAGGTCACAACCGGGCACACTTCGATTGGGACACCCATAGAAACCGATACCATCGTTGATAGCTTAACGCTGAGGACTGGTAAGCGGCGTCAACGAAGAGCAACATTGTGAGGAATTGCATACCTCCTTACATGATACATGCGCGAGGGAGATTGATTCCTATATTTCAGGCGAACCTAGGACCAAGGCGGTCGTTGGTCCCCCAAGAGGGAAAGGGTCAGTCTCATATCTTGGAGACGGCCACAATCATTTGGTCGGAGTGGACTTTGCTATGCAGCCCCCCCCCCCCCCCCCCCCCCCCCCCCCCCCCCCCCCCCCCCCCCCCCCCCCCCTCCTACACACACACACAAGTTTTTTGGTCGAAGCGGACTTTCCTATGCAGGTTTTTCGAAAGTCACTTTATGGAGACCGTTTCCTTGTGGTTTCATACGTTTACATCGACGACAATGTTCAGATTGAGATACTGATCGGTGCTACAGGCAATATCACCATTGCAAGGGAGTTTTACCTCAGGAGTGTTGCGGACGAGGAGCTGGCTAAATGCATGACATACATCAGTAAGATTGATTCGGCAACGCCTCTTGATATTTGTTACGTGGTCCCATAGTCGATAGCTACTCAAGTTCTTAATGATGAGGAGGATCAACGTGTACTAAATGCGGAGTCGCAGACAGTAGGGCCTACTCATATGGGGGTACGACTTATCATTATCGACTAAGACTTTTCTTTTTTTGTCACAACGATGTATTATGGCATTATTATAATTTATCAGTGAATGCAACCCTCCAATGGCTGCTCCCTGCATTCCCTGTGTACTACTCTTTAGTCTCGTGTCTCTGGTCATTCTCTTGCAGAGTCTGGTTTCTCGTCTTCGTGTTCTTTCAGTGTCATTTGCTGTATGATGCATGTTGCGTTATTTCCTCTTCTTACTCTTTAGGTTACACTCAAGGCAACTTTAAGGACTCCTGGATAATAGGGACTCCGGTGACCTTGAGTCTGACCTTTATACGAGGTCAGGTGCAGGCGATAAACCCGAACGCCTCACTCTACGCTGTGTCGCCACTAGTTGGAAGGATAACCCTGACGACTCGACTATATGATTGAGAGTGATAAAGGTTGTTTCTGAATGCACTCATATGTTATATGATTCTTTATTCTTACCAAAATCTTGCGTGACAGTCCTCAATCCACCAACCCACTGCACTCGGTCTGAGAAGGGACATCGAGACTGGCTTTGGAAGCGGTGGGGGCGCGACAATGTACATCGATCCGGTGCCAAGTTGTGACGGTCAAATCTTTTCGGGCTACTTGCACTTACGGGTAGACCGATGCGATCGGCCTTTGTTTTCTTCGCACTGTCGCGGTGACCGAACCTTCACCTATGAACTTGTCTTTGGGCCCCCACGTGGTGCAGTTGCTTCACGAGTTCGCCGACATCTTCGAGCCGCCTACCAGTGTGGTGTCGGACCGGCCGTCTCCCATGAGATCATCCTTGAGGCCGGTGTCGTGCCGCCGAAAGGTTGTATCTATCATATGAGCGAGGAGGACCTCATGGTTCTCCATGCTCAATTTGACGATTTGTTGGACAAGGGTTGGATCCTCCCTAGCAGCTCACTATACGGTGCGCCGGTTCACTTCGTACGTAAGAAGAACAAGGATCTACGTCTTTGCATCAACTACCGCAAGCTCACTCGCAAACGATCAAGCACGCAGGGCCTCTTCCTCCCATCGATAACCTTCTTGAGAGTTTGGGCGGCACAAAGTATTTTTCCAAATTGGACTTAAAGGCATCATAAAATCTCGATACGGATGCAAGACCGCTACAAATCCACGTTTAAGACGAGGTACAGTCATTTTGAGTTGGTGGTTATGCCTTTTGGCCTCACCAATGCCCCCGCGACTTTCCAAGCGGCGAAGACCAATAAGTTTCGCGCAATGTTGAACCGCTTTGTGCACCTTCGACGCGTCTAAATGGACGACATCCTCGTCTATAGTCGGGCCTTGAAGGACCATCTTGAGCACCTTCAACGCGTCACGCCAAGTACAAGGCCAAGCGCGACAAGTGCGAATTCGTACATAAAGAGTACTTTTGTTACATCGGAGGGCATTAGTCCGTTATCGGATAAGATCCAAGTCGTCCAAGGGTTGCCGGAACCGAAGAACATCACGGATGTCCACTCGTTTCTCAAGGGCTACTCGAAGATCGCAGCATACTTGACCAAGCTTCAATGCGAGGACCGACCATTCGACTTTGACGACGATACTCGAGCTTCCTTTTTGGCCCTCAAGGCCACTTTGCTATCCGCAGAAGTCTTCCGCATATATGCCCCGCTTTTGCTGACGCGCGTCGCTACTGATATGTCCGGCTACGACATTGGTGTCGTCCTCGAACAATACGATGGCATGGATTGGCACCCAGTCGAGTACTTTAGCAAGAAGGTGTCTCCGGTGCATTCGATTGACGATGCACGGAAGGAGTTGTTGGCCTTCGTACACGTGCTTAAGCGGTGGAAACATTTTTTTCTCTGCCGACGACAATTTCGTTGGGTCACAGACAGCAATCCGTCGGTCTTCTACAAGTCGCAATATACAATCAATAATACGATCGTACGGTGGATGGTCTTCATTAACAGTTTGACTTCTTCCCCGATCACATTTCGGGCAAGTGAAACCAATTTGCGGATGCACTTTCGCGACGTTAAGACCTTTGCACCGCAATCTACTCCACCGTCAGGATCGACGACGACTTGCGGGAGAATTTTATTTGAGGCTATCAAGCTGACCCTGAGTTTCACGACAAGTATTCCAATTGCTCCTCTTCGAATCCGACACCTTCGCATTATCGGATCCAAGAGGGCTACTTGCTCGTCCACTCACGGAGGAAGGACCTTCTTTGTATGCCAAGTGACACTTGCACACGCGACTTCTAGGTGAATTCCACGACACTCCCGCCACCGAACATTTTGGTGTCAATCGTATGAGTGGCCGGCTTCACGAGCACTTTTGGTGATCCGGCCTCCTAGGCGATGTCACACACTATTGCGAGTCATGTGAGGTTTGTTGGCGTTGAGAATCCCGCAATCACTGTTCGTTTGGCGAGTTGCGGCCATTGTCGGTCCCCTTAGGAAGACGACAATTGATTGCCATGGACATCACCGGCCCATTTCCCAAGCACAAGACCGGTGTCGATGGCATCCTTACAGTGGTGGATCGACTCACCAGGTTTGCTATGTTTTTGCCTTGCCGCTATCACACAAAGCCACCGGAGTTGGCATAAGTCCTCTACGTTGGTTGGATACGTACCAAGGGTTACCCCAAAGAGATTGTGTGCGACCGCGACACGCGGTTTATGTCGGATTTTTGGATTGGCCTCGTGAAGCGATGGGGATCATCTCTCAAGCCGAGTTCAGCACGCCACCCGCAGACCGACAGTCAAACGGAGAGAGCGCATCAAACCACGCAAGTTCTTCTTCACACTCTCTTCCTCCTCGACCAAAAGGATTGGGGAGCAGTTGTCGGATGTCGAGTTGGCATACAACTCATCCATTTATACAACTATTCGGATCTCGGCATTCGAGTTCGAGCATGGCTCGTCGGCCGATTCTCCTTTGGACACTATCATTCCACGGACGACCAAAAGCGATGACCACCTTGCCTTTATTCGACGGATGCCAGAGTTGCTCGTCAAGGCACGGGACCAGATGTCAAAAACGCAACATCGCATGAGTCGTCAAGCCAATCGGCAACGTCTTCCTTGCCCGTTCAGTGAGCCCGATCTGGTTTGGATCTCTGCCGTGGAGTTCAACTTTGAGCAAGACATCTTTCGCAAGCTCCACCCGAAATGGGTGGGGCCTTGGTGCATTACCGCACCCGTTGGCGACACATCAGATGGACCCTCGTTTGTTATTGAGGTGCCCGCCCTCTTGCCCGTCCCCCCAGTTTTTCATTGTTCCAAGTTTGATCCTTTCATTTTAATGGAGCGCAACAACTTTCCCAGACGACAATCGCAGGACCCTCCCTCTATGGATGGTTTTCAGGAGGTAAGCGACATTCTGTCACAGCGCCGCTACGACAACAACCCGATCGAGTACCTGGTGCATTTTTCGTACTGCAGCCATAAGGCTAACTGTTGGTTGACCGGTGCGTAATTTCAGGCTACGGCCCCGGATGTTCTCGCACGTTATGACGGCAACCAGCAAGCCAAGACGACACCTGCGGCTCCTCGACGCACACGCGTTCCAATTCCACCTTCAGATCGTCAGCTTCGCCCTCGCCCCGGCTCGACTTCTGAAGTCGGAGGGGTTGTAGCATGCTGAGGCCTGTACACGGGCCCTTTTTGTTAGGGCCTGACGGTTGTTAGGGGGCCCCAGGCCGCACACATTTTTTTGGTTGTGCAACCTGGAGGCCCACAACCATTTCCAGGCCAGGCACGTTTTTCTACCTCATGCAGGTTTTTTTTTTCGATTCAGCATTTAATTATTCCCTTATTTATCTTTTTGCTAAGTCTTGCTGTCTTTTTTTTATTCAACATTTATTTATTCCCTTGTTTATTTTTTGTTAAGTCTTGTTGTCTTTGCAATAACCCATTCATTATGCCTCGTTGAATGGCTAAGGGCCCACAGGCCAGGACCCCGGTTTATGGCTGTGAGGTTGAAGGGGCCAAAAAACCCTCTGAATGGCCCAGGGCCTGAGCACTTGACAGTTGACTTCGGTCAACAGCCTGAGGCCCAACAGTCAAAGTCAATACGGACCCAGCCCAGGCCACCGGTCAGACACACTCACTTGTTTGTATGCAGGTACCAAGACAGCATCAAGATGAAGTGAAAATCTCGAACTATACGCAATCCAGACCCTCCGCTGTGAATCAATCTAAGCCACCGTGGGTGGGAAACCTAAGGCCGGTCAACTTCGTCAAACATTACATAAGGCTTGGCCTTCAGGGAGTCAATATTCAGTCTTGCTATGCTGCCTTCACGCTGGCTTGATGCTAGTTGGACGTTGGCTTGACGTTGGCTTGACCGTGGCTGTGCCCTGACACTGTGGACAACGATGCGGGACTGAGGTAGCATGATTGCGCCTTCTCTGTTGAGCGCCAGCCATTGCTGATGTGGCGCATGCTACCTACCTTCATCGCTGATGTGGCTTTGACCACACTGTCTACATTGGTGACTGAACGCGACAAGGAGGGAGATCAGAATCTATGGATGATTGAGGAGGATCGAGATACTTACCTGAGGTTGATGTCAATATTGTGCGATGTTGATTGTTTCCAACGTCTTCACGAGAGAACTGTGCCACATGGCACTTCAATGTGATCAGGATTTGTCAGGCTCGTTACTAGATACTGTTTTGCTGACGTGGAGGCGAGGGAAGCCCGCAGAAGGAGTGGGGAATGTTGGACTACAATTTGTATGGTCATTGATTATTACTTTCTCTTTCACCTTCTACTTTGTTTATTCCTCCTCCACTCTCTTCGTCTACTGGAAATGAGACATTGTATCAGAGATCGCATTCATGATTATTGGGGACTTTGTTCAGAGTTGAGTTACTTTGTATTTCAACATTTGGCGAGAATCTTACAGTCCGGGTTCATTACAATTTGGTATCAGAGCATACCTTCTTCATCGCAATCTGTTGTCAGGTGTCACGTGACGCTCAGGTAAGTGGGAGGCGCACACGTATAAGAGATGAAACACGTTTATAAATGCTCGCGATTAATATCGCACGTCTAGACATTGAGTACCACACGTGCGTGCAAACCCCCTTGAAGATTATGACGTGGACACTTTGAAGAGGAAGGCGACGACATTGCTTACATAGCGCTTGGTTGCTTATGTGGCATTGAGATACCGACGAGAGTATCGTTGGCAGCAGGTTGACGTGGCGCTGGTAGACGAGAGAGAGAGAGAGAGAGAGAGAGAGAGAGAGAGAGAGAGAGAGAGAGAGAGAGAGAGAGAGAGAGAGTGGATTTTGGGACAACCGACGTGGTGCGCTGCCTACGTGACATGGCGTAGGGTTGCTGACGTGGCATCCTACTATTGGCAGGGCATTGTTTGACGTGGCACGTACCTGTATCGCGACTTACCTGCTGATGTGGCGCTCCACACTTCAGCAGTGTTCCTTGGATCTGACGTGGCATACCAGTGTCGGATGAGTTGGCAGTCTAGGCATTGTTGAAGTGGCATCCCTCCAGAAGGTCGTGCTGGCTCTTGACGTTGACGTGGCACATGTGCTGCATTGGCATTCCAGGGGTAACACGTGGCATGCTTGGCACACTGTTGTGGGTGAGGTGTTGATACTTGCACTTGTGTGCTGCCAAGCGGTATAGCTTTACGATTTGTTGATTGTGTTGCATGACTTACTCACTTGTCTTGGTTGTATTGTGGTTGTCCTTCATACTCACATGTGTTATTGTATCTTGATCACATTGGTCGTGGTTGTGGTACCTGTACACTCTTGTTAAAACCTCATCATACATAGGACAAACAACAACAAAAACTAGAATTAAAAGTAAAAAATTGATATATGTTCCTTCTTTATTCTGTTCATTTACTTCTTGTTGTAGTAGATTGAATTCGAGTGTGACCATGAATTGATTATTGTCGTGTAGTTATTTATTGTGCGACAGACACATCTCGAAAATGTTTTTTGATATGAGATTGTTTACATCTCTCTATCTTGACACGTTTCTCTCCCCTTTTTCTTTTCCCTGTCCGCCTCATATTCTTCGTTGATGCATCAAAAGGTGAACTGAAGACTCGGGGGCAAATTGAGAACAAACGTCAGCTAATGCTGGACCCATAAGTTGCCCGAAGATCTGCGCGGTGTCGGCGAAGATGCTGAGCAGCAGATACGATGCCTGTTCAATTTACGAGCAACAGAGGATGAACTTGTGTAGGCTGAAACATTTGTTCAAATGATGAACGCCAATGCATGCATGAAAGAGACTACTATTCAGAACTGCGAGGATCGGGATAAGTTTGTGATTGACCAGCGAAGATAACTAACCGAAGAAATAAGAAGGAAGAAAAGAGAAAGGAACCAGAATTGTCGGAAGAGATTATGATGGCCAACATTCAGCAATTAGAAGAAACATTGAATGTAGAGAGAAGGAAGATGGAAGAGTATAGGAGAACGAAAATAGAAAAAGAGTAGCAAGATAGGAAAGAGAATGAGATCAGACAACAATTTCACTTTGAAGGAGCAGAGACCGACCTTGCATCGATCCTGAATAATCTAATGGCGTACCTCGAGCATCTTGAATTAAAAATTGACAGTAACACCACCGCCATCGAGACAATGACTAAACTTATGAAAGACAAAAACAAGGTGGTGACAGAGGAGATGGTCAAGGGGGGAGAAAGAAAGGAACCCCAGAAGAAACTTCTGAAGGATGCAATGAAGACAGTGACGCCGGAGAAACCCGAAGGTTCCAATAACGAACCTGAGGAGCTGACAAAAAAAGAAGAACCCACCAAGAAAGAAGAACCGGCCAAGGAAACAGAGAATCCAAAGAAGAAAGAAAAAGTGAAGATGAAGTTCCCTTTCACCTATAACAACGGGTAATGGCGACAACGAGTCTGGAAAGGGTGACGTCGCTGCCATGATGGCCAACAAGGGTGGCACCAACCAATGGAAGAAGAAGAAGAGACCACGCTCGTTCCCCAAGCACCCCAACATCGCGTTAGGGAGGCCTTTGGAAAAAATGGGTCTGTCCAGGGAACAATGGTAGAAACGCGTGGATAACCGCGAGTGTCTTAAGTGTGGCACTGTGTGGCGCGTGATAGCGTGGAGCCTACTGATTCGTAACCCAAAAACGAGCAACCAGTAGAAGTAAAATCTGCTCCTAATGAGTTAAGGGGTTCAGATAAAGGTACGCGCCAAATATTTCATTCAACCCCTTGACTCACATGGCCGAGGATGATTCTTCTTTTGCCCATCGTCCAAAACACCCTGAAAACGTATCACGTTCTATCTCTCTGTACGATTCCCTTGACGAACTTGGTAAAAATTTAATAGCCTTAAGAAGTTTGTAGGCTAAGAAAACTAAATATAAGAGTGAGTTAATGATCGCGGACATTGAGATTACATGTACGAGAGTAGGTGCCTTATTACACCCAGGATCGACGCGGTCCTACATCTCAGAGAAGGCAATTTGTAAATTGCGTCTAGGAATGAAGGTGAAAGATTTACCTCAATGATGGTCGTCAAAAGCATGATCACCATCTCTCAATATGTCGATCGTATAAAAGGTTATTTGAGGACTAAGGAAGGAATGAAGATTTTGCATGAGATATCCTTCCTAATTGAAAAAAATCTGCCTTTCGATATGATTCAAGAAATGGACTGGCATGAGGAAGCTGACCCATAAGTCAGGTTTAAAGAAAATATTATCAAATTAAAGAACGAAAAGTCCGAACTTCGTGGAACAAAATTGTACCATAAGTTTGGATCTGACTCATCGATGTTTTTTTGTTACATGAGTTATTCAACCTTTACGCAGAGGGACTAAAGCCTGAAGAAAGAAGATAACAACAATTAGAGATTGATCCTAACCTAAGACTGTCACTGAACTCAATTTTTTTCTAGGACTCGCCAGTTATTTCAGAAAGTTTGTAAGAAACTTTTTCTTAATAGTTGCGCCTATGAAAATACTATTGAAGAAGGAAGAACCTTGGTTGTGGGATGAAGATTGTGAATCCTCATCCAACGGTTTAAGTATGTTGTGACTCACTACCCTGTCTTAAAGATTGTTGACTTCTCTTTCTTTCATTGTCATGACTGATGCAAGTTGGTATAGAATTGGGGTTGTGCTGCATCACTACGACGGTAAGGGATATAAACCCATTCAGTTTATGTCCGGGAAAATGTCATTTGAAAAAGTGGTCAACTCGACGTATAAAAGAGAATTGTATGCCTTAGTTGCTGCACTAGACACCTGGAAACATTATCTGTTAGGAAGACACTTCCCTGACTATTTAGATCACTCTACTCTGAAATGGATAGAAACTCAACTGAGACTCTCTGATAAGTTAGTAAATGGGTCGCTTTCATCGATACCTTCGACTTTGAGTTAAAAACAATCAAAGGAAAATCTAATGTTGTTGCAGATGCTTTATCCAGGCGTGCATATTTATTTGGTACCATTATCTCTTACTTGGATATTGGGAACGAACTTAAAGAACAAATACGAAAGGGTTATGTGAACGATCATATTTGGAGTCCTATCATAGTAACCCTACAAAAAAACCCTGAACTATCCCCTGAGTATCGAATGATTGATGGTCTGCTCTTCTTTGTGGATAAAACCGAAGAAAGAATATGTATTCCTCACCAAGAACTGATTAAAAGTCTATTCATTGGAGAATGTCATGATGTTGAGGGACACTTTGGTTTTAAGAAGATGTATGCCGATAACAAGGAACACTTTGAATGAAAACGAATGAAAGAGGATGTACATACCTATGTGCGGACTCGTCTTGTCTATCAAAGAAACAAACCCTCACCTGGCAGCAAATGAAACAATTATAGAAGAGTTGTGCTCTACCCTTCGCGTATTCGACACATTCAGGAGAGCCTTCCCGAGGGAGAAGAGGTATTATTGCTTCAGGAACACGGACACTGAGTCTTGCTCCAGGTTCAGGATCGACCTCATCCTAATGTCAGAAGATCTGGAAGAGGCCCAACAATTTGCATATCTGCTCCCTCGCAACCCATACAGGGGGCTGAACCACGCGACGGGTAGAGTAACACTCACCTTCGGAAACAGGCCCGATCATGGGCCAATTTTTTTTTAACTCAACACGACATTGCTTTACCAGCAAAATTTCTTGATTCTAATATGAGACACGTGGCAATATTGGCGTCAACAAAAACACTTAATTGAGTCTGATATGAAATGATTCAATAATGGTCTATATTTTATGGGTCGCAAATGCAAAGAATACGCAAAACTAATGGCTAACCAAAGATTCGAAGAAGAAATGGAAGCTCAATACCAAATCCAAGACCTACAGCAGCAGCCTCCTGGCCCAAAATTACAAAACCTTATCCTTACCCCACTCACCAAGCATCTGACCCCCCAACTGAGAGAGGCGTTGGAACAACCAATAACCAAAAATGAGATATGGACCGCCTTACTCCAGATGGACGAAGAGAAGACCCCCGGGGTGGATGGCTATCCCCGAAAGAATTTTGGGCGGCCTGTTGGGACTGGTTGGCGGACGACCTTATGAACTATTATAGGAAGGTGTGGAAAGAAGGGGAGATGGGGGAGGCGGTGGGCCAAGGGGTGCTCACATTGCTGTATAAGAAAGGCGACAAAATGAATATATGAAACTACAGACCCATTACGCTGCTAACCGTTGTTTATAAAATGTTATCCAAAGCGCTAGCTAACCAGATGGTCCCGACACTGGAACAGACAATACATCCTTCGCAAACCGGCTTTCTCAAGGATCGACGCATTCATGACAACATCTTGTTAATGAACGAGCTGCTGCGCCTCTCCTGCCAGTCCAAGTATAATGTCGCCTTTATATTTATAGATTTCGAAAATGCGTACGACCACGTGGACTGGCACTTCCTAGACAAATGCCTAGATAAAATGAACTTTGGGGAAGACTTCAGACGATGGGTGCAGATTCTTCATACCAACGCCACTACCAAGGTGCAAATCAATGGACATCTGGCCCCATAATTTTCCCTGCAACGGTCGGTCAGGCAGGCCGACCTCTTGGCCTCTTACCTCTTCGTAGTGGTCATGAAGGCGTTAGCAACCAACTTGAGAGCTAACAATGACATCTGGATCCAGGTTACCTCCATTCCGGAGGAGGTAATGCAGGTGTGTTCATTGTTCGCCGACGACCTGACCATGATGGTCGAGGTCTCCCATCAGAACATGGAAGAAATCAAGAGGTTGATGAACCGCTTTTGCGTGCTCTCAGACATGTCGGTCAACTGGGGTAGCAAGACCCTGGGATGGTGGATGCATCACAACGGTGGCAGACCCCCGGAGCGGCCTAGGGTCACCTGGCGCCCACTAGAGGCACCGATCCAGGTCCTGGGGATCCAACTGTCCGCTGCAAGGAAACCAGAGTGCAACGACAAATGGATAATGGACCCGACTCTCCAAAAGCTTGCCTCATGGACAGACAAACGCTCACTCTTTGGCAGGGCTCTCGTTATTAATACCGTGGTGCTTGCATCTCTCTGGTATAAGTCTGTTATTTGACCCCTGTCCCGGGAAGCCTCATGATCCCTGAGACAACGTGTTGCGGCCTTCTTGTGGCGTGGCAATCATGAAACACAGAATGTGATGAGTAGGGTCGCATGGGAGGCAATTGTTCAACCTAAATCCCAGGGCGGCTTGGGGATTCTTGACCCAGATAACCAAACAGCAGCCCTGACCCTGCAGTGGCTAAAGAGATTAATCTGCACACCCAACCTCCCATGGGAACCTCTAGCATTGGAGCAAATAGCAAGGCTGGCCCCCGAACCCCAACCCTCCACGCATCCTCTGGTCTGGCTGGACGACGTGTTCTGGGCAGCTCCTAGACCCTCCCGTACGCCGACCGCAATTTCAGACCGGGCGGCGGCCCGCGCAGATCTTAAAAAATATCATTTTTGGGCTCACCTGATCCATGACTGGAGGAGGCTCCCTCTCCCAGACAGACCAGCGCCCAGCAGGTGGGAGGAGGTGCTCCGCCAACCTCTGTTCGGTAATCGATGGATAACGGACAGACAGGGGAGTGTCTTCAGAAGTTCGGGAAGACCATGAAACTCTTGGGTCAGGAACGGCGTCCACAAAGTAGAACACATATGGAACAACACACAAAATGACTGGATAACATAAACCCAGCTCAGAAGCATACTGCCCCATTGCCACCGGATTGAGGAAAATCTAGAAGACGTCATCTTCTCCCTCCCCTTAGCATTGGTGCAGATATTGCGACGTGGCCCATTGTTTCTGGAAGGGGATTGGGTGGCAATAGAAGGAGATGAGGGTCGTGTTGGTCAAATGTTGACTACTCGCCAAGAGGAAGCGTTGGTAAACCTCTTCTATAGGTCCAGCCAGAACCAGCTGGTACGGGGGTCCCCGAACGAGGTGTTATGGCTCCCGAAGGCAGGTATCCACAGAGTGAGAATGTTGAAGGAGGGGGACTGCCGGGTAGTCTTCAGGCCTCAGCTGCCCATCTAGAGACTCCCCATTGACCCGGAAGAATGGAGGTGGAGGATTCCCTCGCGGGACCCACAACCCCGATACCGATACCTGCAAAGCTTGGGGGTTAAGGCCACGTACATGTTATTAAGATCTCGAATTAATCTAAAAGATCGAATCGTGGACCGAAGGGCGAAGCATCTAAACATACCACTGGAGGCTTTGAGACCGATCACATGGTTCAAGGAGGCCAAGTGCAAACCTGCCAAACTGGCCTCGCTGCAATGGCAAATTGCACACTGAAAGGCATGGCCCTCTTGTGGTGCGCGGCTTCCCTGGGGGGCTTTCCATCCCACAAGATAAATGAAACAATTGAACATCTCTTTTTACAATGCCCATCTTCAATGCATGTTTGGAAATGGTGGGCAATTGAAAACCTGGTCAACCCTCGAAAACGATACCGACTGGCCATGGGAGTGGAGAGCCCTACTCTATGGACATTGGACGGCTCAAGCTTCCGTTTTTACCTCTAACCTGTTTCAATTGGTAGGAAAGCGGTGTTGTGGGCCATCTGGAGGCGCCGGTGCATATTGATCATCGAGGGTGCACATATGGAGAGGGGTGAGATGACAGAGGCGATCAAAGACATTATTGAGACAACAATCAGGACCCAATGGGCAAGACTAGTATAGGCAACAAAGCCCCTCTCTAAAAAGGCTGACATCACTCGCTACCTAAATGAATTCTGCATGGATTGGCTGGGAGGGGAATGTGGGGGGAAGATAGCATGGGTCCAATGGGATGGCTGGCACCTGGATGACGATGAGCGGATGGAGGCCAAGCAGAAGAATTATCGACTCTGTTTTAATGATTGGACCACGATCCCTGACGATATCCCCCTCCCCCCTCCCATAGATTTCCCAGACCCCTTCCCCCTTCCTGATCACACATTGATGGAGTTAAGCTGGTATGGTAGGGGGTAGAGAATAGAGATGACCCACTCAACTTGGACAGGAGAGGAGTTCGATAGATGGGCAATGAGAATGGCATGGGGCCCCTACTTTTGGTCGCCCCCCGGAGCAAGGGGCCCTACCTCTTTTCATTCCAACTGCCACCTACCAACCCCCCTTCTGTGCCTAACTGAGCAGGGCCCTAAAATGGTACAAGCAAAAATTAAGCAGTCTCTGGAACAACCTGCTCCGTCAATCCTATGTACTCAGAGCAATCAATACTGGCAAGTGTTTTTTCCCAGATACTCTCCCGGTTTTCCTCAGGAGCTTTCTGTTTTTCCCAGATACTTTCCAGGTTTTCCTCAGGAGCTTTCTGTTTATTTTCTAAATCATTGTATGAGGGATGTTGGGCCAGTTTCCCAACAGGTGTTGCTCCCCACCAATAGATGGAGCCCCTCCCCGAGTGCTAATGGTGTCTGCTCTTACCAGCACCACTAGCACTGGAGGGAGTTTTTTTTATTAAAAAAAAAAAAAAGCCCTCACATGCGAATCCCTTGGAACTGCTCAGAACGATTTGCAGACTCGAGAAGATCGGGGCGCAATGTGACCGGGAGCGCTGCGCCCCGCCCATCTTTCCGACGGGCTATGGAGATGTGGGTAGGTGCGAACAACGCATGGCGACAACAGCGTGAGTGGATGCGGCGCATAGCGACGAAGGACGACGGAGAGTTGTGGTGAACGGAGTGGCGCGAAGGTATGTGGTACATGATGATGAAGGGCGATCGGGAACAGAGGCCGGCGAAGAGGTGCAAAAGAAGATGGGTGTGGGCAGGGCTTGTGATGAGTGGCGACGGGTGAAAGGAAGAGGGTGTAGGGCGGGGGGTTGGGGGGGGTGCTCTATCGCTTGCTACTTTGTCTCGCCGTTGGAGTCGTCATCAGCTACGGGGCACTCGTGAAGGTTTTCCTCTTGAAGACATGAGTAAAGGGCGAATTTGTTGAAAGGGGCAACGGATTGGGTTGGTGATGAGGTCTCCTCTCCTCTTTTTCTTCAACAGGTAGGTAAGTGGATATAGATGGATGCTTGAACCCCCTATGGCGCCTTGTTAACTGGTTTGGCAAGGTGGAGCCGCACTGTTTTCTTGTATCTTTTTGAAAAACGGAAGACGGTCGTTAAAGTTTTCGGTGCTAGCGTTGCTCAGAGCCTAAGTGCTGGCAATAGGAGGTGGTTCTCCTCCCCTGAAGATGGTGGGGTAGGGTTTGAGGAAGTTGTGGTAAGGTGGGGGCTGTTGAAGGAAAAGGGAGAGGGAGTATTTTCTGGATTGCTGCTCTTATCGTGCGTCCTAGATTAGTTCGGAGGTCAGGCTCAGGGTTGGTAGGGTGTTGGTCTAGCTTGATGTGAATACTGATTACGTTCTCATGATTAATCAGATAGGTTTTTCCTTCTCACTTTTTGAAAAATTCGAATACAAATTTGAAAATACAAGAGTCATAATCTGAAACTCGTAAGTCAGAATTCTCTCAACAAGGATTTCTCAGTTCTCAATTTACATAATCATTTTTGTCTAGTGCCATTCTCAAAATTTTCCGAATATTTCTGATTTATCCTTGATTTTCTTCCTAAATTTTCCCATGGTTCAGGTTCAAAATCTAATTTGAACATCGCTTTTGAATACCTAATTTTAAATTCGTATATTATCGTATTTCTTTTCTTAAATAGTATATCTCTTGTATGCAATTGAATTCTTACGTTTTTTGAGGCAATATGTTGTTTTTCTTAATTTAACCTAATTCTACTCGTTAGATTCTGAACAGGGGCCTTATGACATAGTCAAATGGAATATCTCGTAGGGTTTGGGGTTTTCTTGGTTTGAGGTAGGGGGTGGAAGGCATCAAAGAATTCTTTGCAAGGATAGAGAGGGGGTAAAATAGGGTTGTTCAACAGGTACCGGCTAGGGGGAACCCTTAACAGATGCGATTGGTGTTGGGTAGTTAGGCTGTCCAATGGGTACCGGCTGTTGAGGGAGACCTTTAGCGCGATTGGCGTTGGGCAGTGTTGTTCACTTCCTTGATGACGGAGACTGAAATTCTTGTGGGGGTAAGGAATTTCAGGGTGATGATGGTGCTTGTCCCCTACTGATATAAGCTATTCTCTGGACTCCTTACGAGGACGGAGTTGGGAAGGTGAATAAGGTCCTTCCCTTCGATGATGGAGGTGGGATCTTTCAGGTCGTATGTTTCAGGGCTTGCTGGTTTCCTATTTTTGTTCTATATTTCGTCAGAGGTTAGAGGTTTGTCAAGTCGTCAAAAGTTGTTTTGAAGCCAAGGCCGGGTAATGGCTCCGACATCTCAAATTTTCCCATAAAAAACCTAACGGGGCATCTTGTGGAGCTCTAGGGCCCTGCTTTGAAGTAAGGGGCCAAAGGCATCAAATGATTTTTTACAAGGACGGAGAGGGGGAGGATATAGGGCTGCTCGATGGGTACCGACTAAAGGGGCCTCTTATCAGATGCGATTGGCGTCAGGTAGTTTAAGCTGGCGGATGGGTACCGGCTGATGAGAGTGAACTCTGGCGTGATTGGCATTGGGTAGTGATAGTTCACCACCTCGACGATGGAGACTGGAATTCTTGTAGGGGCAAAGAATATCAGGGTGATGATGGTGCTCGGCCCCCGCGGAGAAGAGGTTCTATGAAGTTCTTCACGATGACGAAGTTGGGAAGGACGGAGGTGATTGGGAAGGAGGAAGTTGGTAGTGGATGCGATTGGCGTTGAAATTTCGGCGGGTACCGGCGAGTGGCCGCTAACTTCACCCGGATCAGTCTGCGTTTTTTCCCTTCGATGATGGAGGCAGGATTGTTCTGTGGGGCTATTTTTCCAAAAAGAGGTTTAGTGGGATGAACAAATGGTTGGATATTAAGCGTCCTACTAGTGAGGAGGCTAACTTGTAGGATGAAAATAGGGTACAACAGCAGTGGAGATGGTGGCTCTGCTGCAGTAAGTCTTGCCGGAGTAGGGTAAAGAGGATATGATGGGGGGATCTTTGAGTTGCCTATTTTGAAGCTTCTGTAGTGATTTTCTCAGTACATAAAAAAAATGGTATTTCAAAAAGAAGATAAGGCGAGTGGGAGAGGATGGTGGGTTACCACGCGTTCTACCAATTAGGGGGCTAGCTGGTAGGATGGGAGTATGGAATAACAGTAGCAGAGATGGTGGCTCCGCTGCAGTCAGTCTTGACAGAGTGAGGTATAGTGGATTGATGAGGGGTTTTCTGAGTCGTTTCCGAATTTCGCTTAATCATGCGGATTGTCCTAAACTTGTCTGAAGTAGCTCCAATTTTTTCGTGCCAAAGCCAGGTAATGACCCTGGTAACTCAATTTCCAAAATTTCATCCTTAGGCCAATTAGATTTTCCTAATACTTCCTTATCTCACTTTTATGAATTTTCTGTTGCAGTTTTTCTGAGCATACTCGTCATGGGACACTGGGCCCGGTTCCCAGTTTGTGCCAAGTTGTGACGTTATGGTTGTATCTATGGGACGCTAAACCCGGTTTCCAATAGGTGTCACTCTCACCAATAGATGGCGTCTCTTTTTCAAAAAAAAAAAAAAAAAAAAAAAAATCCCTTGGGATTACTGATACCACTACCTATTCAAAAGTCGAAATGGCAACAGTCAAGTAATGGTCATTGTAGATACATTCTAAAAATATGTTATATTAATTCCTTTGCCAGCTGAAGCTAAGACTAAACTTGTCATCCAAAAATTTCAGATGCGATGGGTATCAGAATATGGTTTCCAAAAACCATTGTATCAGATAGGAATGTAAGGTTCACAAGTACGAAATGACAAAAAATGATGGAAGTCTATGGCAGGTTGACCATCTCGTCAGGTAGACATCCTGAAACGAATGACCAAACCGAACAAATGAGCCCTCTATGCCAACAACTTTTGTGCATGTATGTACGACCCGATCAAATAGATTGGGATGAGAAAAGTCCGCAAGTGCCTATAATAACAGTGTACATACTATTACAGGAAGAACGCCTAATACAATGTATACAGATTGGAAGCCTAGACGTCTCATTGATACATCAACCACTAACAACCAGGAACCAGACTCAAAGACTACCCCAATAACTAGTGAATTTGCAGTTTTGTATTGAAAAGATATAAAAAAAGTCAAGGAGAACATACAAAAAGTCCAGCCAGGCCAATAAACATCGCAGACCTTCATAGTTTCAAAAAGGAGATATTGTCTTGGTCAAGTCTAAAGAGTTTACACTAGAAGAAAATGTGTCTCAAAATGGCTGCCTGTCTATTATAGACCCTGGAAAGTTCTCAAGGTGAATGGGGATGCAAATGGACCATTGAGGGTTGTCTGGCGTAAAAATCAGATTGTATCTGAAATACTCGGCAACCACAAGGCATACAATAAGAAAGAGGAATTGATCTGCACTTATACACAATTTGACTTACCGCGGTCGGACGGTTACGTTCTCACCAGGATTCCGGACGTGGGGTTGTTACCGCAGTTCATTTTAAGTGGCAAGAATGTAACATGTCCCAAGCTCAAGACGTCAGAGGAGCAGCTGAGCATAAGCATCAAACAAGGATTTACCGCAGTCTTATGCCATAAGGTGGCCCATACACTCGACGACCTGTATGTTCTCACACTCCATGAATGGAGGATATGAAGTCGAAAAGATTCTGGAACATGTCTACTTCTCTACAGGTGGCAGAGGACCGCAGAAGTAGTACAAGGTACAGTTCAAGTCTGAACCTTCGTATAAGGCTAGATGGTTTAGTAATTACCTACTACTCTTGATACTGTTGCTGCATATGAACGCGGGTTAAAAGGAGATTAAAATGTTTCTACAATGGAACTCGAAACCCCAATTTCTGGCCATGAGGTTGAAGGGGCAAAAGACCCCTCCGAATGGCCCAGGACCTGAGTGCCCAACAGTTGACTTCGGTCAACTGCCTGAGGCCCAAAGTCAATACGGACCCATCCCAGGCCGCCGGTCAGACACACTCACTTGTTTGTATGCAGGTACTAAGATAGCATCGGGACCAAGTACAAGTTTGCAACTATACGCAATCCAGACCCTCGGCTGTGAGTCAATTTGAGCCACCGTGTGTGGGAGATCTGAGGCCGGTCAGCCTCGTCAAACATTACATAAGGTTTGGCCTCCAGGGAGTCAACATTCAATCTTGCTATGCTGCCTTGACGCTGGCTTGACGGTGGCTTGTTGCTGGCTATGCGCTGACACTGTGGACGGCGATGCGGGACTGAGGCAATGTTGGCGCCTTCTCTGTTGAGCGCCCGCCATTGTTGATGTGGCACATGCCACTGTCTTCATTGCTAATGTGGCGCTTGCCACCTGTCTTCATTGCTGATGTGGCACGTGCTGCCTGCCTTCATCGCTGATGTGGCATTGGCCACGCTGTCTACATTGGTGACTGAACGCGACAAGCAGGGAGATCAAGATTTGTGGATGATTGAGGAGGATCGGGATACTTTCCTGATGTTGATGTCGATATTGTGCACTGTTGATTGTCTCCAACGTCTTCACGAAAGAACTGTGCCATGTGGCACTTCAATGTGATCAGGATTTGTCAGGCTCGTTACTAGATACTGTTTTGCTGACGTGGAGGCGAGGGAAGCCTGGAGAAGGAGTGGGGAATGCTGGGCTACTCTCTGTGTGATCATTGATTATTACTTTCTCTTCCACCTTCTACTCTGTCTATATCCCCCTCCACTCTCTTCGTCTGCTAGAAACGAGATATTGTATCAGAGATCACATTGATGGTTATTGGGGATTTTGTTCAGAGCTAAGTTACTTCGTATTTCGACATCTGGCAAGTGTCTTATAGTCCGGGTTCATTACATCTTTTTTGATTCAGCATTTAATTATTTTATTATTTATCTCTTTGCTGAGACTTTGCTGTTTTATTCTTATTCAGCATTTATTTATTTATTTATATATCTTTTTGCTGAGTATTTGCCATGGCTACGATCCGGACGTCCGGACGGTCTGGATTCAGTCCGGAATCCAGATGTCCGGTCTGGAAGGTCCGGAGCTGCCAAATTTCGAGACAAAAAAAGAAAAAAAAACGGTCCAGGACCCTTCCCCATTGAGGAGCCAAGCCCCCAAAATTGTTTTGGGAGTTTCTCAGGCCCGTTTATGCTTTTTTTGGGGGTCCGGACATGCTCTCTCTCTATAGTAATTCATTAGACAACCCCAATTTTTTATTTATTAATAATTCATTACCTTTTATTAATTTTTATTACTTTTTAAAGTCTTTTTCTAAGCCTTTTATAGTTTTTGACTTTTAACTCAAGTTTGGTTAGGAATTCTGACATGACTCTGAGGCAAAAGTGGTTTGCATTATTATTCTGCATAACATACTTTTTTTTCAGATTTTTTTTTTTTTTTTTAATGGTCCGGACATTTCCGGACCTGTCCAGACCTCCGGACCGTCCGGATCTCCCCATGTCCGGAGGTCCGGAAATGTCCGGAATCCCGGACGTCCGGAAACTACCGGACACGGGTGCGGTTCCATGTCCCGAAATGTCCGGGTCCGGGTCCGGCGTAGCCATGGTATTTGCTGTCTTTTTTTTTATTCAACATTTATTTATTTCTTTATTTGCCGAGTCTTGCTGGCTGGTCCATTTTTGTTGGTTCCAGGTGTGTCACCTCAGACTTTCCCCTAATAGGTGGGGCCTGCTTTAGCAGTAGGATACCACCAGGAGGACGATCTGGGCTGCATTCTGACACTCAGGATGCAGACCATGGGCTGCCCAGCCAGGCCCAACACTATATCTAGTGGGAGGGCAGTCCAATTCGGCAGATTTCAATCGGGCAACATTGTGAGCATCATTGGAGCAGCATGCAACTCTGAAGTGCTGCGCTAGAGGTAGAGGTAGAGAAGTAGGAGGTAGTGGGAGAGCGGAGGCTGGAGAGCCATAGCCGCTGGTTGAAGGACGACTGACCTGGGCGCCATAGCTTGGACTGCACTTCAGCGACATGCATCAGAGAGAGCCATTCCACCAGTCAGTGTCGGCAGGACTTCAGCAGCAGCAGGTTAGGGAGAGACAAAGGAGACTTTATTTTTCTTCTCCTCCTCCTCCTTCCTGACTCCAACCTCCATAGTCACTGTTCTTCTTCTTCTTCTTCTTCTTCTTCCGAGAGAGAGAGAAAGGTTACGGGCAGAGTTATTACAGGCTATGGGGCGCAGGATCTGATTCGACATTCTTGGGGCAAACATAGGTTGGACACTTCACATGGAGACTATTTTTTTGACAGCAGCGTTTTCGACTCTGGTCTACTCCCTCACCTCCATCTTTGTCTTGCTCCTTTCTCTCCCATCGTCTATGGTACACCTTCGTGCGTGCTCAAGGGGGGACCTCTTCCTCTGTGTATGCGGCCTCCCTTCTCTCTCACATGTGCGATGATGATAATACGAGTCAGGTCTGTCCATCGAGTCAGGTAGTATGTTTGAGTCTTCCGCTGTACTAAATTGTACCATTTTATGATTGTATGAATACACATTGTCTCTCTGATGTCATCATGTAGGTCATCGATCTCATGTACGTCTGAGTCCTTATCATCACCTCACTGGTCCTTTTGCTCCTTTGCATGCTTACCTTGTCTATGAACATGCATGTGCGGCAGAGCCACTGGAGAAACATTCTTGTATATTCATATTAATATTGGAGACGGCATCTTCAAGCGTTGGGCTTGGCTTGGCGTGGCCTGCCTCAGACCGGTACCGATCGGCCATGGCCTGTCCGCTGCAAACATTTTATTGGTCCAGTAGCTTCCGGACTTTCCTGGGACATGGCACAAAATTGGACTTGGGACTTTGAGACTCGACTGGACGCTCCTGGACTTTTCTTGTTGGGTAACGGACGGAATCCTACCAACCTACGACGCTTCGGCCTCTAGACCCTACGGCCTACCCTACAGGATGGCCCTGGGACTTGGGTCTTGTCGGGACCTTGGGACCGGGACTGGGTGTCTGCAACGTGAATCCTTTCACACCATTCGAGAGCACACATAACGTGTGCACTGCATGAGGGTGAAGCCCAAACGTGAACACAATCATTGGAAATGACGAGAAGAGAGACAAGGCAGAGACCAGAGTGCAGGTTACACGCAAACAATAATAACATGAAGAACAATTGCGTAGTTCGACATGTACCCGGCGCTGCATTTCGACTGGCATGTACCAAAACGAGGTCTGAAGCGACTTCACAATTTGTTACAAGCTGATCACACTGAGCTCGAGGCAGCCCAAACTCCTGGCACTAGTGAAATAAGCAAGTTGACAATGATGTCCCCACAACGTTAAGGTTTGCCGCATGAGTGCATCATAATCAAGCAACGGGCTTGAGGAACCATGTGGACACAAGACAACCTGTAGTCTAACCAGAAAAGTGGTGAAGCAAAACCAACTTGGCTTGAAAAGTGCCCAGTACATTCACCCGGGGCTATTAAATACATCAGCGGGGATGGAAGCTGACTTGCTCAGAAGTTGTAGCAGCACCTACCTACACTTACTAACTCAGAGCTGCACAAATGATTGTTGGCCAATTGGATGGGAGCATATGACCTCTAACAACGTTCAACCATCTCAAACGGAAATAGGGGCAGGAGCTATGGCAGCTTGACCAGCTCTGATACCATTGGAGCAGAAGCCTTCAGGTGTGACAGCTCACACTCAGAACCAGTGGGTACGCCGAAAAATGATGTGGAAGGGGGCGGTCCTAACGTGACAAAGATTTTAAATGTCAAGTACATCCACCCCCCCCACCGCCGGCCTTTTGTTCGTCACCAAGTGTTGTTACCCCCTCTTGCTAGAAATCTTGAACTATATGATGTAGCCCAAAAATATGTATTGTTGACGAGGCCCCACACAAGCGGTGGAGCATGTGGTTTGATTCGATGCAACGCGATGCACATTACCAGGGCTTTACATACTGCGAGTCCCTCTGAAAAGCGGGAGAGCCTTCGGGAACACAGACAGATACAGGTGGTGCAAGGCTGTCATCAGCCCGGGCCGTGAGATGTTGGGTGCAGTCCTCGGGAACATACAGACGCAAGTCCCGCAACAAGCGCAACCCTCCTTTCTAGAAGAGCGAGTGCTAGTGATAATCCGGAGGAAGGTGAGGATCCCCCGAAGGGCAAGCTTATCACGTGCGATGTGCATTCTTGGAAGTCGAAAAGACAAAGTAGCTGCCGAAGGCTGGCTGAACAACATCACAACGTAAACACGTGGACCCATTATCATGGACGAATGATTTGCTGGATTGTGTGCAAGGCTGCAAGGAGTTTCCTAAGAATAATTTAAAAAGTCGCTGTTACAACTTACCAGATTGCGGTGGCGCCAGCCGATGAACACGAGACACTTTCGAGATTGCACTGGGGCTGTACAAGTTGAAGGTGATGCTGTCTGGGCTAACGAATGCACCTGACACTTTTCAGCGGGCTATGAACTACATCCTAAAACAAACACTACCTCAAAAAAATGAGTTCGTGGTGCTATATCTTGATGACATCCTTGCATCCAACAAAATTTTAGGACAAAAGTTCCGACACATTTAAGGTTGGTGTTTGCACTAGGCAATGCCAACGCGTGATCAATGCTAAAAATAGCAAGTTCAGCAGGAGAAGATAGCCTAGCCTACACACATGACTTCGGTTGTAATGACACGACCCAAGTAGGCTACCTTCTCCAATCGAACTCTCTATTTTTAGAATTGATCATGTGTTGACCTTGTCTAGTGCAAACACCAACCTTGAATGTGGTGGACATTTTCAAGTTGTTCTGAAATTTGTCGGATGCAAGGATGCCATCAACATATGCCACCACGAACTCGTTGAGGTCGTGTTTGTTCGAGGAAGTATTTCATAGCCCGCTGAAAAGTGGCAGGTGCGTTCATCAGCCCAAACAGCATCACCTTTTCTTCATATGGTGATCTCCTACAAAGAGTTCATTCATCAAAGCCGTGCCATAATAACTGTTTCAATAACCATCCTGACCAGGAAGTGACCAGGAAGTATAAACCCTTATACACGGGTTGAGCAATCTGATGAAAACTGCATACCGGCAAAGCTTTTTTCTAGGCAGCTGAAAGAACACTGATATAGGATTATACTTTGGTTTCATAACTTGTACACTTCATAGTGGCAAGTGCCCTTTTGTAGTCTTTCCAGAAGTTCAAACACGGTGAGGAGCGAAACATAAAAAATAAGACAAGGAGGACACCGGGGAGCCAAAGGGAAAGTCAACTTAGAGAACCAGTTGCGAATAGCCAAGAGGATTTTTTTTCGCAGAGGGTGTTCAATAGCATTCGAGACAACTCCAGAAGATTCAATAATAGTAGTGAAGCACAAGCACGGGTCTCTGTCACAAGCTGTTGTACCACTTTCTTGAATAGCCAAGAGGAATTTTTGCAGAAGGCATTCAATAGCAATCAAGACAGCTCCACAAGATTCAATAAGAGTAGTAAAGCACAATCACAAAGTCTCTGTCACAAGCTGCTGTACCACTTTCTTCTTTTTTCCACCCTAAAACTGTTGGGTTGGCTGATTCCCAGAAGGTCTGAAAACTGGCTGAAGAGCAAATAAGAATAAGAACATGTATTAAGAAAAAAACAACGAAAGGGGTGAAAACTGGCTGACGTGCAAATAAGAACATGTATTAAGAAAAGTCCGAAAACTGGCTGATTTTTTTTTTTTTTTTTTTTTAACTTTTTTTTTGAGCAAAGGACTTGGTAATCGATCAACAGTAGGCAAGAGCTTTTTGAAACAACAGAGCTGATTGAAAAAGAGATTTAGAGGTCCTGTGACTACCAAGCAGATTGGTAGTCGAAGAATGCTCCAGGCGTTAGCCACCATGGAAAAATGTCTGCAAAATCAGTGTCCCAAATATTGCGTGCAAAAACTATCGTTGAAGACTGTTGCGAAGGAAGCTGTGAGAAGACAATCCAGAACATTTTCTAATGACGCACGCAGGAGAATGCGGGGTGCTGCATAACTAACGTAGGTACGCAGAGCAGAAATAAAGAGAGCAGACTGTAGTTCTGATGTCCTCCACCAATGTAACTCTCTCTCTCTCTCTCAAAACTGTTTTCTATAATAAAGTCGATGAAGCAAACTGGTTCCAGGCCCCAGGCAACTGCATCCCAAGCCCCAGAGGTACCACCCAAGAATGAGGACAACAACGAGGAAGCAAACAGGGTCCAGGCCAAAGGGAACTCTATCCCAGACCCCTAAAGTTACACCCAAGTATGAAGAGAGAACTCCATTCCAGCCTGCCTTCCTCACATGACAGCTTCAGCCCCCTAGACCTACAACCCATGATTGAGGAAAGCAAGCAACTGGGACAGCAACCATTGTCCTTCAACCAATTGTCTGAACTTGGTGCACCCCCAGGGTCCCCCACATCAATGGAGTTTTTCATGAGTGATGAACCAGGCAGGAGTGCAAGACTCCAGCAATTAACACCATCCATCCACTCACTGTCCTCAATGCTTTGTTTCTTGCTAACCTGTCATTATCCAGGCCTGCGAGACTGAGCATCCGACGCCCTCCGATCATTGTCATTACCAGGAGGGCGCGGCTGAACGATCCAAACCGGCAACCGACACCCTCCACCGAGTGCGCGGCTGAGCAATTGACACCCTCCTTTCTTGCTAACCCATCCTTGTCCAGACATGGTGTTTCCATCAGAACACGGTACCGCGGTTCAGTTAACGAAGGAAGGAAGGAAAGGTAAACCTGCAGCCACATTACATGCAGTGTAATATGCCAAGCGAATACCGAGAGGGGGGGGGATTGATTGGCTATGGAGGGAGGAGTGTCCCAGAGCAGCGAAAAAGAAAGTACTGCAACTGCATTGGAGTACAGCAGAACAAGTCATGAGGAATGAAAGGAGAGAAGACCGAAAAGCCGATTCCAGTATCTCCTCACAAAGGATGTCCAAAATAGGGAGAGAGGCTTTACGCATCTGGACAAAGAGAGGCCCACATCATTCAATCTTGAGACCAGAGTCTCAAAATAGATCCCGTTTCCGGAAGTCAGCAGCAATGTGCATGCTGTGAAAAAAAAAGTATTTGCAACTGCATTGGCATACAACAGAACGAGTCAGAGACACAATAAAAAGGAGAGAAGACTGGACAGCTGACTCCAGAAGGATCTTCAGAATGGGGAGGGAGAGAGCTTTTGTGGATGTGGACACAGAGATGCCCACAACATTCAATCTTGATACCAGGAGTCTCAAAATAGATCCCATATCTGAAAACCCTTACACACTTGTCAGCAGCAGGAGAAGCCATCTTTTGTAGTTAATCCTGACATATGTACACTTTCAGACCGGGTTACCGAGCAGACTACGTTCTGTGCATGTGTGTGTGTGTGTGTGTGTGTGTGTGTGTGTGTGTGTGTGTGTGTGTGTGTGTGTGAGAGAGAGAGAGAGAGAGAGAGAGAGAGAGANGAGAGAGAGAGAGAGAGAGAGAGAGAGAGAGAGAGAGAGAGAGAGAGAGAGAGAGAGAGAGAGAGAGAGAGAGAGAGATTCAATGTTCTTGTCGAAGGTGGCCTACAATGAATTTATCCTACCACTTCAGCAAATGAAAACTTGGGAACTTCTCTACTCAGCTAGGAGCAAGAAGAATAAAAGCTCTGATAACTGGCAAAGCGTGAAAAACTGAGGGCCTGCCAGGCGCACACATTCGACAGGCAATTTCGTAACCATGATGGACAAGCGAAAGTATGCATTGGTAGTGCTCCTACAGATGACTGTGGTCATTTGCCCGCAAGATAAGTCGTGCAAAGATGTGCCAAACATCGTGGTGATGATCCTTATATATATTACCTCACACAAGTTTGGACTTCACCTTGCTCAGCTGGATGAAATTCTACCATTTTGCTAACAATGACTCGCCTGGATGTCCGAAGGGTGGTTAACTTCCCTCCTAAGGATGAAATTCTACCATTTTGCTACCAATGACTCACCTGGATGTCCGAAGGCCATTTTGCTAACAACGAGTCGCCTTGATGAAATTCCACCATTTTGCTAACAATGACTCTACCATTTTGCTAACAATGACTCACCTGAGCCCCGGCCTGGCTTGTCCTCAAAACTGACCTTCACAGCTTCATGCACCGATCGTTCAAACTTTACTTGGTATGAAGGGGGGCGGGGCGTAGACAATTTTGTGTGAATAAAAAACTCAGAGTATAGAGCCAAGAGATTCAGAGAATAAAGCCTGTTTCTCTGAGTTTAGTCATCAGTCTGAATGCAGCAGATTCCTTCGCCTTCTTATGCGTTGGCAGAGAATCTCCTGTACATTCATGGATGCAACTTCCCATATTCACCATAGCCTTTATGGTAAATCTGCAGGGCATACACACGCCAGGCAACCACACAGGCACACCACCATGCAGATGAGTTAACTTCCACAGGCATCACAGTTTCAGGCTTCAGACATCTGCTGCGGAGAACCTCTGCCAAGTTTTACAGTGCATCACAACATGTCAATAACTATCAGCCTGAAAATCAGGTGTATACTTCCGGGAAAATGCATGGTGTGTTGTCGTGCAGTGCAGCACGCCGATAAGAAAAGAAAGACACATACAAAATCAGTTTTATGCTCTTCATATTGTCCTGACCCAGTTGCGAATAAAGGACAAAGGTTCGGCATAGCCCCCCACGTTTCAACAAGGCAGAAAGGAAACATCGGGTGTGCGCCCTTGAGGAGCCTGGCAGCGAAACGCTTTATGGGGACGTGTCCTTCTGCACGCGCCCCCCAGCCTTGCATTCCGCAATAACTCAGCTCAAAACATGCATCAGCCGTGGGTGTGGGTCGCCACTTTAGGCAAAGGGTCGACACAGGGGTCAAAAGCCATGCCCACTGCCTGAAAGGCCTGCTGCTGTGGGGTACCTGAAACAAGGCCTAAAAATGGCCTTCAGAGGCCCAACGTGTGACAGTTGACCAAGGACAGTCAACAGTCAACAGCAGCTCGGAAATTCGGGCCCATGAGTCAAAGTCAACATGGAACCAAGCTTACCTGTTTGCGTTCGTGTTCGACATTGCACACTGCTGTCCGTCTTCAGAAGGTGTCTGCGCTGACAAGCGCCATGATGAGATCAGCTCATTGTCAGTGTGTGTCAGAGCAGACTGTCTGCTGACATGGCGAGAGGGAGATGCCCGAAGAGGAAGTGGGATTGTGAGGGAGATCTATCTACTATGTTGATGGGTACTTTCGCTTCCACCTCTTAAGTCTTATCTCCCTTCCAGCATCCTCTTCTCTGGTGACCAGACATTGGGCTACCTGACGACATCTATGATTTTAGAGACATTGAAACTGCGCTGTGACATTCTGTGTTTCGACATTGACAAGCTTCTCTTCCGATTGGGTTCATTGCAATTTGGTATCGGAGCGAAATCCTCCAATCCGCCGCTAACTGCTGGTGCGCGGGGTGATATTGTAATCGCGCGCTCGATTGCGCGCTCCGCACGCCTCAATATAAGCGTCTCCTTTGTGCGCGCACAGGAATCAGATGATGATGATGATATTTTGTTGGCGGGAACACTGACATGGCGCTGGGCAACTGGCGGGAGTGGTCGTTGGCAGAACGCTGATGTGGCGCTGGGCAACTGGCGAGACTGGTCGTTGGCAGAACGCTGACGTGGCGCTGGGTGGCGAGAGAGAGAGCTGCTGATGTGGCTTCATGGGATCGATGCGCGCTTGCTGATGTGGTATGGCGCACTGGTGCTGACGTGGTACCTGACGAGGAAGCAGGGGGTCACATTGTCTGGCGTGGCACTTTCCGAAGTGTCGCGACTTACCTGCTGACGTGACACCTCCGAAGCCGCAGCAGCACATCAGGTTGACGCGGCTGAATGAAGACGATCCAGTGATCACATAAGAATTGGGCAGACACTTGCTGCTCAAGTGGACGCGACACATGTCCACTCTTGACGGCCTTACTGGCCATTGCTGCTGACGTGGCATTTCCTCCGACGATCTGCCACTTAGGCTTGATTGGAGTGTGACACGTGGCAGATCTGCCGTGCGCTGCCATCCGCTGAAGATTGGTGGGAACAACTACTTGCACTTGTGTGGTCTGACGGGCGGTACAGCACGAGACTATGTTGTACTGCCACACGTCAGAACTTGTGCCTGGACACACAAGCATATGTGAGAGAGACAGTGAAGGGGAAGACCAGCTGACACATTGCCGATTGATAGTGTTGCTGGCTGAATAATGATACTTACCTGTCGTGGGCCATCTTGTGGATGTCTGCAAACTCACCATTGTGTTGTTGTCTTGATCACATTGGTCATGGCTGCGGAAACCTGTACAGACTAGGAAAATCATCATCAAAACGGAAACCAGCACAGTTAGATTTAGGAAAGAAATTGAGAGTTCTGACCCCACAATTCTTATTTTTTTTGGTTTCTTATTTCTTGCCGTAGAGATCGAAACTCGTTTTGAAGCATGGTCGTGGAATTTGCAACTGTCTTTTGAGTTTATTGTGCGGCGAACACACTGGGAAAAATGACTTCTCTGGAACTGCTTGTGTGCGTCTATTATCACTCATTTCATCTCTCTTATCCTCTCTCCCATTCCGATCACCTTCTTCGCTGATGGAGTAGTAGTAACAAGAACCTGTGGCCAATTGGAAGAAAGACGCAGCACATGCTGGGCCGTCTTTGTCAACTGCTCACTGCACTGCACAACGTCGGGCCAGACGCTGAGCAGGATGTTCGCAGCCAGTTCAATCTGCGAGCTGCAGAAGTCGAATTATCAAGGGCTGAAACTGCTGTTCAGATGCTGGAAGCCAGCGGGAGAGTGCAGCAGACTATTGACCGAGGACGAATGGCCCTCGATCACTTTGTTGCTGAGCAGCTTGTGAAGATAGCCGGTACCGAGGCCAAAGAAGGGAAAGGGGAACCAAGTGAGAAAGGAAGAACCTGAACTGACAGAAGAGATAATGGGTGACACAATTAAGTAGTTGCAAGCTGCATTGGCGGAAGAATTGAAAGACAAAGAAGAATATCAAAGGCAGTGAAAGGAACAAGAGCAACAAGCAAGAAAGATCGAAGAGATAAAAAAGAAGTTTAATGTTGGGGAATCAGAAACTGACGTGGCGTCTATCTTGCAAAACATGATGGCTTACCTAGCACACCTAGAAATCGAGATTGCTAGTGTCACCGCAGAACTTCAGACGGTGCGCAGACTTGTAAAAGGGAAGAACAAGGTTGTGCATGAAGAGGTAGCCGAGGAGAAATAACGAGTCTAAGGAGAAGTTAATGAAATACACTATGAAACCCCGTGACACAAAAGAACCCGAACCCACCAAGAAAGAAGCCCCAAAGAAGGAAGAAGGAGAAAGACCAAAGAGAAAAACAAAAAAGTGAAGATGAAACTTCCATTCACTTACAAAGGTAAGAAGAGAACATTTGTTGTTGTGGATCACAGAAATTCATACTTGCTGTGGGACCGCCCCAGTAGAAGAGGACAGCCAAGTGGTGTTCTCCACATCTTGTCTTGGAGAAACTGCCAAAGAGGGGGTGCTATCGGAAGCTAACGCTGTTGGGTTCGAGGATATTGGGGATTGGGCTCGAACCATGATATTGCGAGAATTTCTCCTTAAGATCAAGGAAAGGTTCCTCGACAAAACGACGACTGACAAAGCCTATGACGAGCTCACCACCATTGGTCGGAAACGTTGGTCCAGTGTTGAAACTTTGTCCCGTGAAGTGGATCATTTGCTGCAGGTACCTGGACTGAACTTGCAAGATAACCAGGTCCTTATTGTCAGAGCCCATACGCGAACAGCTTGTGGCTAGGGCCAAGTCTGGTAAGTACAACTAATGACAGTTTAGGGATCTCGCTCTTCAGCGGGAACCACACAAGTAAAAGGAACCTATGCGAACATTGTTAGGAGTGGACCGACGGGTGGGTACGGGTACGGGAAAAAAGTCTTGTAGAGGCAAAAGCGACACGGCCATATTCTCGATATCTTCGACGGTGAGACAATTGAGAAATGACCCCTCGAAGAAACAGAGGGTGAAGCAAGTGGTGGCAGTGAGTCTAGAAAGCGTGACGTCACCACCATGGTGGCCAACAAGGGTGGCACCAATCGAAATGGTGGATTTAAGAAGAGGCGACCACGTTCCTTTCCCGAGCATCCTGGCATTGTTTTTGCCCGACCATAGGAGAAGAAGGGGCTGACCCAGAATGAATGACAGGAACAGATGGATAATCGGCAATGTCTAAAATGCGGCACTGCAGAACATATCATTGCATGGTGTCCCCTCATCCATAAATCAAAAGGGAGCAACCAGTAGGAGTAACATCTACTGCTACTGAGTTGATGGGTTTGGACAAAGGTAAGGCGTCTATAACCCCTTTCAACCTCCCAACTAGCAAGGCAGAGGATAGCTCTTTTTCGGCCCGTCACCCAAAACACCCTGAAAAAGTACTGTGTTCTGTTTCTCGAGGTGATCCCCTTGATGAACTTGGTTGTGAACTCGTTGCTTTACGAAGTTTATGGGCTAAGAAAGCAAAGTCTAAGGGTGAATTGATGACTGCTGACGTAGAGATTGCGCGCACATGTGTAGGTGCTTTGTTAGACCCTAGGTCTACGCGGTCCTCTATCTCAGAAAAAGGCAATTTGTAAGTTGCATTTGAGAATGGAATTGCAAGACCCTTTGAGACCTATCACGTCTATGCTTGCTGACCAAAGCACAATATCAATCTCTCGGTTTGCACTGCAATTGAGGGTCACCCTGAGGTACTGTCATGATATTGAGAGAAACCTGGACGAACTGATTTTTGCGATCCCTCTTGATTGGGCCCGCATTCTGCGTAAGGGGCCTTGACTGATAGAAGGGGACTGGGTTGTGATCCCGGGAGAGACTGAGAGTGTGGGCTGCGTGGTGGAAGTACGGGCTGGCGAATCCTTGGTCAGCCTCCTCCACAAAGGGAAGCACAATGTCCTCTCTAAGTACACCCCGGAGGTGGTGAGATGGTGTAAGAATGTGGAGGTGAACAAAATCCGCGTGATAAAGTCGAAGGACCTATGGGTCGCCTTTCAACCCGAGACACCTCTAGAAGAACTCCCCCTCGACCCGGCATTGGAGGCCCAAACGTCGACCGCAGGCCACACCAAACAAACAACTGTTCAGCCTGACTGTAAAAGATACATACCAGCTACTACGCCCAAAAGTGAATTTGAGGGACGTGGTGAAGGCCCGATGGCAAACCCAGCTGAATGTCGGAAGAGACTCTCTGCGCCCTATCAGATGGTTTACAACTATAAAATCTAAACCGGCGAAGTTCGCCTCACTACAATGGCAGATAGCACATCGCTGCCTCCCGACAAATAATTGGCTGGTGGACCGCACACACCTGGAGCAGAGAGGCTTGGCGTTGCCATGGTGCAAATCCTGTCACACTGCCTTCCCCTCTCGAAAGATCCCGGAAACGATTGAACATATTTTCCTACAGTGCCCAGAAGCGGTGCTGACATGGCAGTGGTGGGACAGGATATGGAGCCTTTTCGACACCGGATCCACCTGGCCATGGGATTGGAGAGCACTGCTCTGCGAGGCTTGGACCTCCCCTACGGACAGGGACTTTGAGAACAACATGTTCAAGACAGGCAGTCAGACAATTTATTAACCAAGAACTCCTTACCCGATGGCAGAAAATCAAAAGCCAATGGACTTATACCACCGAAAAAAAGATGCCCAACAAGCAATAAACAAATTCGCAGATGACTGGTTGGGCAGCGACCAAGGGGGACGGATGGCATGTATCCGCTGGGACGGGGGACAAGTACAGGGGCAGGAACGGGATGATTTCCAAAGAGATTAATGCATACACTTTAATGATTGGACCAAGATTGACCAGCGGATCCCTCTCCGACCACCCACAGACTTCCCCGACCCCTTCACACCCCACCAGCTGGCAATGGTGGACATGCAATGGTACGGTGCGGCATGAACAGACGTCGACGTCAGCCTGCTTGTCTCCATGATGCTATCCTGCTTGGCAGTAAAGAAAAAAAGGGAGAATATATCGTCAAGAGAAGGAAGGAGTGAGTATGATCTTCTGAGACAGATACTTGGGAAGGAAACTGGACGGGATGGTGGACCCGCCCGACACGGCTGCTTTTCAGAATATAGGAGTGGGGGGAACCAGGAAGGGAGAGCAGATATTTGGCGCTGGGTGCAAGGGGCTGGCAGGATTGTACCACACTTTTCCGATGAGATCCGACATACTTTGAACTTTGCCTATGTAAGGGGGCAGGATTGTACCACACGTTCTAATGAGATCCGATGCGTTTTGAATTTTGTCTATGTAAGGGACGCTGGACCCGGTTTCCAGCAGGTGCTGTTCCCTGCCAAAAGCTCAGACACTTGGCAAGGGAGCCGCCCGGCAGTTTTGTTCCTCGGAATTTGGATGTGGGGGGAGCCAGGAAGAGAGAGCAGATATCTAGCGCCAGGGCAGGGTGAAGAGGCCCCCCCCCCTTCCAACCTCCTGCTCAGTCAATCCCCTGGACCCCAGGGTAATCAATGCTGGCAGGATTGGGCCACACTCTTCTGATGAAGATCTGATGTGATTCGAATTTTGTCTATGTAAGGGCCGCTAGACCCGGTTTCCAGCAGGTGTTGCTCCCCACCAATAGATGGAGCCCTCCCCACCAATAGATGAGTTTGTTGCGATGCCCTTTGGCTTGACTAACGCCCCTGCAACCTTTCAGAGGTCTATGAATGAACTGCTTAGGCAGTGGCGGTGTATCTCGACAACATCTTCGTCTACAATAAGACGTTGGAAGACCATGAGAAACACCTAGGAATGGTTCTAGGGAAGCTAAGAGAAGGTAATTATGAGCTAAACCCTAAGAAGTCGGAGTTTGCTAAGTCTGAGGTAGTCTACCTTGATCTCCGGCAGCTCTACTGGGAACCGCTTATGCCACGCCGCCTTTAGATCATCCCAACTGATCTTGGTGTACAAGTCGGCGGCTACCACCCCGTACTTGGACAAAAGGTTGTCCAACCATGCTTGGCACGCCCCCCCTGATCGGGAGTATAAGCATGAGTGATGCTTGTCCTCGCTGACATGGTGTAGCTGCAACTTGAGCTCGAACTTCCGAAACCACGGAATCAGGTCCGTCTTCGTCGAGTCGCATAAGATCTCCTGACCATCGAACTTTGGAGTTGTCTCGCGCGGTTCCGATCTCGAGTGAGGGGCGACAGTATAGATCCGCTGCTCCAACTGTTGCGTTGCGGTTTGCTGTAACCGCACGCCGTCCTTGAGGGTTCCGATGTCAATCTCCAATGCATCAAGGCGATCGGAGGTGTTGTAGGAGCTGACAACAGGGGCGGCGACGGTTTGTTCCAGCCGCTGGAGGCGGCTGTTGACTTGGTCAAACACCCATTTTGTGCGTTTGAACTGCGTCGTCGAGGTTGTGGATGTCCTCCGGATGTGCAATGCACGTTGCCAGGAGATCCGTGAAATGGGAGAGTAGAGCGATCTTGCTTCCACTCTCTTCCATGTTACCAGACTCGGCCTTGGCCCGCCATTCCGATGCCATTGTGAGCAAGGCTCGCTCCCCGTTGAATATCTTCTCGTGTCGTTGATCTCGCTCTTCATCGGCAGCCTTTGCTGCTGCCTCGTCCTGCCGACGTTTTTGCTCGATCGCTAGTAGACAAGCTTTCTCTGCGTCTTTTTGCCACCTTCTTTGCTCGGTGTCTGGCCCGTGGTACAGCCTCCTCTTTTTGTTTCACCGGTGCCTGGAGTATCCCCATTCAGTCTCTCCAGCATCGGTACAAGCCGCTTCCGTAACTGGGCAGCCTGTTGTCTCACAGCCGGCACAGCCGCAGGGCACACAGCCCCAACAGCAGCTAGTACAGCAGCCTGCACCCCAAGGTCCACAGCTTGGAGTGGTGCAGGTACTAGGACAAGGCCGATGGGTTCCAAAGACTGCCATCGCCTTGCCTAAACCCTTCTCAGGGGATAAGAGGGGTAAAGACCTTGACACATGGTTGAGGTCAGTGCCAGTCTACGTGAAGTGCAAGTTGACCTTGCCACACGAGGAAGTGCTTGTGGCTGCCTCCTACCTGGAGGGAGCGCAGCAAGGTGGCTAAGTGGGTTAGTACAACTACAGGGGTACGATCATGACTTTCTCGCCCGGGCAGTCAACCAAAAATTGGACGACTTCCTCAAGCTGGCATGATCCTCAGGAGGCCCAAAAGGTCATTGATGCGATCCTGACTTTGAGTTCTAGAACGTTCAAGTCAGTAAGGGATGCCACAGACGCAGTGGAGCGTCTGATCTGTGTGCCTCGAGTGTGCTATGACCCCCAGGTCTTACTTGCCACTTACCTGAGATGTCTTCCCATGCCACTCAGGAATCAGTGGGCAGATGAGGCCTAAATCACCATACGCAACTTCCCCTTGTTCAGCAAGAAGGCCCTAGACCTAGAGGCAAAGATAGGGCATGGGCACCAATCCACGACGGCTGGCAAGATATACGCACTGCCTCCCAACTGGAAGGCGAAGGGTTGCATTATGTTCGTCGATAACGATGACTCAACCATCAAATTAGATGACGACTTCCAAAAGGGAATAGGTTCAGGGGCGGGCAGCGTAGAGGCTTCAGGGGGTGGAGCAGTCGCCACCTCAGTCTAAAAAGGTAAGGCGACCGGTAGACGCCGTAGAGGCTCTCGGTGTAGGAGTTAAGTAGACCCCAATGCTCCTCCATGGGAGGAAGCGGGTCTCACAAAGGACGTGTGGAGAGACCGTTACACCCGGCAGGCTTGTATTCGTTGTGGCCAACATGGCCATAATCAGTTCAAATGTCGAAATTAGAAGGTGACGGAAAAGATCCTGCCTACAATGGGGCAGGCGTCGGTATCCTTCGCATCCCAGGGAAGTAATGTGGCCAGCAGTTCTGGCACTGCTTCGGGAAACACGTCGGGCCAATAAGAATGGTAGTTGTTCCTGCTAGGATCGAGGTGGTTAACACACCCTCACCGTCTCCGTTGTCGTCCCGCAAACATATTCAAACCAATCTGAATGTGTTTGAGTCCTTAGAGGAGCCAGATAAGGAGTGGTCTAGATCGGACCCGCTAGCTTCTTGGACGACCATGGCCAAAGCCCCTAAGGGTGAGTTGTTCCTCGACGAGGTAGTTATAGGCGGTCGCAAGGCCGGGGCCTTTTATGACACTTGTTCGATGGGGAACTTTATCAGTCGCGCGTGCGTTGAGAGGCTGCACTTACAGGGGCTAGTGCAGCGCCCGAGTCGACCTGTTCCAACAAACAACGCATGGTAGTCAATGACAACCTTAAAGACATTGAGTGTTGTTTCCTGGACGCAGGAGGGGAACTGGGACATCGAGTCTCGTTCCTAGTCAGCGATGACCTCCCAATGGATATCCAGTTGGGTATGTACTATCTTTTGGTTGCACAGCCCCAATTTGACTGGGACCAAAAAGTGGTCAAAGACACTTTGGCCCCTCCTCGGGAGGTTCTTCTACGTCAGTAGTGATCATCAAACCCTGAAGTGGATGAGAACCCAACCTGTACTCTCTGATGCGTTGAAACGCTGGATTGAAGTTGTTAAGCAGTATGACTTCGAACCCCAGTACATCAAATGAGGGTACAACAAAGTTGCTGAAGCGTTGTCACGTACGCCAGACTTTCTTGGTGAGCTGATCACTTAGTTTGGGCTTGTGGACGATGTTACTCACTCTTTGGTGGAAGCCTATCGAGAGGATCCGTTTATGGCTGAGATCATACACAGACTCGAGGCAAAGGACAGTGACTTCTGCCAAGTTTGAGTTGGTCAACGACCTGCTGTTCCTTGAGAAGGCCGGGAATAAACGTTTGTGTGTGCCTAATCCGGAGTTTTTGCGTAGTTTATTTTTAGGTGACTGTCATGATGCCACAAGGCATTTTGGCTATAAGACTGCAGCTAATCTGCTGCAGCAGTTCTGGTGGCCCACAATGATGAGAGATGCCAAGTTGTACGTGGAGACTTGTCAAGTGTGTCAGAGGGGCAAGCCACGTACACAGGGCCCTCTTGGGCTTCTCAAGCCCCTTCCGATCCCGGAAAGGCCCGATGAGAGCCTGTCCATGGACTTCATGGACACGCTGGTCACCAGCAAAAGTGGAATGAGACACATCTTTGTCATTGTGGATAGGTTTAGTAAGTACGCTAGATCAGTTGCAATGCCTGAAACTGCAAAGACCGAGTAAGTCATTACGCTGTTCAAGGAAAACTGAGTCTGAGACTTTGGGCTGCCAAAGTCGATTGTGAGTGACCGGGATGTCCGATTCACAAGCAAGTTGTGGATAGCTGCAGCCTTCCACAACAGCCTTCCACAACTCGCTTGTGAATCGGACATCCCAGTCACTCACAATAGACTTTGGCCCCTCTTGGGCTTCTCAAGAAGACAAACTTTCAAGGGCTGAAACTGATGTTCAGATGCTGGAAGCCAGCGGGAGCGTGCAGCAGACTACTGACCGAGGCCAATGGCCCTCGATCACTTTGTTGCTGAGCGGCTTGTGAAGACAGCCGGTACCGAGGCCAACGTGTGAGAGGAAGGAAGAACCTGAACTAACAGAAGAGATAATGGGCGACACAATTAAGTAGTTGCAAGCTGCATTGGAGGCAGAATTGAAAGAGAAAGAAGAATATCAAAGGCAGGGAAAGGAACAGGAGCAACAAGCAAGAAAGATAAAAACAGGGTGCACAGACCTCCGGGAACCACCCAGAGGCAAACGGGCAAGCACAGCAGCTGAACTGCTCTGTACAACACCTGCTGAGGCACTACATCAAGCCCAATCACGTGGACTGGGACGAGAAACTAGCTCTCATCGCCAGCCTGTACAACAACGTTGTGCACAACGCAACTGGGGTGAGCCCTAACAGTCTGCCACTGACTTTTAAGCCTAGACTGCCCCTAGACCTTTTACTACCTGAGAACCAGCCAACTGCTGCACCTGGAACACTGGAATTCGCCTATCGATATTAACAACTGATGCAGCAGGCGATAGAGCAGATGCATAAAGCGTAGGCGGTAATGATAGAATCCGAAAACAAACACCGCCGTCCATCAACATTCCAGATAGGGGATAGAATCTGGGTAAAGTCCTCTGAACTGGGGCAGGAGCACGGTATTTCCCGTAAGCTCATGCCACAATACTTTGGTCCTTGGGAGGTTCTAGATATTGTCGGGAATGATCCGGATGGGGCGTCGTATGTACTTCACATCCCTGGTTACCTACACGCTTACCCTATCTTTCACACCTCCAAGCTCGCACCTTTCAAGGAAACTGATCAGTTTCCTTCTCCTCACTCAATGCTGCCCCCAACCATGGACGGAGAGGTCGACATCGATGACATCATGGACCATAGGGAAAAGCCAATTCCAAAACCGACAGGCAGGGGTCGTCCTTTGAAGCCGAAGTTGCAGTATCGCGTTCGGCTCAGACATCACACTGATCCAAAGGAGGATAGATGGTTTACACGGGAGGAGCTGATGCAGACCGTTCCACAGGTTGTCGCCCACTATGAGACGTTGATGCAGAAAGGAAAGCGCTACATTGAATGAACTTCTCAGAGGACTAGCGAAGTATGGAGGAGGGAATGCGAGGCGCAAGGCCTCAGTAAGCCCTATTGGGCCCTGTTTGCAACAGTGTCAGCCGCCGTAAGTGAAGGCAGGCCCGACCAAGGACAAGAGGCCTATTTTTGGCTACCACGCAACTGGGGGAATTCAGGTAGTTGCGCAGCGCCAGTTGGTTGAGAGCGCCCAGGCCCTGGCTGCCTTTTTCAAATGTAACCGAGGCAGGCCCTGGGCCAGATACGCAACACTGGCCGAATACAAGCTGTGAACAGTTGAACACGGGTAACCACTCTAGGCCCTGGGCTTGACTCCCTAGACCGGGGCTTGACTCCCTAAACCGGAGCTGTGAACAGTTGAACACGGGTAACCACTCAGCCACGTGGGGACTACTGGAAGCTTCTGGGCAGGGGCCCAGCGCAGCCAGGCCACACACAACGGACAAGCCACTTCCATATAGGAAAGTGCGTGCCTCCGCATTTGGCATTCGGGCACTTGCTACATGCTGCGCAAGCGCTGCTGCTCTACTGGCAGGCAACCGCCCACGCACTCACGGGCGAGCAAGGGATGTGCAGGCAGCCATAGCCGAGCTGGCCTGCGAGGTGCTGGATAGGGCGCATGGTGGTCCTTGGGTTCACGTGGCATCTGTGTGTGTGGGATCGAGGTTGTGAGTGATGCGAGACATACCTGGTGCTTGAGGCGAACGGCATTGGCCGAGATCTGCTCGTACTTCGGGAAGTTGTTGACGTCATCAGCGGCATTGTAGATAGGCTAGATAGGATCTGCCATTCGTAGTCCGGGCGCTGAGCGCCAGATAGGAAATCGACATTGGTTCTTTGTTGATGACGATGAGACTATTCCAACATTGTCACTTGTGAGCTCTTGCTGTGATCTTATTCGGTGGAACTCGAGTTGCAATTCTGCTTTTGGTTCGAGGTCACGACTATCTGGTTTCATGTGTATGATGCTGCTTGGTTTCTGGAATTTGCTATCACTCATTTTCCATGCATTGATCCCCCCTGCTCTCCTCCCATCTCAATCGAAGAGCATCTGAAGAATCTCAACCACATATTTAGTTCCTCCTACAATCAAACCCAACAAGCCTTCAATGAATCTTCACTGAAACTTCCCCTTCATCCACTGACATCCGACACGCACGATGACAGCACATCAACAAGCAGCATCCAATCATGGCATGAGCCTGCGAATCCAGGCGCTGATCTGGCAAGGCCAGATATTAAGTACAGCGCCACAGACCACCGTGAAGAAGGAGATGAACTTCGATGAAGAAGATGATGACTACCTCGAGGTGGTAGCCCCCACCCAGCAAGCAGGCCAATGAAGGAAGCGGCTGTCCTTCAACCCCACGAACAGTTGTCCAATGAAGAGGTATGCAGCGCTAGGAGAAAACTAAACCCCTGCGCTGTCTTCAGAGTGCTGGGCAAGTCCCAGCTATGGCTGCCCATGGGCTAGGAACAAGAAAGCCAGCCAGTCTTGCAGAATAGCGCTGCTCCAAAATAACACACCGTTCCCCCAACATCGACGTCCACCAAAAAATGAGAAGAACTCCCAAAGAACCCGTTCCCCTTCGACTCTCCCCTACTTCTGCTTTTCCCTCTAGAGCCTCCCGAAGTCACCAAGACCTACGACCCCTGATGTCCTACAGCCTGCACAAATCTAGACTGAAGCCCGGCCTAACAGGAAAGCCTACGTGCCTGCTGAAAATGAATGCAGAAAAGACAAAACAAAAAGGCCGAAGGGCCTAAGACCAGCCAACAGAGCCTGCTACAGTCAGATCTACGGATCAAGCCCAACAATGCTGAAAACTAACAAACACAACAAACAAGACCTACAACCCCTGAAGTCCTACAGCCTGCACAAATCTAGACCGAAGCTTAGCCTAACCGGAAAGCCTACGTGCCTGCTGAAAACGAATGCAGAAAAGACAAAACAAAAAGGCCAAAGGGCCTAAGACCAGCCAACAGAGGCTACCACAGTCAGATCCGGGATCGAGCCCAACAAGGCTCAAAACAAACAAACACAGCAAACACATTACAGGTCACATGATCAAGTCCCTGAGCACTCAAGATTGGGAATCAGATAACAAAATTAGTGTACACGTCACGTGAGAAACGACAACTCGTTGCATTCCTACCCTCCCGGAGAGCAAGGACCCCGAGCTAGGTGTCCATGAGGAGACCATCTGCGCAACTGCCCCTTTTTTGCAGCCTCGTGGAACCGCACGACTGAATTTGCTGACTTGAGAAGTTCCTTCCTTGTGAACCAACGGTCCTCTGTATGAGGTTGGAAGATGAACGTCACAAGGTATTCATAGTTGGGGCCTGTGCCCCACTGATCCTCTATGCTCTCAACTTCATATCCCTTTCCAAGGATAGGAGGTCCAAACTACAGTGGCCTATCAGGAAATGCATCAGCAGGAGTGAAAGGCAGCAATTTTGAGGCCTGGAGGACCGGATACGTCCTAATATGAGGGGGTACAGCAAGCACATAGGAAGGTCCAAATGGATCTGCCCCCACAGTACCAAGTACCTACCAGGGCCGTATTAAACAGACAACAACTTCCTTGATATATCTTGTTCATCAGTTAGTTCAGATCTTTTCACCCAGACACAGTGACCTGGCCGAATAGTAGAGGGAGAACGATGCTTATTAGCATGTTCGATCATCCTCTTCTGGGCTTTGAACACGTTAGTTCTAGCTCTCTCTAGATCCCTCTTTTGAACTTTGGATCTAATGGAGTGTTTGATCCTGGCTCAAGATGAACGCTGGCGGCATGGTTAACAAATGCAAGTCGAACGAAATATATTGATTGGTTTCAATCAATATATTCAATAGCGGACGGGTGAGTAACGTGTAAGGACTTGCCCTTGGGTGCGAGATAACAACTGGAAACGGGTGCTAATACCTATTCTAGTAATAGGCGGGTATAGATTAGTTGCAATAAGTGTGATTCGAGGATAAGGTTCGTACTAATTATCCATAATTCACTCCCGCCAGCCTAAATTCGAGGTCCTCCGAGAATACTTGCGTCCAAGGCAGGGCCTTTAGCTTTACGGTCTTTCTCGTAGGCTCGGACTACGTCGAGCTGGTTCTAGAAGTTCTGCTTTGGTGAACCAGCGGTCGTCTTCCGGTTCTTGGTAAGAGAATCTAACTTTATATTGTTTATGTGGACGACCTCTACCTCCTATTCTGAACACATCTTCACCCACTATGCCGTCAATGTCGTAGCTTTCATCCATGTCCGGAGGGATCATGGATCTTCGTGATGGAAAGTGTTGGCTTGTGGTACAGGGCAACAACTTTGACGCGTGGAAAACTGGGTAGGTGTGGAGGTGTGCTGGAAATTCAACGGTGTAGGACGGTCCATCCTCTCTGCACTTAACTTCTAAGACTGGCCACGGTCCTCGGTATGCAGGCAGTAACTTCTGCGAGATATTTTCCTCAACAGAAAACTCCTTTGACTTAACCCAGACGAAGTCGCGTACTCGGAACTGTGAAGGGCGACGGTGCCTGTTGGCTTGTTCTATCATCCTGTGCTGGGCCTTCCTGAGGTTCTCAACTACTGTAGTAATCTCTTTCTCGTGCTGTATCGCAAATTCCCTGGTACCCGACGGTAGCCTCTGAATCTGATCCCGGTAAAGTCCCTCAAACGGTCTGCGTGGTCTAAAGGATTTATGCAGCTCGTTGGGAGTGCGACAAGTGGCTAAGCGCACGCTATTGTTGTAAGCACTGGCTACCTTTGGAAGCATCTCATCCCAGTTAAGTTGGTCGGGCCTAACGTACATTCTCAGAACTCGCTACAGGACTTTGTTCATCTGCTCAATCTGACCATTAGTCTCTGGATGACGGCTAGATGACATTAACAACTTTGATCTGTAGACTATCATCCTGCCAGTTGTGACTAGTGAATCGGGTGTCCCTGTCACTAACTATGGACAACGGTAGCCCATGTTCACTGACCCAATGGTCGGAAAACTTCTGCATCACTAGCTCTGTGCGTGCCTCAGAGGGCAAAGGAACAAAAATGGCATACTTGCTAAACCTATCTACTACGACCACGACTTGGCTCTTGTCATGTCTACTCTTGACACCAGTGTCCATGAATCTATAGACATTGAATCTCCGAGTCCTTCGGGGATAGGCAAGGGTCTAAGAAGACCTAGAGGGGCTTGTGTGGTAGTCATTCCTTTGACAGACTTTGCAACTGCGTACGTATTTTATACAATCGGCCTTCATACCAAGCCAGGTATATGCGCGCGTGAGGTTGGCTAATGTCTTCTGCCAACCGAAATGTCCCTTGTATCATGGCATTCCCCTAAGATCAAACTTCGGATCTCTTCGTAGAGTTCTCTCTCGTAGGTGGATGTCGCTACCTTTTTTGAACGCATTCTAGCAGACATGAACTTTACGGGTTTATATCCATTACCATCGTCTTGTTGTAGAACAACACCTATACCATACCGACTTGCATCAGTGGTAACAACAAAAGGCAGAGACGAATTGGCTACCTTGAGGACTGGGTACTCTATCTGGGTACTCTATCAAAGCCCGCTTTAACTCCGTCATGGCTGATGTGCAGTCTTTATCCCATTTCCAGATTGCCTCTTTCCTTAGCAACCTGCGAAGGGGAGCAGCGATGGTGGAGAAGTTCCTGACGAACTTTCTATAGTAATTCGCCAATCCTAAGAACGACCGCAACTCTGTCAGCGTGCAAGGAGTTGGCCAATGTCTAATCGCTGCTATCTTACTATCCTCAGGCTTTATGCCATCTCCGTCTAGGATGTGGCCCAGGTATAACCTGTGTCATGGCCCACTCATACTTCTTCGCATTGATCTTGAAGTTGGCTTCTCTCAGCTTCCCCAAAAACTGCCCCAGATGGCCCTCACACTCCTGGAGTGTCTAACTAAACACTAAAATATCATCTAGATATACAACTACAAATCTATCTAACCACGACCTGAACAAGTCATTCATACAACGCTGAAACGTAGTTGGCGCGTTGGTTAATCCAAAGAGCATCACTATAAACTCATAGTGTCCGTATCTGGTCCTGAACGCCGTCTTGTGCTGATCATCAGGATGGACTTCTATCTAATGATAGCGTGACTTCAAATCTATCTTAAAGAAGTATCTGCAACCCTGCACTCGATCCAACAAATCACCTATTCGAGGCAATGGTTCTGCGTTCTGCACTGTGATGGCGTTGAGACCCCTGTAGTCTATATACATTCTTAATTCTCCCTCCTTTTTGGGAACAAATAGAACAGGTGCTCCAAACGGAGACAAACTGGGCCTAATCCAACCCTTCTCGAGGAGCTCGTCTAACTGCTTTCGTAACTCCTCTGACTCTCTTGGGGACATTCAATACACTGCTCCTTTAGGAGTTCTACTACCAGACTCTATCTCAATGCGATGCTGGATCGGCCGTTGTACTACTCCTGTAGGCGGCTCAGACAGATCTGCATACTCCTCCACTAGCTTGGCAATACGAGGGTCTATGGGCTCTTTGGACCTAGGCTCAGTGACTGGCCTAACATAGGCAACGAAAACCTGTTCTTCCAACTGCTCCTTTACTAATTTTGCGAATGCAGGAGCGCTGAGACAGCAGTGTGCTAAGGGGTTGACCCCTGACACATGAAAAAGGCGTGCAATCTTAACTCCACTTGACGGGCTAGGGAGCCTACACTCGTGCTCTCTTAAGTGGAGTGTGGCCCCTGCTGCCTCTCCCCAGTCCATTCCTATGACTATATCAAGCGGGAGGTGGTCTTCTACGAGGAGAGTCAGGGAATGGAGAACTCTCTCAACCTTCCTATCTTTCTCTAGGCGGAAACAAGCCTGGACTACCTCGACATAATCCTCAACTCGCATCGTGCGTTTATCTGCGAGGATGCTGACTATAAGTTCCTCTAGCTTTTGGACCTTCAAGTTCAGCCTCAACTTTTGTAGTGCTTTGTGACTATTATAACTACAGGCAGCCCCACTATCTATAAGGGCCCCAACTCTGCCTCTAAAAATCTCTACATCTACCAATACTAGTTGTTCCTTTCCATTCTTCTTCATCTTGGCCCAGGCAGACATCCTCTCCTTCAACTCTTTTGGCACGCCTGTGAGGGAAGTGTCTAAAGAGACCCTAACGCAAGCAATCTCTGGACAGCTTTCTAGGCACTGACCAGCAACCTCTGCCATAGACACATGTGGGTTGCGAGTTTCTCTATGGTGCGCGCACTCTTTTCCACATGGTCTAGGGGTAAGGGAAGTTGCGGCCCCTACCAGCGGTTGCCTTTTGCGGCCTATGCAACAAACCAGGCCTCTCTGTATTTGGGGCAGTATTTAATAATATGGCCTGGATCACCGCAATAAATGCACTGATCCTGGTTTATCCTCCTCTGCCAAACTTTTTGATCGAGGCCTGAATCTTCCCAAGGCCTGCCCTGAGGCAAGCCAGGGTGCCATCCACCCCTCCTGTAAGGTGACCGATTGGAACGCAGACGGTTTTGCGGGGGACCTTGACCCCTGCCTCCCTCTTGGCGGTGTCCCCTGCCGCCAACCCCCTAATCATCCTGTCCTCGACCACCCGAGGCCCGACACCCTTGGCCCCGACCTCCTCCTCTTCCTTGCAGCCTCTCTCCAGCCGCGACAGCAACAAAGGACCTCCCCTGACCCACACCACTGTCTTCCTCCTTGAGGCCCCACTCAATCTCACTATACAGGATCTCCTCCATTCCTCCATCCAATGTCATAATCAGGTTGTCTTTCCCCTTAACCTGCCCTGAAATAGTCTGGCCCTTCCACTTCTTAACCTGCCCTGAAATAGTCTCGCCCTTCCACTTCTTACCCTTGTCAAAATCTTTGTGCCAAAAGGCAGTGATCGTCGTGTATTGGGCCTCATAAGCCACGACATCGCGACTCAACCTATCATACGTCATCAATTTTCCTCTCGACTTGTCATCGAAGTGCCCGTGCAAACTCTCGAGCATCGCATTGATAGAATAACTGAAGCAACTGTGGCTCAGTGACCCCATGGTTTGGAACCGCGACAAGCTCATCCATGGCTCCCTTGAGTGCCCTTGCACTCTTCCACTAACGTGTGTGGATTGTCTAGAGCTTGTCTAAGACTTTGATTCCCATAGTTACATCCGCGAAACGTTCGCAAAGTAACTTTAGGAAAGATGGTGGAATACGCCACCATGTCATTGTCACATTTGGCGGCGCGGGCTAAAGACCTAGCGAAGCTAGATGCTTCGTCTCCAAGGGCGTGGAATGCGACGAGAACCTGCTCCTCAGGGACGATATCCTGGAGGTGCACGTAGGAATTTATATTTGCTTCCCAATTATCAAAATCTTCCCCCTGTTTCCCACTGTAGGCATCAAGAAACTTTACTTTTAATCGTTCCCTACGCGGGCGTACCTCCTCCTCCTTTGGGACTGCAAGCTTGGCACCCTCTACTGCACCAACACAGAATTGTTGTGTGTTCTTCATACGGGCCTGCATCTCAGAGCCCATCCGCATCATCATATCAGGGGCAAAGTCTCTAAAGCCTACTCGGATGGGTTGTAGGGCTATGTCATGGCCCCTTGAGAAATGCATTTGTTCCTGTTGGACGCGAACGAGTACATCTACACTTTTTGCAATAGCATCCACCTTGCTCTGCAAGTCCCCTTGTGTCAGCGCATTAGTATGTTGTTCTGCTACGCCAGCCAACTCTTTCTCTAACTCAGTGGCCACCGCTATTCGCCTCCTTCTCTGCCTCCTCAATCAAAATTTCCACTCCATTATTTTCTCCTCTTCCAGGGCCTGTTGCTCTAATGCGTCAGTCGGGGCCTTTATCTCTGCCACAACAACATCCCTCTCGTCTTGGTGGATGTACATTAACGCTTCTTCATCTTCCCCCAGGGATAAGTTAGCCACCCACTCCGACACCATCTTCTCCAGTTTCTTCTCCGCTTCACTAGCCCCACTGGATTCCCCTCTTTCCTCTCTCCTCACAGTCCTCACCAAAGGTATCTCGTCTTCTTCTTCTTCTTCTTCATCTACTTCTTTAAGTTTCTCCTCCTCCTCTCTTCAACCTCTCCATCTCTTCCTCAAGCTTCTTCTTCGCCGCCTGCGCTTCCAACAGGGCCTGCTTCTTGGCCTCCTTCTCCTTCCTTTCTTTCAATATGGCGGCGACACTCTCCTCCTGATCTTTCGTATACGGAGTGGTGCTCATACCACTACGTGTGTCCACCATGGTGATAGATGTACAACTGGGTGATAGTTCCCACTCCTCACCACTTAGACTTCCACCCCCTTACTAACTTATCTGACCGATTGACTTTCTAAGGATCACAAAGCCTTACCCTTCGATCCAGCCAAGTTACCACGATCGACGGAAACTTTCGCCACCACTGTCCTTCACAAACCAGACCCAGATGCCCTGCACACACATGCGGTCAATCCCACTTGGCTTTCTCTCTGGTTCAGGACCCTGTCAACTAGGGTCTCTAGCCTAGACCTATTACTAAGCTGTCACTACAGGACTTCAGCGCTGATCAGGAGGCATTTAAGGAGATCCCCCATAACTCCTCAGGAATTGTTTAACGCCGCAAATAGGACGACGTGATCAGCAAGTCCTCTCAAGACGTAGACAACTGGTTGTGCAGCCCACAACTCAGATTTTGGGCCTATCGTGTCGCACTGAGCAGCCTGCCGGTCTGTACCGGTCCTTGGGAGGGTTTGTCCTCCGGGTCAGTCAACCGTCAAACACGGCCTTTGGCTCTACTCAGCCCATGTGGGTTTGGTCAACGCAGCTCTATGACCTCATACACAGAGTTCCTATCACCTGGACCGAAGATACTCAATGCAGAAAGACGAGACAGACTAACTCAACAAGTACCATGGGGTATGTGAACATCCATAGGGAGAGGGGATAGGCTGAAGGCTTGGCGAGAGTATACCAATTCCAGCTTGGTCAAACTTCGTGGTCAACAGCCCTGGTCAACAGCTCAGTCAACTCTAGTCAACATCCCGATCAACTCCTTGGTCAACACTGGTCAGCACTTCGGTCAACGCCTTGGTCAACGCTGGTCAACACTTTGCTCAACTCCTTGGTCAATGCCAGCATGCACCTCGGTCAACGCTGAAAAACCACCTGGTCAATGTTGACAATCAGCTGGTCAACGTCGGTGAGTACCTCGGTCAGCGTTGGCTATGGCTGCCAACCCTCTCTCTTCCACTTCCCTTTGCCTTCCTTTTTCTTCCTCCTCCTTCACCCTCGGCTATGGCTTCTTTCTCATCACTCGTCTCTATCTTCTTCACCCCCAGGTATTGTTTCTCTTTCTCCCTTCTTTGTCTCTCCTTCCTCCTCCACCTCGGCTATGTCTTTCTTCCCTCTCCTCTTTGAGGTCGTCTTCCTCCTCTCTGTCTTCTTTCTCGATGTCTGAGCTCGACAGATATGGCCGTCGCTTCCTTCCTTGGATCGCACAACAATCTTGTATCACTTCTCTCTCTCTCTCTCTCTCTCTCTCTCTCTCTCTCTCTCTCTCTCTCTCTCTCTCTCTCTCTCTCTCTC